>CM046884.1:21559596-21917495 GCA_025688845.1 Cucumis hystrix
CAATTAATCACGTGTGACTACCGCTTTGATTCCACAGCACTTGATCAGGAAACTTGTAAGTTAATTCAATATTTAAGTACAGGCCTATTATGATTTAAAACCATGACTTGAAGACAACACAAAGTAACAAATTCAGCCTCAAAAGAGGATTGCGTGGGATAGTAACCAGTTAATGACATATTTGGGTGATTTTGAGATGGTTAAAATAATCTGTCATTTTTAAAATCGCTCAAAAAATGCTTTTAATAATCTAAAATCAATTTTAATAGTTAAAAATGTGATTAAAAGTGTAAAATTAAACATTTAAGTTGATTTTAAGTGTAAAATTAAACATTTAAGTTGATTTTGAGTGTTTAAATGTGTGTTTCATAGTGATTTTAAACATTTCAAAAATCACTCTCAAATATGTCGAAAATGTATTAATTCCGGTGAGAAGAACTAGTGGGTGAACGAATTATTAAGTACCTTTAACTTTGCATGGAGGCTCTTGCCTCGCCATTTGAGATTGTAAATTCCCTCTTGTAATACACAACCATTTTCTATCTTCTTCATAACTATCCTCTGATGCAAGAGGCACATGCCAATGCCCATTCTCCGTTTCCTGTTAACAAATTATGCCATGAACCGTATTATTAAATAATTAATTCTTGAGCTTGTGACAAAAGATATGCAATATGAGAACAAGCCATCACTTCTTCTGTTCCCACTTCCTAGTTACAGAGAGACATGTTTGTATGTTTGCAATTATGATTATGACTTATTGTAATAAGTTTGGACCTGAATTACAACGGAACATGGTGGAGGCATGTGAAATACTGGACCAGTGGCAGAGAAACTAAAGTGCACCTGTCAATAAGAAACCACGAACACATCTGTATAAGTGATCATTTAAAACAATTTGTGCCAATGATTTAGATAACACAAGACAATTCTGGATCACATTTACAGAATGGAAAGCATTAGACAGGAAATCACTTCTTCTGTTCCCACTCACTTGATGCCTTTCTTTCCATCTAGGGAAGAAATCATTTCCAAGTAGTTGGAACGTGTGATCTCTCATTTCATCATTCGTCACGATTAAGCACTTGAATTTGATTGCTGCATACAACCAGTACCTGAAAAATAAGTTGGATAAAAAATGCTTCACAGACACATCAATGAAAGAAAAATTTTCTCACGATATCCATCAAACTTTAATGTTAATGTATGAAGATACGTGTGTTGTTGTTTCTACAGGTAGATGTCATAGTTGAGGAATTATTTCTCACCAATCATCATTTGATCCTGTAGGCGTTGCATATAGAGCATCGGCATTTTTCCACTTCTCAATCAATGTTTTATTTACTGGTTCTTCCATCTTACGTCCAGTGATTCGCCTGTTATGCAGTATAATCAGTGGCCACTTCTTTGAAGGAAGCTTCTGTCGTATCCCGTTGGCAATTAAATTGACCTAAAGCAGTGACCAGTAATGAGACTCCACAAGAACAAAAAGAAAAGGAAAAACTGTTCAAATGATTAGTATCATTGTAGCTAATAACTTACTTTAGATGGTGCGAATTTTCTTTGGCTAAATAGGCCTACATTAGCAGCATCAATCACTGCTTCAAATGGTCCATAGTATTCAAGCCATTTCTGCAGGAAAAAAAAATTTGCTTCAATATAACTTTTAGAACGTCCAGATTATGAATAACAATACACAAAGAACTACTCATACTTGAAATTTCTGAAAACTTGAATTCTTCTCTCTTTGCGTGACTATAGCTGCTACAGATTCAGCAAAATTCTCAGTTTCAATAGGATCAAGATCAATTGTTGCCAATTTTTCCCCACAGGATTTACACAAGCCATCCTTTCCAACATTTGTAGATGATACACTCCATTTTCCCCTTCCCAACCATCCCAGTCCATGCCAACCTCCACCACCATTTTCTATTGCTTTCTCTATTATTTTTCTATCCAATTTTACTTTTCCAACTCTTGCAGCATCTTTGCTCTTGAACCAGGTAATAATAAGATCGGCTGTGGAGGGCAAGACTTGTCTTACACTTGTTCTTAGTTTGTGCAACAAATAATAAACCTTCTCAGCATTAGAAGCGTTAATACTTACTCTTAAGAGTGCTGCCAACTCAGGCTCTTCTGGAGAGACACAATGCTCCAACATATGCTTCTCAACTGAAAATGCTTTCTCTAATTTCCCATTTTTGCAGAAAGTAGAAAGGGCAGGGCCATAAGAGCGCAATCTAGGATTAAGTCCTAATGGCTTCATCTGCTTCACCATATCAAATGCCTTATCACCATCACCCATCGACATTGCCATTCTGGCCACAGATGTCAAGGTTGCTTCATTCATTGGGATATTTTCTGCGCACATCTTCTCATATATCTCGAATCCCCTCTCAAGAGCATATTTTTTAAAATCTTCGTCTACTAAAATATTAGAATGGCTTTTCTCATCCAAAATCCAAGTTTTCGGCACCATAGATCCATTGGCATGAAATATGTTCTCCTTATTGTCCATCATGCCATCCGAGTTACTTCTATCATTTTCAGCACTCAATTCTGTTCTTCCATAATTTCCACTCTTCGAAACATAGCTAGTCTTAGTGGAATGTTGTTCATCCAGTATAATGGGATTTTCATAAGAACCCACCTTAGACAAAGTTAAGGAATTCGAATTTTGATTACCATAACCACTCTTAGCGGGTTGAATAACACCTAAAGCTGCTGAGGAACAAAGATACAGAATGACAGCATAATGATATTGCTCCAGGTTAATTCCTTCCCTTTGAGCCCATTCGTACAATTTAATTGCCCCGATGAAATCGCCTGTCTTCGAGCACATATCCAAGTTTGCTCTAAATGGGGTTTCGTTATTCCCTTTTAACAATTTCCCCTTCTCCTCTACAACCTGATTTCCCTTCCTCTTTTCCTTAATCTTCCCACCATCCCTTGAAACCTTCAATGAAGCACTATCACGACTAGTCTTAAGGAAAGAAATCCCGTCGCCCATTTTCATTCCATTAACAGAGCCAGAGCTATCCCTAGCGTTTTTACCCTTCTCAAACCTCTTCCCAGTTCTCTCATCCACCTTTAAATTAACAAGGTCCTCCACAGAATTCTTAACAAGAGTTTCATTCCCATGCCCTAAATGAGGAGACCCATTTTTGTTTAGCTTCTGGGTCATCGAAAAAGAAGGTTTACTCGAAGGTTTACGGTTTTTGGTAGAAGAAAATTCTCGTACAACTCCATCTCCTACTCTAAGTAAAGGAATTGTGTGTTGAGGAGAAGAGAAAGTGGGAAAAGGCAATAAACAAGGGGATTGGAAGATAGTAATAGTTGATGAGAACTTACAGAGAGTATTAGAGGAGAAAAATTGATTTTGCTGTGCAGAAATTAAGGAAGAAGAAGCCATTTGTGGGGGCTTGAAGCACCATGAAGATTAACGTCATGATTTTGATATGGTTCCACATTTAAAAGAAGTCGATAAGTTGGGGGTGTCATCAATAACTTCCCCGCGCATTTAGAGACACTGGTCTGCGTGGCACATAATAATCTAGATTAGAAGTAATTAAATAACATCTAATGGAACATCATGATTTTGAAAATTTTCAAATTACCAACTTCATATGAATTTTGACCAATCCAGCATATTGGTTAAAAAAATTCAAACTAATTTCATTTTATTTGCTATGGTAATGGACAGGGAAGATCATCCAAAAAAAAAAATCTTTCTGGCCAAGTTTCAATTTAGTTTTCTTTAGGTTGATAGTGGCAAATGTTACAAAATATTTACAACCTATAGCACATTCTATTAGTGATAGTCATTTATATACTATAGTGATAGAAGACTATTATTGGTATAATCCAAAATTTTACTATAGCTTGTAAATATTTTAATTTATTTTGTTATTTTTAAAAATGTTCCTTAAAAAAATGTTGCAATTTTACTTTTTTTTTAATTTAACTTTTGTGTCGATTTGATTCTTACGTTCAAGATTTAAACTTTTAATCTTCATTTTTATTAAATATTTACTTTTAGCCATTAGTGTTCAAATCTATTGATAATTTAAAACAATTATGAAACAAATAAATGATTAAATATATATATTTTTATAAATATAAACTAGTTAAATGTAAGTGATTTTTTTTAAAATAGAAAATTCCTTTACAATTGATTTTGTATGAAAGGTAAATATTTTTTCAAATAGAACTCAAATATAAATTATAAATGCTTGGCATTTAAAATTAATAAAACACATAGCAACTAAAGATTTTTAAAAAAAAGTGCCCTCAACAAAGCAAAATCACGTTACATTATCCAAATTAGACCCCAGGTTAGCGTCTTTGGGAAAAGGAGACAACCAACAGAGAGAAAATGCACCGTAAGAAGAGAGAGAAAAGGACATCAAATCAATATTTTTCACCACACCCTTAAGGTGTGTTTGGGGGAAGGGTTGGGTTATGAAGAGTTAGAGCTATGTTAAGCCTAGTGTTATGATAAACCTAGAATTATGATAAGATGTGTTTGGGGGAAGATTTATGAAAAAAGTGTTATGATAATAAGATGTGTTTGGGGGAAGGGTTATGTGGGTAGGGTTATGGTAGTGTTATGATAAGATATGTTTGGGGGAAGGGTTATATAGGTAGTATTATGAAATTTTTTATTTTTTTAAATTTAATTATAGATCCAATACACAAATTTTTATACTTAGTTTACTCAGTCGTCTTAGTTTTCGTAAAATAATTTGCCTAAATTTCTTTAAATATGACGCTCATTTTCAACATTTTTTTAGTAATCCTTACTTGCGAATAATTTTTTTTTAAAATCATGTTCTAAATCTAATATACAAATTTTGTAAATTTAATTTACCAAATTGTCCTAGTTTTCATAAAATAATTTACCTTAATTTCTTTAAATACAATGTTCATTTTCAACCTTTGTGTTTAAAAAAAAAAATCATATTCTAAATTCATTACACGAATTTCATATATTTAATTTACCAAATCGTCCTAGTTTTCGTAAAAAAAAAATCTTAATTTCTTTAAATACAGTGTTCATTTTCAATTTTTTTTAAGTAGTCGTTAGGTGCGAATAATTTTCTTTTTTAATTTATATTCTAAATTCAATGACACAAATTTCATATATTTAATTTACCAAATTGTCATAGTTTTTGTAAAATAAGTTACCTTAATTTATTTAACTACAACATTCATTTTCAACATTTTGTAAGTATACGTTACGTTTCAATAAATTGGTTTTTATGAATGTGACACGCAACCCATAAACATGTAAATAAGTGCAAATAACCATTGAAATTACGAAGTCCTGAAAACAGAAAATAACAATCAAGGCTTTTACCAACTTAGTTTTGTTTTCTGGTGGGAAATTACAATGAATCTAGTTTTAGGCTTCACTTCAATTTAGTTTAGCTACTTTTAAAATATCAACTTTAATTTTTATTCTTTTTAACGGTTGTTTATATACTTTCAAAAAAATCATGAACCTACCATCTCTATAACAAAAGATTTGTTATGTTAATTTAACAAAACTTAATTTAATAACCAAAATAACATTATGAAAGTGGCGAAATATAGACAAACCACCTCTAGGTTCGTTGAAATTACGGTCCCTACTAACTTTTAATTTAATCAAATAGTCCTTATAGTTTTCTAATTGTTGTAATCAATTTATGGTAATTTGTTAAAATTGTACCAATTTTTTTATTGAATTGACATTCCTTAGATATTTAAGATTGATATCAAAATCTTAATTTCACAAATATATTGATGTGAATTCTAACATAGAGTTGATTGAAGGTAATTAAATTAAAATTTTAATTGTGTAATTTACAATAAATTATCTAATTCAAAAGTAAAGGAAGAAATTAAAATTTTAATAATGTAATTGTACTAAATTTATAACTTAAAAATAAGTATTTTTAAAATAAAAAAATTAGAATTAACAAAACTCATAAGTATATAGAAAATATAAATGTCAAAAAACAATTAAACAGTTTTTAAACTTAAATGGATTAATTATAAATGAGAAAAAGTTGAGAAAGGGTTGAGAAAGAATTGGGGAAGGGTTGAGGAAGGGTTTAGGGGAGAGGTTAGGGGTAAAACTAGGGTTATGATAACAATTCCCCCAAACATGGGTTGGGTTATAACCCAAGCCTCAATAATCCAACCCCTCCCCCAAACACACCCTTAGAGTCACGCTCCACCCAAAATGCAATATACTTGAGCTCCACACCAATTTGAAGACCCTAAATGATGTTTAAATAGAAGGATGGGACACTTGCAAAAATGGCAAAATAAGTTTACACACACTTTATTATTTGCAAAAATGGAAAAAACAAAGTCTAGTCCATACATCAAGAGGTAAAATGTCACAAATGCCCTCGTTACTAATATACATTTGATACACCTTATACACTTCTGATACACCTAATGCCATTTGATACACATGATACTTCTCAATGCACCTGATACTTTTTGATACACTCGATACCTTTTGATACACCTAAAACATTACTAATATATGTTTGATACACCTGATGCACTGCAGATACATTTAGTATTATTCACTTATACAATTGATTGATTAAATGCATTTGATATGCTTGAAGTTCTACTTATACACTTGATATACACTTGTAAACTTGGTTCACTTAGTTGATAATGATTCACTTTATTGATATGCTTTAACAATATATTGTTGATATACTTGATAATACACTGAGTTACATCATTCATATACTTAATAATATTTTAATAAACTGCATAAAATTTGAAAAAAAGAAAAATCACGTAGTAAGTATATTAACCAACTAATACATATAATATAAGCATATCACAATGATATACAAAACTGAGATAAAGTAAAACTAAAACAAAATTAATGTAAAAAAATAAAACAAAATAATTTAGAATTAGATTCAACTCAAAATACACATCGAAGAAAGTAAAAAAAAAAAATCACAAATGAAGTTAAATTACTCCGATCAATAACCATTATACTTCATATTGCAATTATTGTACTATTGATATTCTAAAATTACGATTAAGACAGAAAGAATAAATAATTTTTCTAGTATAAGAATAAACAAATAATTAGGGCCTTAAAAAGTGAGAGAATAAATAAATAATGAGTAGGGCATTAAAAAGAGTAAGAGAAATAAGTTATTGAATAGTAGTTTATGAATAATAACAAATTTAAGATAGAGAAGTGAGAATTTTGCCATATTTGCAAAATTCTAAAATAATATGCTATAATTGATATATCATATTCTCAAAATGTTATCCTATGTAATTTTCCTAGAAGGAATTGGAATGGGAATAAGGGTGGGAATGGGTATGACATACTATGCCTTTGTTTGGTACAAAATTTTGTAGTTTAGACATGGAAATAAGCTATTCTCACTATTATTTTATGTCCATTAACTATACTCATTTACAATGATGGGTTTTCTTCTTCACTCTCTTTTGTCCTTTAATACATTTTTTATTTTTTATTTTATATATTATTAAAATTAATTATTTTAAATTAAGGGTTTTTTTTCTTCTAAAAAACTAGAATAACGTGTGATAATGTTATTATAAGTTTCTTAGTATATATAACAATTTTGAAGAAAATCAATCATTTGGATTTTAGAAGAAAATTCATTTTATTCTTTTAATCTAAACACAACAAAATTATCAAAGATTCCAAGTATTTCAAATAAATATGTTTTAAATTACCAAATATATTTATCATGACATTTATTGATGGTTCAACTACAATTTTTTCATTCACTCAAGGAAATTGAAAATTCATTTTTTTTTTTTTTACAATATGTGGGATGTGGGGATTGAACCTCTTATTTCAAGATCATCATACTGATAGAAATTAGACATGCACGACAGAAAACTGGATCAAAATTCTACCATAATTGTACTTAGTTAACAAATAAACCCTCAACCGAAAATAAATTGAAATTAGAGTTTTGAGAATACTTACATTCAAAGCTTCAATTTTTTTCAAACAACCACTATGGTTAGCCTACTATCCTTCGAACTGATAACCGGGTTATGGGACCTGTTAGAAGAAAAAAACGAGAGAGAGAGAGAAATGGAAATGAAGGAAATTTTGGGCTTTCTATTTTTTTTTCTTAAATAAGTGAAGATAGAAGGGAATTAAATTTCTTGAGAGAGCCCAAGTAGTCCAACCCATCAAATGAGTTGAAATGACCTATATATAAGAAAAATTCATGCAAAATTGCATGTTCGTGCTCCAAAGCCCAACAACTCAAAGTCCACTTTCTCTAGTGGACTTTTTGTCTTCATCAAAAGACAACACTTAGCCCACTAGAGTTAGTGGAATTATCTAACAAAATGTTAGATTTTCCCACTAACTTTAGTCAAAGGGTAAAATGGTCATTTGGTCAAAAGTCAAATTTTGACCTTTTCAAACCTAAAGTCATCATTTTGGCTTTTTACCATTTTGTCATTCTTGACTAATTTTGACTAATTTTGTCCTTTCGAGCATGAATCTGCATTCAAATTTTCAAAATTCAAACCATATTTGAATATATTGTCGATCAAAGTTTGAGTTTTCAAAGTCAAAAGTCAACATTTTGACTTTTTACAACTTTGACTATTTTCATTATTTTCGAGCTTCCAAGTATGAATCTGTATTCATATCTTTAGTATGTAAATCTCATTTAAACATAAAACTCTATCTCTAATCTGATAACCGACGACTACATCACATATACTTGTCGATTTCTCTCTCCTCACCTAAATCGAACAATTCGACTCATTTCATCATGCTGTTCTAAGTTTATTCTATATGAACTAGTTGGGAAACCTAATAGACCTATAGATCATAGACTCCAACGATCTGAGATTAACTGGCTAAACTCTTTTACAAATCGACTCCCTCCCTGGTCAATGAGAGGGTGGCCCCTTATTCAAGACTTGGATTTAGCCTTAAGAGAATAACCTATCTACTAATCCTAAAGTGGGTAGTGAATTCCGCTTGCACCCTATTTCCCCAGCTATCTACCCGATCTTACACCTGAAATGGAAGACTTATTGGACCAACGTAACGTTGATGAGCTATCCTCATCTATGAAGATCTAAGGATAATCTCATGTGAACAAGAGTTTATAGTTGGCTCGGGATTAAGATTAAGTTACCTAGGTCATCAATAATTGAGATAGTCAGTTTTAAACAGTAAACGACGTTATAACTTAAAAGTGACAATTTCATGGTTTAGTCTTATACAAACACTTTACACAGGATGCCTCCACTTTCATGTCTTTACATGAACGATTTAAGATCACCTCATTTGTACTAACTATAAAGCGGATCGCATCCATAGTTTCTCTAAATAAGGAGCCTAACCTTTATTCATATACTATAGACTATTTAGGCTATATACTTGAACTTGATCCATGTTTATGTCTCTACATAAAGTTCAAGTTTACTAAAAAATAGCCTCGGGACTTAGTTTATTGGATTTAAGATTATAGTATTCAAAGTCACTAATAATTTCTCAATAATGACTTTATTGAATATGATTACAAACTACGAGTTTTGGGACATAAATTCCAACAAACGCTCAATTGGACTAAAACTCCTAGTTTACAAACATCGTAGAGCTAAACTTGTAGGTGACCCTCAAACACTTTAGTCATAGGACTTTTGTAAAAGGATCAACAATGTTTTGCTCGGAAGATATGTGGGTCACCACAACATCACCACGATGTACAATTTTTCTGATAAGATGATACTTGCGTTTGATATGTTTTTCCCATTTATGGCTTATAGGTTCTCTCGAATTTGCAACTGCACCACTATTGTCACAGTATAAAGTGATTGGTAGATGCATATTTGGAACAACTTCTAGATTTGTCAAGAATTTCCTTAGCCATACTGCTTCCTTTGCTACTTCGCAAGCTGCTACGTATTCAGCTTCCATTGTGGAATCGGCTATACAAGTTTGCTTTATGCTTCTCCAAACTACTTGATATGAATCAATAAATCAAAATTGGTTTTGGGGTTGTGTTCTATTGAGTCTTGTTGTTTAACATGGTTCTTAGATCCAATGCTCAGGGGTTTCTTATCATTTGGTATCAGAGCTTTTGGTTTCTTTTCGTTGCAATGTGGTCTGTATCTTCCAACAACTAATTTTCAACCACCATCTTTAATACTAACCTATTAATGGTAGTTACCCTAACTTGTCAAATTTTAAAACACATGGAAATACAATAAAAATGTAATATTAAGTAAATTATGAAGTCTTCAAATTGTTGGCTTCATGGAAGCTTCATGTCTACCTGATAGTCTGCTTCAACCGAGAAAACATTGACATTCAATCCTCCAAATAGTTCTTTATCTCTTGTCCCAGTATGTGGCACATAAAATTGAAGATGCACTGCCCCTATCCATTCTTGTACATGAAGAATGAATGATTGGTTAATCTTTGATGCCTTCGATCTTGTAATTAGTCTGTATGGAACATCATGATTTTTATCATTTTTCTCCTCTCCAAAAGGATTCATCCTCGAATCAAGAAATTCATCACCAACATCAAAAGGACGAAATTCAGTGGCATTGAAACAATAATTCTCATCTCCCTCGCCTTGCAGAGTAATTTTGTAGTCATGGAATTTCATATATAAGTCATTCATGGAACTCCGCTTGGGGTTCTTCGAAGACCAAGGATTTCTCCAAAAGTGTCTCCATGCCCATTTTCTTATTTTGAAAATTGTATGCTTGCTGCCACATTTTAATTTTGATGCGACTTTTGAGTGGTTTTTCTTTAATTTGGCCTTAAAAGACATGTGACATGTGACATATGACATTGTTGATTTTAGAAGTAACCTTCGAATCTAGCATCTTTATGAGTATCTTGGC
The DNA here is from genome assembly GCA_025688845.1 of Cucumis hystrix. NCBI lineage: Eukaryota > Viridiplantae > Streptophyta > Magnoliopsida > Cucurbitales > Cucurbitaceae > Cucumis > Cucumis hystrix. The sequence continues at coordinate 21,570,499 of CM046884.1, forward strand.
CTTTTGTAAGAACTTAAAAGAAGCAATAGAAAAACATGATTTGAGCTCAACCGTTAGGAAACAAGTTATTTTGAATATAAGATAAAAAATATTTTGTTTTGAAAATAAAGTAGATTTAACTTCACTAACTCTCTCACAATTGCTTTGCTTTTCGACTTTTCTTTCATTTTTCTCTCTAGGCCATAAACTATTCTCATGCTTTTCATTCTCACATTTTTTCTTAAAATATTCATTTTCAATCAAACTACATGCTTTTGTTTTGGCCTCTTTTTTCTCTAACTCACCCACATCAACATGAACTTCACGATTAGATGTTACAATAAACTCAGATAATTTTTGACAAAGTATGTCGTCTTCAACTTTGTTTGTCATTCTTTACCACAACAATAGGACTAATTTATGTAGGTACACTAACTTTTTTCAAATTTTGGTCGCGCAAATTCAACTGTTGAGTTAATGTACATAAGTACTCAACTGATTGATTTAATTCAACCAAACTTTTTCGAAAAGATTTTGTATTGTTGACTTTCGAAACTTCTTCCTTAGGCATGTAAATAGATTGTTGTATGTCAACCAACTCACCACGTAAAGTTTTCCAAAATTGAGCATCATAGTTGTAGGCAAAACAACAAATTTTTTTCTTGATCGAACATTCTTTGATATTAAGAACATGACCGAACTATATGATAAACAACCATAAATTAAAAGCATGACCGAAATGTATAAATTAGAGAACATACTGGTCGAAAAAAAACAAACAACATGTTTTTTTGGTCATCCTACCAAAAAATATTAAAACTATATGTCACTAAATATTTATGTTGTAAATAAGAAGGGGTATATATATACTAAATCACATAACAAACATATTATATTTTATGGGTATATTATATAATATATATTGTTCATTTAAAAAATAAATAACAAATATAAGCTATATAATTATACGAAGTGAGAATATGTATGCATGATATTATCACTGCATATTATAAATACATTGAGAATAGTATTCTACTATTTTAGTAGTATTTATATATAAATATATATTTTAAATACTAATTATTGAGAAATATGTAGTTTACAACATATTTCAGATATATTTTATATGACTAACATAATATTACTATATAATAAACAAAAAAACAAAGAACATAAGTGAAGTGAAAATATTTTCGATTATTGTGTGTGATATATGTCTTATTGTATATATGAAGTGGTATATATTTGTGAACAATATTACATAACCATATAGTATATATGTAACAAATTACATATTATATATGTATTATAGAGTAGTATATATGTAATGATTAAAAAAAATACTGAATCGTTACATAGTATGTGTATGTAGTGGTATATAAATTAAAAGTATTAAAAATTACAGAACTAAAAAAAAAATGTACACGTATTATCCAATAGATGCAAGAGTATATATATGTAACAGAACACAAAAATTTACTTCAAAAGATACAGTACCATACGTATTAAAAAAACAATACATAACGTATATTTGAAGTACAAATAACAAAATTCTAAAGGAAAAAAAAAATATGCTAGGAAACAAAAATTAAATATTATACAAAAAGAAGAATGAACGAAAAAAAAGAATACTAACAATTCAAAATCGCCAAATCAGAATGGAAGAAGAAAGAACAAGTTTATTTTTCTATAGGAATTGAAAAAAGAGAGCAACCGGTTGATGATGGAGTGAAAAAACAATTTTGGTTTATGATTTAAATTGAAAATAATTATTACGATATAATTACCATATAAAGATATATAATTGAAAATTTTAGTAAATAAAAGAAAATGGAAAGTATTTACATCCTATAAAAAAAAATATTTTGGGCTTGGGTTAAAATTTTGGTAATCCATTTTGGACTTTGATTAAAATTTTGCTATGAACCATAAATAGTTTGTCAATTTTTTTATTTTTAAAAATTTCTCTATATAATTTATGGAAGATACAATTGATATAATAAATTAGGTGGTTGATAATTAAGAAAAAATTCTTTAAAATTTTAGAAAATATTAAAAAATTATTTAAAAATTATTGATATAATTTATTTTTAAATAATTAAACTAACGATTAAAATTGTTTAGATAATAATTGAAAAATGTGTACATTTCTGAAATATCACGCACAATTTAGGTTTTTGGTTTAAATCTTTGTAACATTTATTGAGATAAGAGAAAAGAAAAAAAATGAAAGAAAAGAAAAAAAGAAAAAAATGAAAAGAGAAAACCTCCTCGAGAGTTGGACTTTGGGGACTTAGACTTGAGAACCCATGCTTTGAAAGTCGTCCGTATCTCTCTGGTTCTCCTCCAATTGAGTTGCGACCTACTCTCTTTCGCGGTCTCTTCTCTCACAAAAACACTCTCAGCTCAAACCTCTATCTGGCCGTCCATGGCGGCTTCACTTCCCTCCAAGGGATCAACTCTAAGGGACGCATTTGGAAACGTTCTATCCTTCTTCATTCTCATCTTGATCGGCGTCCTCGCATTCTCAATTCGCCTTTTCTCTGTAAGCTTTTCGATCTCCATCTTGATCTGACGACTCTCTTCATTTTTACACAAACCTGGGTATACAAACCATGGTTTCGATTAAGGATCCCCGTTTCTGCTGCTCCTTGTATATTGCTGTTCAAATGCTGCATCCGTCTCTTTGGATTATACGATAGAGTAGTTCAGAGTCTGTTTTTTCGGTTGACCTTTTGAACATATGTATTAATATGAGCGGTTAGTCACATTATTTCGTGCAATGATTTGCAGGTGATAAAGTATGAGAGTGTTATTCATGAATTTGATCCTTATTTCAATTACAGAGTTACACAGGTTTGATTTTTTACCGAGACTTTTTCATTGCTGAGCTTATACGGAATTCTTATACTGTAAGGCTAGGGGTTACGGGCATAGCATGTTAGCTTTGCTTTGTAATCTTACATGCCAACGTCTGTAAATTACATCCTTGCTGCACTGGAAGATGATTTCTGTGTTTTCTTTTCCAGTATCTTTCAAAGATGGGAATTTATGAATTTTGGAACTGGTTTGATGATCGAACCTGGTAGGTTTTTATAATTGATGGGCAGAAAATTCGCAGAGCCAAGTTTTCATGCGTTGGACTTCCATTTCTATTACCCTAACAGCTCTAAAGTGCTTTTGTGCTTCTTTAGGTATCCTCTAGGACGAGTAATTGGTGGAACTGTTTATCCCGGTCTCACGTTGACTGCAGGCACATTATGGCGGTGTGTATTTGATAATTTTGATTGATTCCTTAGGATGCCTCTTCTTAACGGGGTGAAGAAATTGATAATCCTTTCTATTAATGCTGTGGCCTATACTGACTAAAGTTCTCCCTATTTGTTAGGGTATTAAATGCCTTGAACATTCCTTTGTCTGTGGAAACTGTTTGTGTTTTCACTGCACCCATATTCTCTGCTTTTGCTTCATGGGCAACTTACCTGTTGACAAAGGTTTGGATTCCTGGGAGGTGCCATATTTTCTCAATGTATTCTTTTTGCTCTTTGATTAGTCGAAATAATTCTTCCTTGCTATTTATCAGGAAGTTAAAGGTCCTGGTGCTGGATTGACAGCTGCTGCTCTTTTGGCTATGGTATTTACACATCACTATATTTGTTGAACTATGAAACTACACTTATAGATCTCTTTTTAATCGCCAATATTATTGCAATGGCATCAATCACCAACCTTTTGACAATTCCCTATTCTCTAAACTATAGTCATATAATTTTTATTCATTTATTTCGCACACCCAATCAGTTAACGGTAGTGGCCTTAGGCTTAGCATGCTGAGTGTTGAGAGTGAAGTGTTTCTTATTGAAATGGTTACTCCTCATTGCTAATAAGTTATACCCCCGCATAGTTTGATCCATGTCCAACTTCTGTCATTCTATTTATAATGGAATATATGTTTTGTATTGGTTTTATTGCTTTTGTTTGAACCAAGTTCCAATTTAAATCTCAAATCCCTTTCATGCATCATGCATGTAGGGTGGTGGACCAGAATGCATCTCCAGATTGTGTTTGTCACTGAGAATTGCGTGCTTGTTTGAAACTTTCCAATGTATATATATATATATAGTTTAGTTACTGCTTCATTTTTTTACAGGTTCCGTCGTATATATCGCGGTCTGTGGCTGGCAGCTATGACAATGAAGCTGTAGCTATATTTGCTCTGATCTTCACTTTCTATCTTTATTTAAAGGTTAGATTTTGTTCGATGAGAAAAATGTAAATTTGTCAAGGACAGTAGCATGCTTAGTTTAATTGTGCTCAAATATTGATACTAAAGCAATTGCTTTGCTGTTGTCAGAGTGAGTTACTGGTCAATGGATATCTACTAAGATGCTTCTTAGATGCTTAATTTTCAATAGCATAATCTTATTATTATGTTAGTAATAATTATTTTAATAGGAAGCAAAGTTTCATTGACGTACGAGACTTACATTGTTTTATTATGTGCTACAAATTATACACTGAATTGGTTTCATATGAAATGCAGACATTGAATACGGGATCCCTTTTCTATGCCACTTTAAATGCCATTGCATATTTCTACATGGTATGACTGTATTCTGGTTCTGTTGATACCTTTATTTGTGCTTCATCACTTTATAATTGTATTTTTATTTATCCTCTTTGTATTCCCATGTGTATGTTTGTCTTTTCTGCTTCTTCTATTTATATATTTCTTCATGTTCTCCATTCAGGTTTGCTCTTGGGGAGGTTACACGTTCATTATTAATCTTATTCCGATGCATGCACTTTTGTGCATTGTAACTGGATGCTATTCTTCTCGATTGTACATTGCATATGCTCCTTTTGTAAGTGTCAACTGGCTTAACTTGCAGTGAGAGATTGAATATCTAAAAAAGCAAAAACATCATTCCTTGTAAAAATTTGACCTTGTGTGTAATTCATTAGCTTATCTTGAAATAATCCTCATGATTCAGGTTGTCTTGGGAACATTATTGGCTGCACTGGTGCCCGTGGTTGGATTTAATGCAGTGATGACATCAGAGCATTTTGCATCATTTTTGGTTAGTATTCTTGTAATGGTACTTTGGTTAATGACGTCTAGTAATTATTTTTGGCAAATTTTCTTGCTAGTGCTCAAGATTGTGTAAGGCTCCCAACCAAAATTATGAAATAAAACACCCAACAATGGCTAAATAGAGACAATACCCTGCTACTTTTTTATTTTTGTATAAGCCAAAATATTACAATCAACGATATGAAAGATAACTAAGGAAAGAAATACTCAGAAAACATACCAGCTCCCTTTACAAGAAGAATACTACCTTCTTGCGGCTACAGCAGCCTACCCCTCATAAAGAAGACCAAATAAAACCTATCTAACCTATCACAAACAGTCCCTATTTATAGCCCTCCTAAAATTCCACCCAGCAGGGCCCACTCTGCACGATCTCCTTCCCACAATCATTCTTTCTTATCATTAGCTGATGAATTCTCTTTTTTTGTCCTTCCTAACATATATGTGGATAATTGGAGGTCTCACAGATTGATTTCATACTGCCTTTAGCCCAGTTGTACTACTGCAAGATTCAATTGCACGTTGCCCTTTTTTCTTTTGTTATTACTGATGGAAATTAATTTGTGATACCTTTAATGAAGAAAATTTATGGCTTTTTGTGTTGAAGTTTATTTGTTTATTGTTTGTTTTTTTCCCTCCACTTGTCTCAATATTTTTAAGTGTGTAAATGTCAGCAATTTTTTAGTCCCTTTTTGTTGATGCCTTGTTTGTCCTGGGTTTTGTTTTCAGGTTTTCATCATTATCCATGTGGTGGCTCTTGTTTATTATATCAAAGGAATTCTCTCCCAGAAAATGTTTAAAGTAGCTGTCACTCTCGTAGTATCTATTGGGCTGTAAGCTTCATATAGTCCAACACACATACAAAAACAAGCTCCTAAAACCCCACTGCTGAGGGTTTTGCACGAGGATTATATAATTGACGACCTTTATTTTTTTTCCATTCTTCAGGGCAGTTTGCTGTGCAGTCATTGCGATTCTTGTAGCTCTTGTTGCTTCCAGCCCAACCAAGGGGTGGAGTGGGCGTAGTTTGAGTCTTTTAGATCCGTAAGAAACTAGCTCACAGAGTCATGATATTTAATTATTAATGAATTTTCTGATAGTTTAATGGATCATATGTAACAGTGATGAGATTTGATCATTCACAAAAAAAAAAGAAAAAATCAAATTTATACTATGTTCTCTTGGCTGCTATTCTTGTAATCTCAACGTAGTTGATTCTACATAACTTCATTTATTATTATGTTCTTCATCTATCCTTGAGTTACTGGGATGTAAAACATGAGTTGTGCATTTATGTTCCTCTTTAACACTTCAACACTTCAATATTTCTACATATTCTTTTTATTTTTCTCCCCTCCTTTTTTGGATGTAACTTTTAACATTTTAAGGAATAGTTACCAATGATATCGTTGGCATGAGGAAGTGTTTCTTACAGCCTACATAAATGGTGTAATATTTTATTTTCAATCTTTATTTCCTGAAACACTCATCATTTATTTTATTTTGCTTCAATCAACAGAACTTATGCAAGCAAGTACATACCGATAATTGCTAGTGTTAGTGAGCATCAACCACCTACTTGGCCTTCCTACTTTATGGACATCAACGTCTTGGCATTCCTGGTTCCAGCTGGTATTATTGTACGTATTTTTCTAGTCTACATGTTCTTTTAAATGTGTTTCAATCAGCAGAAGTCTTATCTAGGTAACCTTTGATAGGCATGCTTTTCGCCATTATCTGATGCTAGCTCATTTGTAGTCCTCTACATCGCTACAGCAGTGTACTTCTCTGGAGTTATGGTGAGAACCATTTTCTTGTATCCAAATTAAAAATTTACTCATTTATGTACATCATCTACCTTTTTACATACATGCCTTTTGATGATACTACAGGTGCGTCTTATGCTTGTACTGGCTCCAGCAGCATGCATTATGTCTGGAATTGCACTTTCTCAAGCCTTTGAAGTTTTTACTCGCTCTATTAAGTTTCAGATGCCTGGTGAAGCAGATGCACAAGAAGTAAATTTTATTTCCATGATGTTGGTTTTATCTATGTTGGTTCTTTTATCTTCTTCTTCTTAGAAGACCATTGAGATGGTACTAATACTGGTTCTTGGGTCGAACAATTAAGGTGGGAGATACCATCTCTGATGGTGTTGTAGCACAACATGATGTGGTTAAGCCTGAAAAAAGTGAAGATACAGTTAAAGAACGCTCGTCAAAAAAGAACAGAAAGAAGGAAAAGGAACCAGTTGAGAAGCCTTCCCTCAAGTCCCAAATTCGTAAAAGGCTGCTAGTTTTACCTTTTGGGACATCTATTATTGCTCTTTTCTTACTTGTTTTGCTTGGTGCCTTTTATGTGGTAAGTTGAAGATATCTTTATTTACCCTTTATTTTAGGTTGACATTAATGATAGCACTGCCGCTTCATACCAAAAAAAGAAAAATAATATCGAAGTTGAATGTGAGCAGATATATGATGGTTTTAAATTTATCGCTTTACAGTTTACTTACAAATATGTGCAAAAGAACAACTCTATTAGTCCAAAATTGCTCCTTAATTGATTAAAATAGGCTACTATCTGTCTTGCTTCTTGCTTTCCTCTCCATTTCTCCAACAATATTTATTTACTGACTTGGTTTTCTGGTTTACGGGGTGTTGTAGGTTCATTGTGTCTGGGCAGCAGCAGAAGCTTATTCGGCTCCTTCTATTGTTTTAACTTCTCACTCCCGGGATGGTCTCCATGTTTTTGATGACTTTAGAGAAGCTTATGCATGGTTAAGCCACAACACTGAGGTTGATGATAAAGTAAGTTCCTGCTTATTCTATTGTTCCTTCATGCTTTGATCTCCCAACACTGAGGTTGATGTTCCCAAAATCGTACGAAATTTGAGGATAAACTATCATCGGTAAATATTTTTCTGTGGTGTTGTTGCTTCTTGCTCAAACACGTTCCCCAGGTTGCGTCATGGTGGGACTATGGTTATCAAACTACTGCTATGGCTAATCGCACTGTCATTGTCGACAACAACACCTGGAACAATACCCATATTGCAACTGTTGGTACTGCTATGTCTTCTCCTGAAAAGGCAGCCTGGGAAATTTTCAACTCCCTGGATGTAAAATATGTGCTTGTTGTCTTTGGAGGTTAGCTTGTGCTGTTGCCATCCTTATGCATGACTATACTATGCTATTTCTTATTTTTGTGTTATCCACATTTACCTTATTGTTTGGGGTTATACTTTATAGGAAGTTTTTTCAGTCAGTTCAGAAAGTTTTTCATTGGATATAATCAACTACATCTCGATATTTTTTTTCAATAAAAGTTGAAAAAAATGAAGTCAATGGCTATGAATTTGTTATAAATACCAGTCAAAAGATGTATTTAAATTTACTTTAATAGCTTGATAAACTAAGAAGTCTTTGAGCCATATTTTAAGAAACCACGTTGTGAGTGTCTGGACAGCTTACGCACACCTCGACTAATCTCATGGGACAATCCGCTTGACCTTACAACATTTAGGTGTCAAAGAAACTCGTAGAAAATTAATTCGTAGGTGGTGGATTGAATCCACGATCTCGTAGTTAGTTATTGAGACTGTCGCATTTTTTACCATTAGGTCAATCTGTGATGGTTCATATTGTTCCAAGAATTATTTTTGAAAAGGAGACAGTCTCTTTATTAATATAATAATAATGAGACAAAAGCTCATAGTACAAGAGAATTATACAATGAGCATATGTAACCATGGATCAGGAGATGCATCTGAGCATCTCAACTAGGTTGACACCCCCATATTACCCTCAGCATATCCAAACAAGCTAAAGACCAAAACAAAGGAGTAATGTCCAAAGGCAAATCAAAACCAAAAGAAGCATAAAGAAATACAAATACAAATAAAAGACTATAGCAGACATCCATCAACTCGCACTGAGACAAACTGAGATCCTTGGAGAAGGAACACCACGAGAAGGCTAAGAGATGATGACTCCATCGAGGTCTTATGCGGAGAAGCTTGCTCGGTAAAAAAAAACTCTAGGATCTTCCCAAATACAATTCGTGATCAAAATCCATTTTTCAAATTAGATTAACAATTCGACATAAGAATTGAAATGGAAAAGGTGGATATGAGATCAATTAAATCATTATTTAGTTTTTTCGGGACTGGGGATGAAGTGGAAATAGGCAGATTCAGGGCTATGTTAATTCTTTGGGATGAAAGCAGGAATAAACTAGTTGAATTGTTAATAGGAGGTATATCTTTATATTGAAAACTGGTTCCAAGTGATGAAGGTTAGATTACTACTGTTGGATGGATCTATGGACTGTTGTGAAGCTAGTTCTAGTGGGTGGAATTAAAAGCCTACAAGGATACTGTCTTGGAGTTTGATTGAAGGAGACTTTAACGTCACCTATTAGTCTTATTGAACAATTCTACAGACGAAGACCTCTTTTTCATTCTTATAGCTTAGCTACACTTTTGTCCAGTTGGAGAAGTTTGGTGTAATTCTCTTGGATTGGGGGCTTTTCTTCTTCTTCCTCTCTCTTGGTAAATTTCACGCACGAAAGAAATTATTTGAATGATTTCTTTCCCCTTCACCTGCCAACCATTTTCTCCTCCTTTGATCTTTTTGGCACCAACCTCACCATTCTTTTTCACTCTTCTAACTTGCTACACTTTTGTCTGATTACATGGTTGTGAGATGTTGTCTGAAGAGGGAGTTGGTTGAAGAAAAGATACTGGAAGGAAATAATTTTTAGGCATGGTGTATGTATTTGTTCCAAACTGCACGAAAAATCTATGTATATAAACCTAAAATCTAAAAATAAACCTCCTTTTGAATGGACATTATAGACTTGGAATTTGAATGTATAACATATATATGTCACCTTGCAACTTGCATATTGAAAAACAATAAGAAAATTTGTCTAAATTATGTTGGACATTAGGCGGAGAGGAACAATCAGGTGTTTCGGGGTAGGGAGAGGATGCATAGTGAGATTTGGTCTTTGGTTAGATTTCACGTCTCTTTGGGCTTTGATTTGGAAGAGCTTTTGTAATTATTTTGTAGGAAACATTTTACTTAGTTGGCGTTGCTTCTTTGGGCTGGTTATTTTTTGTATGCCCTTGTATTCTTTCATTTTTTTTCTCAACGAAAGGTGAGGTTTTTCAAAAAAAAAAAAAGTAAGCATCGCGCCCATCCCTTTGACTGGATGTCGAAAGGGGTTATAGGCACACACCGAAATCCCTGGAAGGATATTTCTTTTCACTTTCTCTCGGTTCATTTGTTGCTTTGTGGGGGTTTGTAAAGATACATAATTTTGGGATAGGCTTTCCTTTAATTCTCTAGATTCGTGGGTTGTTGGAGGATGAATTAGAAAGAGATGGAGGTAGGCTTTTCCCTTCTTGTTATAGATCCGATCTCTCTTTTGAGAGTTTTTCCCTCGTGTATGACGAGCCTAATCCTCTTTCTTGGGATGGGTTAATACTGTTGATAGGCTTGTTAGGATAAAAACTTTGCTTGTCGGGCCTTTTTGTTGCATGTTGTGTTGGAAGGTGGAGGAAGATCTTGATCATCTTTTCTGAGATTGCCAGTTTATGAGGGCCGTGTGGTGCTCCTTTCTTTAGGAGTTTGGTGTTAGCTTTGTCGGTTTACGTAGCATCAGAGCGACGATCAAGGAGTTCCTCCTCCTTTTGCCTTTCAGAGATAAAGGAGGGTTTTTTATGGCTTGCCGGGGTGTGCGCAGTTATTTGGGAGATTTGGGGTGAGAGGAACGATAGGGTGTTAAGGGGGAGAGAGAGGGATCTTAGTGAGATTGGGTCCTTGATTACATTTTGTGTGTCTTTTTAGGCTTCGATTTTGAAGAACTTTTGTAACTATTCCATAGACAATGTTTTACTTAGTTGGTTCCCTTTTTGTTAGTGGGTGGACTTGGTGGGCTGGTTTTTTTGTATACCCTTATATTCTTTCATGCTTTCATTTTCATAAAAAAAAAAAGGAAACCTAATATTAATTAAAAAGTATTTTAGATAGTTAATAAAAACATTATTTTATAATAATAGTATTGTTTTTATAAAAACATTATATATATAAAGAAATAATGTGTCTCCAATATGTTGTGTCCTACTTTTTTAGAAATTGGGCATATGGTTGTGTCGGTGTTCGTGCTTCCTAGGTAACAACTAAATAGAAAAAGACATAAGTAAAAAATAAAGATGCAGTTGGACTGAGGAGGGAAGCCAATAACTGACGTGTGATGGAGATGAGACGGTGAGAAGAAATGAAAACTATGGATTTGAGATGGAAATTGTGAGGCAAAGTAAGAGAGACGTTGATGGTGAAAGGAGGTGTGGCGACAAACTGAGAAAGGCGACGACAACTAATTGAAGGGACAAAGACACCAAGGCGAATAGGTGATGGAGATGCTGCGTACATTGTGAGGTAGGAGAAAGGGGGAGGCATATCGAAGGGAGAAAAATTGTGAAGTGTGAAGTAAACCGAGATTAGGTTTTCTTTTTATATAATATATTGTTGGGTTTGGCTGGGTCAACCCACCCAATAAATTAAAAAACCTGAGATCCCACATGAAAAATAAAAGTTTAAAATTTTCAATTGAACCCAACACCCCACAAAAAAAAACTAACCCAACCCAAAAGGAAAACTGGTTTGGGTTGGGTAGTGGGAGTTTGTTAGGTTACTGGGTTTCTTGAACACCCCTATGGTCTCACATAAAAAAAAAACCGTGCTTTCTTTTGCGCTTAAGCTCCAAAAAACTATTGCACTTCATTGCACCTTGAGCTTTGAAAAACACCGTCATGGAGTTCTCAATCGACGTTCTTTGACAATTATTCTATTTAGGATATTTGTTTAATTGGAATGCTTTTATTTTTTCTATGTAATCATGTTACAAATATAATGTAGAGGAGTTCTCTCTTGTATTGGGATTTGATGATAATTCTATAGATGTATCAACCTAGTTGAGATATCTGGGTGCATCTGCAGATCCTAAGTTTCTATATTCCTGTGTTTTTGTTCTTTTGGGATGAACCTCTTCTCATTTCGTCAATGAAAAGTTATATTTTTGTTTGTTTGGAGAAAACACCATTGGACACCAAAATTTTATAAGTTCAGGATCTCTTATAAAAATAAAGAAGGGTTTTCCACCAAAGGACTATTTAATATTGATGCTGTAGCCTTCTTCCAAGAATCAATCTTGCTCCTCTTTTATTGGAGTGATAACAATTGTTTCATACACATGGGGAAAACTCCTATTTATAGAGTTTTATTAAAAGTAAGGAGGAAATTTATCTAGAATATTACCCAATTAATCCCATTCTCATTCTACCCCTCCAAAAAGAAAACTCCTACATCTTGAACAAAAGTATTATTATCAAAGAGGTATATCTAAGACAAAATCCAACATTGCCAAAAGGCTAAGCATCTCTATCGACCATAAACCTAGAAAAGATGTCTTTATCAAACTCATTCAAAGCTACAATCCTCAAGTTTAGGGTTTAGAGTGCTGTTGGATTCCTCTCCTGATAGTGAGTTTTTCTTTGATGTGGTATGGAGGATTAAGATACCAAGAAAAATTAAGATCTTTAGCTGTTAGGTTTTACTTGGCTGTGAACACATTAAGGCTTGCTAGGAAGATGGCCCCATTAATGGGTCCTTTCTACTATATCCACTGTGGGAAGGCAGAGAAACCTGGATGGCTAGATCACCCTCTTTGGGGTTCTCAGTTTGCAAGGTTTGTTTTGGATTTACTTCCTGTAGGAGTTTTGTGTTTAGTTAGCTGGCCGGAGAGATATTCATGCGATGTTCTAGGAGTTCCTTCTCCATCTGCATTTTAAGGAGATTTAAAAGTAGACCTTTTTAGTCCCCAGGTTTATAAGAATAGTTTTATTTGATTCTTGAGTTTTCAAAATGTACCTTTTTAGTCCCTGAGTTTTTAAAAATAGGTTTAAAAGGCCCCTCAAATAACTTTATATTTTTAGTTTAAATAATTATTTGACATTTTAAATTAGAAGAATAACTTCTAAAAATCATATTCTCTAAAATTATTTTTTAAAATTTTAAATATCATATAATTATTTTTAAAAAATCAAACATAAAATACTTTTAGTACTGTACTATTTTTTAAAACTCAGGGACTAAAAAGGTACATTTTGAAAACTTGAGAACCAAATGGGTCTATTGTTATAAACGTGAGGACTAAAAAGGTTCAGTTTTAAAACTCAAGGACCAAAAGCACATATTCATCAAAACTTGGGGACTAAAAAGGTAATTTTTCCAGATTAATAAAGGAGAAGAAGAAAGAATAACACTTGTTTATGTTAAAAACCCTAAATCAAGGAGAAAAAACAACAATACGAGTCTTTGTATATTTTTCTCTCTTAAAAGAATTCAAGGGATGAAATATATTTAGGCCATAATGGGCCTTGACAAAAAAGGAAATAAAGAAGGGTAGAAAGATTACACAAATATCCGTAGTACAATTATTTTCAAGTGAATATAATTTTTTCATACAATAGGGGAGTACTCCTATTTATAGAGTTTTATTAGGTAAAAAAGAAATTTACCTAGAACATTACCCAATTAACCACATTATTCTTGCATCAATTGAGAAAACGTAGGGTTCCAAAAGTCGTTGATGGAACATATCGAAATTTTGGAGCTATATTCATAAACTTTCAACTTTATCTGTGCCTTCCTCTGGTCAACTTGGATCAAGAGAAAACTTGAAAGCTTTTTTGAATCAAGAGAAACAACATTTGGCAGCCTATTTGAATCATTATCTTTCTTAGCTCTGATCTGGAAAAATATTAGCCATTTTTGTTCTTATGGCGTCCTCCATCACGGCTCATTTGAAAAGTTTTTTTTTCCTGGATAAATCCTTTAGTGATCCTTTTGTAATTTCATATTATCAACAAAATTCTCACTAGATGTTTCCCTTTCAGAAGAAAAAAATCGAAATGTTGAGAAATTTGCCTCTTTCTGGATTGACACTTCGGTTGGAAATTTGCCACTTTCCATTATAATTCGCCGGCTTTTTCTGTGGAAGAAAATATCTCATACCCCCCCCCCCCCCCACCCCTTTTTTCTTTTTCTTTTTCTTTTGTTTTTGTTTTTCTTTTGGTGAAATGATCTCTTATTTTCATGCTTGAGAAAAAATTCTTTTCTGAAAACTGTCACAGTGAGAATTAAATCTATGAGAATCTGGAAGATGTAAGATGTCCGGTAGGGGGATTGATGATTGTTGTTATTAGTGGAGAGCAATTTTTTGAAAGATGGTTCTTTCTTTGTTCAAGTCCCTTATTCGAGGAACTGACAACTACCTTGTTGTTGTCAAAGACTCACTGACTGCCTTATGGAAAATTGAAAGCCTGAAGAAAGTGTCTTTTGATGTGGATTCCTCTTTGGCTGGTATTAATGCTGCAAAGGAAATACAAAGGAAATGTTGGCATAGTGCACTAAGCTCAAATTATTGCGTTTTATGCGGATTGCAGTCTGCTCGTACAGTAGGCAATGCTGTGAATTCTTGTTTTGGAAAAGTTATGCGTAAAATTATCATTCTTGAAATTGATCGTAGGAGCAATATATACTTCTATTGAATCATCTTACGAATGAAAATGTTTACTCTGATTTATTTATTGTCTCTGCAGGTCTTGTTGGGTACCCAAGTGATGATATTAATAAGTTCTTGTGGATGGTTCGTATAGGAGGTGGTGTATTTCCTCATATCAAGGAACCAGATTACTTAGTAAGTGTTCATTACTTTTTAAGGCACTTATTAATCCATAATTTTCTTATTTTATGTTTTTAAGACACTGAAACTTGATGCTGTTTTGACTTATTTGAGGACTAGTTCGTCAACAAGGTTCTCTAACTTATAATTTGTTTTCTCCCTTTTCTTTGTAAAGAGAGATGGTCAGTATCGCATTGATTCTCAGGCCACTCCAACAATGCTAAATTGTCTCATGTACAAACTCTCGTACTACAGGTTTGTAATTGTGTTTAGTGCAGCGCATAATAATTTGTTGAATGGCATGGTTTCTTTCTTGGTTTTTCTATTTTTATTTTTCACCGTTATAATTCTTATTCTTTTGTCTGTTTGGCTGCAGGTTCGTGGAGACAGATGGTAAAGGATTTGATAGGGTGAGGCAGACAGAAATTGGGAAAAAATATTTTAGACTTTCACATTTTGAAGAGGTAAATGACAAAATCTTCCAAGGAGGAAAGGGTGATCTTTTATTTTCATTGAAAATTTAACTTCACAATTAGATCCAAGAAATTCTTTTGGCGGAGAGGGAAGGTGGAGGAGCTGTGATTTTTGTCGGTAGAGTTACTTGTTTGTTAAGAATACAGGATTTTCATGAAAAAATGGAAGAGGTGAACAAATCCATCCTGTTGTCTCTTTTACTCGATGTCTTCGTTGAAGAGGGAAAAGAAGTTCCCAGCATGTCGAATAGTGGTGGATTAAAGACTAACTATATAACCACCCTTCTCTTCCAATTTTTGTTTTTTGATAAAAGTTTAAAGAAAAAACAGAACGGTTTTATTTCAAAACAGGGGAGTGGACCTGTACCAAGAGGTACTATTGGAAAATAGGCATTATCCATGTGATCAATTTTGAAGATTCACTTGTTTTTCTCCTCAACTATTTATCTTTTGCTTCTTTGTAACAGTTCCATCTAGTCCAGGTTGTCAGATCTAATTTTGTCTTAGTCGATAAAGTATTTTTGAAACATTATTAGTTCTAACGAAATATCTTATTTTAATGAGTAACTTGTTAAGCAGTCTTCAGTTCCCACCAGCTGTGGTTTATTTATAAGTTGCGATATGCACAGTATTTCATTTGGTTCCTGATGTCAACATGAACGTTTTAGGTCTTCACCACTCACCATTGGATGGTAAGAATCTACAAGTTGAAACCTCCAAAGAACAGAATCAGAGGAAAAACCAAAAAATCAAAGACAGTACGTACACTTTTAAGTGCTGTTCACTTGGTTGAGCTAACACGGAATTTTTTTCTAGATTACTGCTGGCATCGTCTTTTAACTATTACTACTTGATGGTTGTCGATTTGCAGAAATCCAGCTCAACTACCAGTTTGAAAATAAAAGGAACAAAAAAGAAAAATCCATGGCACTGAATGATCAGCTGACGAGAATGGGATAACGTTCAAAAAGCATGTAAGCTACATATATAATTGACAACCATGGCAGGTACCTTTTGAGGCATAGTGATAATTTTATTGCGGATGGCGAAATTTTGTAGTCTTATAATATATTTTATCGTTTCCTATATGCCACATTTAAACAGGATCTAATTGAAATATCAGGCTGATAGATCTTTTCACGCACTTTCTGGGGTGTTTATTCATCAAATTTCTCGTCTCTTTCATTTAGCTTACAAAGTTTTGATTCTGCCTAGTAGATAGATAAGCCTAACCAGAACAATTTCTATGACTGATAGGTTTTTCTTTCCATTTAGGCTGGAAATTCCCATTCTCTTTTCCTGTTCCACGACTTAATTCTGTCGAATATATATTAAAAAACAATAGATGCGTGATATTTTAAGCGTGATTTCCTTTTTCTTTTTACTATTTTTTCCTAGCTGTTATGTACAGAGGATGATAGATGGAATTCGTACCCAACTTTGCTTTAGTGTCAGCAAATTCTGTAAGGAGTTCTACGTGTCATTGAAATTGATTGTGGAAGATCGTTATGATGAGTCCTTCCAATCCAACATGATAACTTTCAGTAAATTACAACTTCTAACGAAATTGAGTTTTTCTCATTCTCTTATGAAGAGCTTTATTCATCAAGATTATTCTTTCAGCGTCTGTTCAACGCAGAAGTTTGTTCTGAAGCAAATTGTTGATTTTTTAGTTCAACTAATATAAAATAAAATAGAGGGTAAGAGTTTCAAATCTTTGTTTCAACTTTTATTGATTTGATATTCCCCTAAAGTTTCTCCCTGTTTTACCTTTGTTTGTCAATTTCAAAATAAAAAATTCTCTGTTAGCTTGACTAAAGTGCTGCTTGTTCAAGCTGTTTTAAAAAGGAAAGGAAAAAGAATGTGACATCGTGCCACATTTAAGAAAGTAGAGGTACCTACTAATTCGTGGAATGCTAAGGTGTGTCTAGCAATAGACTTGCTGAGCTCGAAACAACATCCAGTGCCATACCTTTTGTCCGTCCTTTGTGAGGCATATCGATTTGTCTGATAAAATATTAAGTTGAGTTATAGTTTCAGCACCCAAATCCTTTTGGGGCTTGGAGCAAAATATTATTTGAGATCCATTGTTAGGGAAAAAAAGAAAGTTCAACCGGTTCGAACAGCTTTGACTCGTCCAAGACATGTTTGTTCCAACTTCGAGGATCAATAACCTGGACAAGAGATTGATTGTTTATGATTGTTCAAGATCTTAATTCTTAGGTGTTTCGTTTTTTTTAAAAAAGAAACAGATTTAAGTAGGAAATATTAAATATAGCTTAATTAGAAAAATAATAAAGTAACAAAGGACCAAGAAAAAAAATTGGAAAAGCAAGTAGACTATTTTAGTACTACGAATATTCTATATTTCCATAGAATTTTGAAATTCTCACAAGTTGGTATCTTGGTATTAGCAATGTGGCAGCTAAATCTCAGCAAGATAAATATATATATATATTTTAAAATTTTGAAATACAAGCTAATGGAAATAACTTTTCAGACACGTCTACGATGATTTTTTAATTAAGAAACTTGAGCACTTTTCTAAGGTTTGTGGTCCGGTCAATCCATAGATGTGATGCAACTCTTTGGCGAAAAAAAATGGAGAGGGGATCCCTTTTCACCGTGCCTATGACCTACGTTGACGACCCCTTTGTAAGTCCAATTAAAAAAATGGGGAATAAATTCTGGAAAACTGGGAAGGGAATAGATGAAAAAGTAGTATCTTGATAATTAACAACCTTGAGACGGACGATTGTGCGGCACTTGTTCTAACTCGATGAACAAGTCAGCCGATCAAAATCTGAAAGTTGTGGGTAACGTCGACGTATGTCGTAACCTTCCTCAGCGTTCTAGGGAAATTTATTTATAAAAAGCGGGAAGGAAAGAAATACATTGAAATAGACGTTACAATAAGCATTAAAGACTGTCAATTGCAAGGAAAAAGGGTTGCTTGCAAAGAGTACAACTAATGCTTGGGTGGGGATTCAACTGGTATGCCTCCCCTATAGTACATTTTTAACATTTTCAGCTCTGGTAGGCTTGCATATGAAAATGCCGAAACGTCACACCCAAGCTTTATGACTACAAATGAAATGCAAATGCCTAAACTAAGTATGGTGCTTAAGGATAAGATAAGTGAGAGCTAATCGGAGCATATAACCAAAGGTAAACACACTTTGGAAAAAATATGTCCGTGACACACTCCCCCACTTAAACAGTTGACGTCCCCGTCGACTGGCAAAGCTGGAACCCTTCGATCTTCTACTTCCATGCTTCACGGTCTTGGTACGTCTTCCACATGCTTTTTCCACGAGGAGGCTCTTCCACTTCACCATGAACTTGTGTTTCCTCCCCGTGGGTCTTCTTCTTCTTTTCCTTGCTTCCTTAGCAAGGACTTCCGCTAGTTCCTCGTGTCTTCTCACGAGGTGATGATCTTGGTGTCTTCACCATCGAGTCAGTTCAGGTCGCCGTTTGACGTTGACCTGGTCTTCCACACGAAAATCCAAGGGGCGATGTTTCTTATCCGTCCACTTTTCCCGCCACTTCAAGGCTTCCTCTCGATCGATCCAGACGATGTCTGACTTCTGCTTCCACCTCTGTGCAAGGCTACGAATCTGAGGACCCTTTCTCATACAGGGAAAATCAACAAGGCGCGACAACACATGTCGTCCGCCACCAACACTCTTTGTTGGACTTCTGTCAGCTGACGAATTATTCCCAGCTGTGACACAAGGTTGGGTTGCCTTCAATGACTGACCCCCACTCCTTTGCACTAACTTACCAGCCTTCATCAAGCTCGCGCCATTTTGAGCGACAGAGTTTTCCTGCAGGAATTCCTTTGACGCGTCCCGCATTGGGCCATCAACCTGACATGCCCGTGTACGAGATAACATCTGTGGAACCCCATGATTGCTTCTCATACTAAGGGCCTCAATTGCCCAATTATTTGCTCCTTTGCTACGTTTTGACCCAAAATCAAGTTTGAGCGTGTGTCTCCGTCTCCCTACTTGATTCGAAGTCAGATTCGGCTGAGTATCAAAATGGCCGGCAACATCGTCGTTCATCCCTCTGACAAAAGTTGATTTATGGGAACACTGTCTCCCATGCCTCAGATTGTGTGCTATGGCAAGCGTTTCTTCTGCAGACACCATACAGGTACCTTCTGTCGTACTCTCTTCTGACTCTCAGGTGCGATCGGGTGTCCATTCCACACTAGGGTACCACCCGACGCATGATTAGACGCCTTAACATAAGCTTCAACAGGTTGAGTCCCACTCACGGACCCAAAAGTTGGCCCTCTCCTCGGGGCTTGCTTCAGGACACAGTTGTCGACACACAATCGTCCATTCTCTTCCTTCCGTAAGATGGCTTGATCTTCATACGGAGCTTTTGCAGGTCTAGTGAATCCTGCACTCGACAATCTCTGTGACTGTCTCCGGAGTCCAGTTGACTCTAACTGCGCCATACGACAATTACTCTTTGTAGGCAATTCTGACATGGGCAAACTATCACGTTCCCCATCACAACATTTCTCCACTACACACCTTGTGTCCTCCTGAACACGGCCCTCCCTCAGTTGCATGGCTGAGATCATTCTCAGTCCTTTGGGTTGCCGAAGGTCTGTCTGCACAACGGTGGGGGTAGACCCCGTGATCACCAGACATCTAGCTGCAGGCATCATGATCACTTGATGTCCGAGAAGGAATTCCATTCCAAGGACTATATCAAAGTCATCCATGCCTACAACTATGAAATCAACGAAACCGCTCCATCCTCCCAACTGTATCACCGCTCGTTTCACTACTCCAACGACGGGTAGAGCTGTAGAGTTCACGGCCTTCATCTTTTCCGTATCCTTCTTCCAATGAAGGTTTAGTCGTCTAGCTTCGGCCACCGTTATGAAATTATGAGTTGCACCGGAGTCGACCATAGTGCTCCTTGCATGCTTTCGGTTGATCCAGGTGTCAACATATATTAGGCCCCCTTTCGTACTTCCCCTTGTCTCCCCCGCTTTTTTCTGGAGGGACGACAAGAGTCTTATGGCCCCCACTCGGACATTTTGGATTTCCTCCACTTGACCATCTTCCTTCTTTGGTTGACTCAGCTGGTCCTTTGAATCCGCAGCCAAAGAGGCTTGAAAGGCATAGAAGGCCGATTTATCAGGGCATTCCCTTGCCAGATGTGGCCCGTTACATATATAGCAACTGATGGGACGATTCGACGTGTTTGTACCATCACGTCTTTTCCAAGTGTCCCTTGTGTTGGACTGGGAAGGCTTGCGGTCTCTACCGGAACTTCCGTTTTCACTGACAGCCTTGGAAGAATTCGGTCGGCTGTTTCTATCTCTTCCAGGTGAAAAACTTTGATGACATCTCGTCTCTTGAGAATCACCAGACAGATCGAACAAACGTTCAGCTATTGCATAGGCTGACGTTAGATCTTGAACTTTCTGCTCATACAGCTTAGTCCTTGCCCACGGTTTCAGCCCTTCGACAAAACTGAAGATTTTGTCCTTCTCGGTCATATCTGATATATCCAGCATCAGCCCAGCGAATTGCTTCACATACTTCCGAATGGTTCCAGTGTGTTTTAACTCTCGCAGTTTTCGTCGAGCCAAAATCTCGACATTCTCGGGAAAAAACTGCGAGCAGAGTTCTCTCTTCAAACTGTTCCAAGTATCTATGGTGCAACGCCCTTCCTGAATGTCCACATACCGGGATCTCCACCACAACTTTGCATCTTCAGATAGACGCATGGTCGCCAATGTCACTTTGGCTTCTTCCGTATTAGTGTTCGTGGCTTTGAAATATTGCTCAATGTCGAAGATAAAGTTTTCCAGTGCCCTTGCATCCCTTGCCCCACAAAAGGGCTTGGGTTCTGGGATCTTTATCTTGCCAACTGTAGTTGCTCCTCCAGCTGGAGCTTGATTTGCCAATGCTCGCATTGTAAGGTTCACCTTCGTGTTCACCTCTGCGATTTCATTTCTAACGACATCCAGGGTGGCTTGAAAATCCTCTATCATGCCGTTTATCATTTCCATTATGTCCTTCTGAGAGTTATCTAGCTCAATAACTCGTTCTTCCATATGGGCAGCAGTGCCCGACGAACTGTCCCCACGCTCGTAGGTGACATTTCCAGTTCTCCTGATTTGTGACTCTAACGTGTCAACTCTAGTCAACAAATCTTGTATGTGTAATCCGTCCAGGCGACCGGACACCACATCGACAGCATTCGGCTCTCTTGGAAACTTCCTCAAGCCGCTTCTCAAGAAACCGGATGGAATCAGGAACTTCCATCAGGTGGAGCATCTGCTCTTCGATCTCCACCAATCGTTCATCATGGGTCTTACCCGTACGTTTCGCAGCCGACATCTTGTGTCTCAACTGTCGCTCAGCACTTAGGCTCTGATACCACTTGTCACAATCGTAGCGTTTCAACCTTGAGACGGACGATTGTGCGGCGTTTTAACTCGATGAACAAGTCAGCCGATCAAAATTCGAAAGTTGTGGGTAACGTCGACGTATGTCGTAACCTTCCTCAGCGTTCTAGGGAAATTTATTTATAAAACGCGGGAAGGAAAGAAATACATTGAAATAGACGTTACAATAAGCATTAAAGACTGTCAATTGCAAGGAAAAATGGTTGCTTGCAAAGAGTACAACTAATGCTTGGGCGGGGATTCAACTGGTATGCCTCCCCTATAGTACATTTTGAACATTTTCAGCTCTGGTAGGCTTGCATATGAAAATGCCGAAACGTCACACCCCAAGCTTTATGACTACAAATGAAATGCAAATGCCTAAACTAAGTATGGTGCTTAAAGATAAGATAAGTGGGAGCTAATCGAAGCATATAACCAAAGGTAAACACACTTTGGAAAAATATGTCCGTGACACCTATGACCTACGTTGACGACCCCTTTGTAAGTCCAATTCAAAAAATGGGGATTAAATTCTGGAAAACTGGGAAGGGAATAGATGGAAAAGTAGTATCTTGATAATTAACATAAGCAAAATGGCAAAATTCTTAACTCTCAAAATGGAGGGCAAATTCTATTTTGGGCTTTTTTTTTTTTTTGTTGGGGCTTTTGTACGAATGGAGTTAGTCCTTGAATGACAATATTCTTTGCTTCTCGTCTTGAGCCTGAATTTGAGAACTGACTAGTTCGAAGACCACGAGCGGATCAATGAAGAATTCCTCTTTGACCTCACCAATGGCCTTGGCCTTCCTTAAATATTTTAACGATTGTTTTTTATTAAAACCATTTTTCATAAAAATGATATATTATTAGTGTTCTGGTCTCTCATGTTCAGAATTCTAACCAAAAAGCGGGTTTGGGCCGGGTGTTCATATGAACGGCAGCTTGTGTCACCCAATTTTATGGATTGCGGCCTTGGTTTACCGTTAACAGTTAACCAACGACCTCAGTTATCCTTCGAAACACATAGATTTTTCAATCTCAAATTCAAACTGAATGCGACTGAAAATGAAAGCTAAATCCAAAGCAATAGACTTCCTCTGCTATCGGTGCACCGACACCTCTGAGGCATACATTTAATTGGTCCTTGAATGTGTCCGTACAAATGAAATAGACTATGCTGAGAGACTTCAATTCCACATGGAACACCTTCTTGAACCCACCGACCCCTTTCTCCACAATCAACTACTTAATTTGAATGGAAATTTGGAACGCTTCGAGATGTCCAGATCTGTTTGATAAATTGCTTGAATGAGATTTTTTTCTCTTCATTTATATGCACAATTTGTGGGCAACATTTGATCAAATGCCTTTTCTGGATTCGGTTTCATCCAATACGTCCATTGCAGATTTTGCTGGAAATAGTTGTCCAAAAGAGTTGCTCAAGCTTTTTAGAAGAATGCAGAGGGAAGGTTTTGAACCTTTGGAATATACAAACATAAGCGCATTGAATGCGTATGCACAATTGTTGAATTTGAGACGTAGGAAAAAATTCATGGGAATCTTTTTGTGTCTAACTTTGTAGGGAATGTGTTTATTTTGAATGCTTCTAACTTATGCATGCCAAATTTGGTGAGATTGAACAGACAAGGTGGTTGTTTGATCGTCTTCCTAAGAAGAATTTGGTTTCTTGGAACTTGATGTAAGAATAGTCTGTTGGGATTTATGTCATAGAACTCGTAGATTGTAAATATAATCTATTGACCGTTATTACTAAAGTGTAATTATTGTAATAATTGTTATTGATTAAATTATTAGTTTTGTCTTAATAACCCAAATCCAATAAACTAACATCCCAAGCTGTTTAATGAGTCTTGAACAGTATGTAAAGACATACATGGATCAACGTTCAAGATCAGCTTAAAGAGTCTATAATATAGGGATAAGGCTGGGTACCTCATCATGGTAACACTATTGATACGACTCACTTTGTATTTGACACAAACGCAATGATCCAACGCGTTCGTGTAGATGACATGCGAGTGAGAGTATCCTATGCAATGAGTTTGCATAAGACCGGACCACGAAATAGTAACCACTAGATGTAACTCCGTTAACTAGTTAGGTTTTTATTTCACTAGGATGACCTAGGTAACTTAGTCTTAATCTTGAGTGTATTATGAATTCTTGCTTGCGATACTTTGTCCTTTGATTTGTACTGGTGAGAGTTGCCAGATCACCGACTCAATAAGCTTATCATTTTGGGGACAAGACCGAGTAGGGAGCTGGGAACATAATTACACAAGATGAAATTCACCTCTTCCCTACTTTAGGGTAAGTAGATGAGTGTTCCCTTAAATGGTGTCTCTAGATCTTGAACAAAGGGTCCTACCCTCTCTATGGTACGAGAGGGGTTTCTGTTTATTGGTATGACCATAAACATGTTGTTCATTGGAAGAGTACTGATATTTAAGGATTAGAGGTAATCTAGGGGTAAAACGGTAAATTGACCCAGCTGGTGTTACGAACACTCTTGAAGGACTAACTTACTGTTATTGGTCTATATCCGTGGACACAAAAATATATCTACAGTGAGAAGAGTTCAGCTGTGAGTCTTTAGTGGAGTGTACACACAGTTAACGAATATTGATTAATGTGCTTAACGAGTTTAGCCAATTAATCTCAGATCGTTGTAGCTTCTGATCTGTAGGTCCATTAGGTCTCTTTCATAGCTTGTAAAGGGCAATGAGATTTATTCATATTGGTTGTAATTTGAAATGTTCAAGTTTACTTTGGGAATTATTTTAATGCATAGTGATACATTATAATACATTATAATATAAAGTTTATTGAACTTTATTATATGAATTTAATTTTTGATATGATTCAAAATTAATTTATGAGAGATAAAATATTTGAATGAGTTCAAATATTAATTTAATGTGAATTGGATTCATATTAAAATTATTGATTATGAGAGAAACTTATATTTGAATATGATTCAAATTTAATATAAGATTTTTAATTTTAACTATTAATTAATTAGAGAATTAATTAATAGTTGAGTTTTATTTAATTAAATTAAATTAAATTAAATCTATAAGATATTGTAGAGATATTCATTCAAATAAGATTTGAATGAAATATTAATATAAATATATAAGATATTGGAAATATATTCATTCAAATAAGATTTGAATGAAATATTAATCAAATATGATTTAATTAGTTATATTAATATAAATATATAAGATATTGGAGAGATATTTATTCAAATAAGATTTGAATGAAATGTTAATTAAATATGATTTAATTAATTATTAACTAATTGATTAATTGCTAATTAATTAGTAGATTTGATAATATAATCTCATGATTCTCTCCTACTCATTTTCCTATTCCAAGAAGGAAAGAGAGTTATAAATATCTAGAAGAAAACAGTTTTTTTTTTAAAACCAAATTTATAAAAAAAAAAGTCAAAGCTTTTTCTCTTTGTAAAAAGAAAAGAGTTTCTCTCAAATATTTCTAAACCTTTTCCCATCCCAATTAGTTCCCACAAACCAATCTCATCCTAAACAATAGGATGGTCTCAGACAGGTGGTGTCTCCAATTCGGTTATTTGTAGATTCAGAGACGTCATGAAAAGTAAGTTATCTGTATCTTTTAATTTAAAAGTATGCTTACTTTTTATTTAGAATTTTAATACTAAAATTTTGCCAATGTACTGGTATTTTAAGATTCCCAAATTAATTTGAGTAACAGTTCTTTAAATTCTTTCGCTGCCATAGAACTTTTATCCCTTCATGGACAATATGAGAAGTGTATTGAGGCATACATATAAATGCCCAATCAAGTTACTACATCACACTACTACAAAATTGGCAATACTTAACACTTTTTACTTGTCAAGTATTTGTTTACTTGACGCTTTTCAATGCGTCAAGTAATTCAGTGTCAAGAATAAGAGAAGTTTACTTTAACAGTTTTTAAGCATCAAGTACAATTATACTTGACAAGTAAAAAACGTCAAACATATAAGATTACTTGACCCTTTTTACGCGTCATGTAATCCAGTGTCAAGAATAAATTGGATTTTTGTTTGACAGTTTTTACGTATTAAGTAAAATTATACTCACAGTTTATAAACGTCAAGAATTTGTTTATTCTTGACACGTTTTTCATGTCAAGATTTTTTTTCAAATAAAAAATTGTACAATTTGAAATATTCATATAATTGTATAGGTACTTCATTAAAGTTTGATATATATAGATGCTCCTTCATTAAAGTTTCAAGTACTTCAAACTTCCTAAGATCATTTCATAAGACATTGGAAAAGTCAGAAAAGTGGTAAAATATATCGCAAACGGTAGTAGAAACCAAAACTATTGAATTTACACGTAAAATCAAGTTGCTAATGATCTTCTATTCAATTCTCCCACTTTTGGGACTAAAGTATAATGTAGAAGCACAGGTAACGGGCTAAATCAATGGCTAAAGTACCTATACATACCTAAAAACTAATACCCACTACATGGGATGCTCCATTTTTAATTAAGAAATTTGTTAAACACTTATATTTTTATATTCCAAAAAATGAATCAAGAGGAAATAAACCATCTTCTACAGATTAATGAATTATGAGAACTATAGTGGCCGCCGTCCGGATTGCAAGATTTTAAAGCAAATACTTTCAAATAATTAAATGGTTCAGCTTACATGAGCAACAATAACCAAGTTAATACAACTTTTTGATAGGTTGTGCAAAGATCCTCATTTAAATAATAATGAAACAAATAGCTAGTATTATTACATATACAAAATTTTCAACATAAGAAAAATAGTAGAAGATAACTTTAAATGAGAGTAAAGTTAAAATAAAACACCAAATCACCCAAAGAATGAAAATTAAAATTAAAAAAAAAATCCAAAACTATCAAACTCAAAAGGAGATTTGCTAACATATCATCTAATTAAACAATAAAAAACACAAGATTTTACATAATTAAGTAATTGAAAAACCTCTTAGTAACTCCACACCAAAGATTCTAACACCACCATGAAGTAAACCTCAATAATGAAAATTGATTTTTAACGTTTTTATCCAACTTTAAGTAATACAGTGGAAAGAAACAAGATTGAGCTTTGCTTAGTTATCTAAAGTTAAAAGAAAATAACTTAAGACATAATATTAAAAAAAAAACTATTTAATCATCTTTATTAATAGGAAGGCTCAAAATTAATAGAAACTGAAGTAAACATTGATCAAATACGGTACAATTTGGCAAAAAGAAAACAAATTACATGTGTAGAGATTACCTATATTTGTCTTTTTGAAGAACCTCAGATCAAGTAGAACCTCAGCACCACAAAAGTGTCTTCGTTGTGTTACAATCAATACAACACATTTAAATTTTTCAACAGGTAGCTGTAAAACTCAACCCTTTATAAAGAAACAAATTATATGAAAGGGGTTCTATGGAAAGTATAGATCGACTAACCAGGTCGTGTGCAATCTATTGAAGTTATATTTCAAGCATTTGACTAAATAGAAAATATCACTGCCATCACCTCCATGTTCTTTACATTAGCTATTAAAGAAAATGGTCACACTAACTAGTTTGTAGAGAAAAAGTAATAGGTACTTTAAGGCAATAGTGTAAGAGTAGCCTTCAATCCAACCTTGGGGAAAAAAGAGAAAGAGATCGATGTAATATCATTGATTGAGAAATAAAAAGAAAGAGAATGTTGTCTCACTAAAAGTCATTGTCATCACCTAATAAAGAAGCATAACCATGAAAAATCTTGACATTGAAGAGAAATTGTGAACTATTATAACTGTAAAGAAGACTACAACTCTGAGCACCTACTCCATAACTCAATCAAAAGAAACAATCATTAAGAACCAAACCAGAATATGTCTATAGAAACAAAAGAAACATAGAAACTCAAAGGTTGAGAAGGTATAAACATCAAAGGTAGTATATACAGTAAGATTGTGGAGTTGGAGATGCATATTATATATGAAAAATACAAATAGAATTTGAAGTGTACGGAATTAGAACAAGCATATTTTGAACTCTATGTGAAATGAACACTCAATAGAACAAGAATATTGAAATCATCCATGTTCAAACTATTTGCAGTTACAAGATTTATAGGACACCCTTAAAATTTAAAATAAGAACTACAAAAAAACCTTTTCCATCCACATCCAGAATACAGAGAGAAAACTAGTCTAAGACTAAGGTTTAAAGATTTAATATATGGAGTGATGGTTTAAAGATTTAATTTATGTTGTTATACTTTTAGACAAGAATAAAATAGATACAAAATTACACATCCACACTTCGTGAGTGGCCATGATAGCATCAGTAAATGGAACAGAAAAAAACATGGAACATGTACATGTTTATGGAATGGAATAAACATAGAAATAACCATAACGCTAAAAACTACTAACAATTTCAACTAGCTCTACCTACAACGCCAAATAAGACATGAAACATCAATTTCAAATAAAGATAAAATGGAACTTAAATATCACAAATATGATGGGTTAGAAAAAAACCTTACTGTTTGATAAAAAATTTGATAATGTAGATTTAAAATCCCAAATATTCTCATTGAAATCATCAGTCTTATCATTCTCATTAGGCAATTCAAGTCAGGATTTCACGGGAGGCATAACAGTAATCGATTGTTGCTCCTTTTACAAAATCATATGAGACGTTATCAACTACCAATTTAACTTCTTCCTTCTCACACACCCTGCAAACATGAAAGAAGAAAAAAGGGTAAAGTTTTAAAGAGTGAAAGAAAACATCATTGGCAATCTTTAGGTGAAAATCCAAATTAAGAAGTGAGTATATGCTATTTAATAGATATGTCATATTTGAATTAGTTTTGTTATCCAAGCAAAGCATCTTTTATTCCGTGGGTTCTTGCAATTCTTTCATCCTCTGCAAGGGCATCTCAATACTTAGTAGAAAGTCATTATTTATCAAACATTACTTTAATGCAGCAAGGAAAAAACTGTGTAGAAAAATGATGGTAAGAATGCTTTTAAAGCATGAAGATCAAGGACTATCTCAACCGTTATTAATAACATAAATACAAGTATTAAGCAATTTAGCCCTTTGGTAACAAATAATACATCGTACATCTAGTTGTGAAGAATTCCTAAGTTTATAAGTCTCACTTCCTTTCATTTATTTAGAGTTTTAAAAAAAATTAAGATAAGACAATTATTGCAACTATTATGCAAGAATCATACAGTATAACAAGTTTGTAGTATGATTGTGTGAACAATTATGGTTTAGGATACCTACATTGTCTTAAGACACTTCACCGACTCAAATCTATGACTAGAATGTCAATCATATGAGCATAAGTTTTTAGCAAGTAACAACAATCAACAGAAAATGTCACAGATGATTATTGAGAGATAGAAGCATGACATACCTGAAACACCCTTAGATTCATGTCTTTGACTCTCTTTGAACATAGACACAGCCAAATTGGAGGAAAAGGAAATTTTGGGGAAAAAAGGAGGGAATTTTTTTTTTTTTTTTACAAAATTGGAGAAAAATGGGAAATTTGAGAAAAAAATGGAAAAAATTTTGTTTTTAGAAAATGGAGAAAAAATGTATTACTTGACATTTAAAAAATGTCAAGTATTTAAAAAATGAGAAATTAGTCTTGATGCTTTTAATCTGTCAAGTATTTAAAATAAAAATTTATGCATAGTTTTATCATTGGTTATTCTTGACGTTTTTTTTTATACTTGACTGTCAAGAATATCAAAACTACAAGTGTTAAGTATTGCCAGTTTTGTAGTAGTGTCAACTGTAATTGCAGCTTACTGCCAATGCGAACGTGTAAGTGAAGAAGCAATGACGGTGTTTAGTGAGCTTAAAGACAAGGACATTCTTTGTTGGACAACAATGTTGAGTGGCTTAGGCAAAAAGTGGCAGAAAAGAGGATACACTGTTGTTTAATGAAATGCTATTAAAACACGTTGAACATGCAACTACATTCAATCAAGAGTTGTTAGTTCTTGTGCCAAACCAACATCCCTACATGATGATCAGGTAGTTCACGGAAAATCACACTACTTGATATTTATTCTAAATGTGGTTATCAAGTAGTGTATGACCTTTGGAAATATTTGTTCAGAATTTCCTTTGTGGAAGTTTTCGCGGCAAAGATATTATTCTTGAAGATTTGAAGCTACTATTTTATTAGAAAATATTCTTTTATTCGAAGATTTTATCTCAATATATTATTTTCAGGAAAAAATTTGTGTTTCAAGATTTTAATTCTCCTCATTCCATTGGTTTTGGCCGAATCTTCGGAGCTCTATTCAGTTGGCTAATATCTTAACAAAATCTTTGAAAGTCACTTTGTTTGAATATCTTTGTGCTGGGCTTGGGGTTTGTCAATTTAATAAATAACAATTACTCGACTCTGATGTGGGTGGGTCATTCAGTCTACCTTATCTTATTGGGCCTGTTATATGTTGCTCGATTGACAAGAAATTTATTTGAATTTGAACTGGCATTTATTTTCGTCTCTTTTTGATGTATGCCCTTGTTTATTGTATTCATATGTTTATTGTACTCATATGAGTAATTCTCTCACGATTACATTCAACATTGTGTTATCCCACTCGGAGTTTTATTCCAAGTGAGAGTTTGTTGGAAATTATGTCCTAAAACTAATAGTTTGTAGTTTAAAATTATATTCTATTCAATAAAGTGGTTATTGAGGACTTATTAGTGAAAATTGAATACTATAATCTTGAGTCCAATAAACTAAGGTCCTAAGGCTATCTAGTGTAGACTTGAAGTTTATAAAGAGATATGAACGTGAATCAAGTTGGAGTATATAGTCCAAATGGTCTATAGTGCATGGATAATGGTTGGGCGCCTTATTCTAGTACACTATGATACCACTCACTTTGTAGTTAGTACAAACGATGTGATCCTAAATCGTTCATGTTGAGACATGGAAGTGGAGGCATAATATGTAAAGAGTTTACATAAAACTCAAACCACGAAATAGTCATTTTTAAGTTATAACACCATTGACTATATAAAACTGACTATTTCGACTTTTGATGATCTAGGTAACTTAATCTTAATCTTGAGCTGACTATGAACTTCTGTTCACACAGAATTATCTTTAGATCTGCATAGACGAGGGTAGCTCAACATCTCTGGCCCAATAAGTCTGGGGTAAGATTTGGTGGATGGCTAGGGACATAGGGTGCAAGACGAAATTCACTCCTAACCTCTTTAAGGTTAGTAGATAGATTGTTCCCTTAAGGACTGAATCCAAGTCTTGAACAAGAGGTCCCACCCTCTCATTGGCTCGAGAGGAATTCAGTTTATAGGTTAAACCTAAAACCAATTATCTAATAGTGGATCAATGAACTTAAAGAGGAAGATGTAGTCTTAGGGGTAAAATTGTATTTTAACCCAACCGAGGTTACAAACAACCTGTGAAGGATTAACTTACTCATTATGGTTTATATCAGATGAACACAGATATATCTATAGTGAGAGGAGTGCAACTACGAGATTTTAGTGGAATGACTCGTTAGTTAACCAATATTGATTAGCTCGATCTAAAAGGGTTTAGACAGTTAATCTCATATTGTTGGAGTCCATGATCTATAGGTCCATTAGGTTCCCCTGCTAGCTCATATGGAATTAACTTAAAACAATATGTTGGAATAATTCAAATTGTTCTAACTAAGTAAAGAAAGAGGAATTGATGAATATATGATATAGCCATCGGTTATAAGCTTGAGATAAAGCTTTATGTTTAAATGTAATTTAAATATTAAAAATATGAATAAATATTCATATTTAAAAGCTCGAAATTGATGAAAATGGTCAAAGATGTAAAAAGTCAAACTTTGACTGGCTTTATGTTCAAGTGTGATTTAAATTTTAGAAAAGTGAACGCAGATTCATGCTCGAAAAGTCAAAATTAGTAAAGATAGACAAAAGGGTAAAAAGTCAAAATGTTGACTTTTGACTTTGATTTAAATGGTTAAATGACCATATTGCCTTTGGACTAAGTTAGTGGGATAAATGCCTACATGAGATGTAAATACCTAATCGATTAAGTTCCACTAATGGTTAGTGAAATGTTAGGTGTTGAGATTTAATGAACAAATTACATGCGTTTTTGCATGTAATTTGCTTATAAATAAGAATTATTTCAAAAGGGTGAGAACTTTTTGGTAATTTTTGTAATTTTAAATTGCAAAATGAACCTCATTCTCTTTTCTCTCCTTAATCTCAAACCTAAGCTCTTCCTCAAATTTCTATCACCTTCTCCCTAACCCAGTTAACGATTTAGAGAATAACGAGTAAATTCTAATGGTGGTCCCTGATTCGAGTTCTTACGAAGATTACGAGCAACGTGAAGCTATGGAGGTATAAACTTTTTTCAACCCTAATCTTGTTTTATTCGGGTAGTATTGCATTGTTAAAATCTAAATTGTTTAGACACAAGAACCCGACCCGAAACTTAGCTAGAACCCAGTTCATTCACTTGAACGTCCCTACTTTGTTTTGTTCGATCTGGGTCGTTAGTCGCCTACTTGTCGGCGCTTCTCACCTAGCCCACTAGCTCAGTTCACGACCTAACTTTCGATTTCGGCCTAAGTCTACGTGCGTTGCTGTCTGCCACTTGTCCCCCTTCGACTTTTGGTCCACCCAACCTGAGTTTTGGTCCGACCCGTCTATTGACCTGTGCGCCTGGTGGGTCCCTGGTGGATTATGTCGGTTTCGGTCCAAAGGTTGGGTCTTAGGCTGGTCCAGAAGGGTTTTTGGGCCGATTCAGCTTCTATTGGATGGTTTTTCAG
This sequence comes from Cucumis hystrix, assembly GCA_025688845.1. Classification (NCBI taxonomy): domain Eukaryota; kingdom Viridiplantae; phylum Streptophyta; class Magnoliopsida; order Cucurbitales; family Cucurbitaceae; genus Cucumis; species Cucumis hystrix. The sequence goes on from CM046884.1 coordinate 21,603,097, forward strand.
TTGGTTCGAGTTGTTTGGGAGCTATTTTGTTCTACACTAATTTGTTATTATAATAATTTAGTACTTAGCTTAATTTAGGAGCCAAAACCAACTCATTTTAGAGTATTTTAATTAATTGTGCATGTGATGTATGTTTTAATTAAAGTTTAATTTGTATGTGCATAAAGTATGCCATATAGATTTAAATCCCACCATAGGTTAACATATTCATGCATTGAAAGTATGTTATAATAGTTATAATGTATAGTATGTGTGTTAAGTAATTAATATTGTAATTAATTAATATGATTAATTAATTGTTTAATTAATTAATGTGATTAATTAATTAATTCTTGATTTATTTAATTTAATTAAAAGTTAAATAAATTAAATTCATATTAATTAATTTCTTTATACAATGGTTATATAATGCTTGAATGTTATAGTATAGTCTAGTTCTTTTATAAGTGTTATAAAATGAATTAGACTTTTAAAATCTATAACAAAGGAAAGTTGCATGCTCACCTAGGTTAAACATATCAACCCAATTTTTCATGGAATTAGGTCGATATCTTGAAAAACTGGTTACAAGAGGCTCACTTGATTTTGATATTATCAATAAGTCAGATAAGATGACTAAGGTTGGAGGTTTTTAAGTTGACGGTTTACGAAACACCTGTTATCTGGCGACCGTAATCAGTTCTTGAGCCTAGTTAACCTATTTTTATGAGCATATACATAAGTGATGTGAGCTAATAAACTGATTTATCACCTAGACATTGAGGTTATAATTCGGTATAATGGTTATGCTGGATGTTTCACCTAGAATAATGATTTGTTTAAGTTAGCCTAAATATAATCCTATTTTTTATGAGTACTCTTTAAAACCATTTTAGAACACTTCAGCTAGAGAGAAGTAGCGTACTTTTAGCTCTAGCATCCCTAAGAGTTCAAATTGTGAATTCCATGCAGGGCTTTGAGCCATGGGTAGGATTGGACTCCAGTTGCAAGATAGGAAAATGGCGGGCTACACTTACAAGAATTACTAAGGAGTTAGTATATTCTCGACAGCAAAAGCGATAACTAAGTGCTATAAGGAATTTGAGATATTAAGGAGTTAGCATTTAGTCAAGATTGTCTTGGTTCATAGGAGAAGTAATCGACTACCCCTTGGTAGAGATTATTCTAAACCTTTGAAATATCATTGCAAAGCATAATAATGATGAGTAAATTATTAATATTTGCTAAATTAATTGGTTCTTAAAGGATTATAGTTTTTCAGTAAATATAATATGTTTTTATTTTTCAACAATGAATAGCTCAATAGCAAAACTCTCAACTTCTGAGAAACTTAACGACGACAATTATGCGACTTGGAAATCAAACCTAAATACAATACTTGTAGTAGATGATTTAAGATTTATCTTAACTGAGGAACGTCCTAAAGCACTAGCCTTGAATGCTAACTGAAATGTTTGGAAGACATATGATTAAAGGTTTAAGGCTAATCAAAAGGCTCATGTCTATATTCTTGCCAACATATTTGATGTTTTGGCAAAGAAACATGAATCTTTAGTCACAGCTAAAGAGATTATGGATTCATTGAAGGAGATGTTTGGTTAGCCTTCATGGTCCTTAGACACAAAACTATTAAGCACATTTACACCAAGCAAATGAAGGAATGAACCTTTGTTAGAGAACATGTTCTAGACATGATGATGCACTTGAATATCGCTGAAGTAAATGGCAGTCCCATCGATGAGGCAAATCAGGTGAGCTTTATTTTACAATCTTTTTCGAAGAGTTTTGTACCATTTCAGACGAATGCGTCTCTGAATAAAATAAAGTTCACTATGACCACTCTTCTAAATGAGCTCCAATGATTTCACAACCTTACCATGGGTAAGGGGAAGGAAGTGGAAGCAATGTTGCTACCAAAAGAAATAGTTAGTGGGAGGATGGTCCTTTTAAAACTAAAGTTGAACCTTCACAAATGAAGAAAAAGGGAAATGGGAAGAATCCTAAGAATAGTAAGGGAAGAAAGTTGTGAAAGACAAATGTTACCACTACAACCAAGACGAGCATTGGTTGATGAATTGCCCAAAGTACCTTGCTAAGAAGAAAGCTGAGAAGGAAGCACAAGGTAAATATGATTTACTAGCTGTTGAAATGTGCTGAGTAGAACATGACACTTCAACCTGAATACTAGATTCAAAATCCTCTAATCATATTCTCATTTCAGGAAACTAGTTCTTGAAAAGCTTGTAGAAGGCAAAAACATCCTCAAATTTTGGAACAAAAAAAGTTATCTTGGCTAAAGCAATGAGAGATCTGAAGTTGTTTTGATAGATATATCATACTTAAAATATTTGGTATGCTTCTCAATTGGTCGAGAAATTTAATATCTATCTCTTGAGTCACCACGTGTCCGAGACGATGCGGAGCGGCAACGTCCTTAAAAGGGTTAGGTTTAAAAGAAAATAGAGGTCGCCACCAATTCTTTCTACTTTGTGATTGGACACCGAAATAAAGTAAACAAGTTTTAAATAAGATCATAAAAAAATGGTCTGCAAAAACTATAGATGAGTTCGGGAGTCATTTGTGTGTGAGGAAGGTGTTAGCACTCCACAACACCAGTTTAGAAAACGAATGCCAAGCTTCAAATCTTGAATTGAAAATATTCTTTAATTTCTTCCTAAAAACAATGTCTTATTTTACCTCTCATTACTCCAATATTTAAAGCAAAGATCTCATAAAATAAATGGAAAATATCAATAGGACTGTATTGAAGAAAATTTTCTCACCTCAAGAAAGTGAGAAACTTGTACAATTTCTCAAAATCAGTCATAGGAATAACTTTCTAATCTAGATGTTTTTTTTAAAACATTAATTCAAATAGTTTTTTCTTAGGATCAACTTGGACTACCAAAGACGTGATCTCTCACCTCAAAAATTCTAAAAAATCGGACTTTCAAATTTCCTAGATTCCGTCGTAGGATTTTGTTCAAGGAAAACGGTATAAGTTAATAGAAAAGATCGATTAGAAAACCTAATGAAATCACATATTAAATTTCGATCCTTTGAAAAAACATTAAAAATTATAACTTTAAAGAATTATTTTTAAATGAATAACAAAGTGTCTTTATTTTAAAACATTGAGAATTTTAAATTGGAAGGATTTTAAAATATTGAAAATTTTAAATAGAAAACAAAATGAGGCCTAATAGGAAAGTTAGATAAGTAAAAACAAGAGTAAAGAAGCATCATAATAAATTATACAAACATAAAGTAACATATTGAGATTTTGATAAAAACATATTGGAGATCAATCTCGGACTTTCAAAGAAACCCCAAGAATTCTAGAAAATCAGACTCCCAAATTTCCTAGATTCCGTCGTCAGAATATTTTTTTTAAAGAAAATTAATTGAAAATGTTAACAAATTTAAACAATTATTAGCAATAACATATTAAATGAATTATAAAGCAACACATAAACATTTAAATAAGCATATATGTACAAAAATGTAAAATAAACAATAATCTATAAATAAAATAAAATATGAAACAAAATTACTAGAAAAAGAAAAAAAAGTAAGAACAAACAATGACTAAAATAAATAAACAAGATATAAAACAATGTAGATAAAAAAAAAATTTATTATAAGAGGAAAAAAAGAAAAAAAGTAGAAATAAGATAATAAAGAAAAAAATTATGAGAGAAGAAAAATGGAGAAATAAGAACAAGAAAGTTAAAAAAAATATAGTATTAAATAGCATAAAAAATGAGAAAATACTCAAGAAACAATAATAAATGCTATGAAGACAAGAAAAAAGAAAATAAAAATAAGTATATAAAGAATAAAGCTTAGGAATAAATTAACAAAGGAAAGAAATAATGATAAAAAGAAAGATAAACAACAAAATTTAACGCAAATATGTATAATAAAAAAATTATATATATATATATAACTCACAAGATAAAAAATAAAGAAATAAAGGCAAGAGAAAGAAAATAGGAAAAAGAAGAACAATAACTAAAAACAAGAGGAAAAAAAAAAACATTGTGAAATCCAAAAACACTAAACTCTCTTGTTGTTTAAAGTGTTGGATCATTGGGTCCTAAATCCTACCATACACTTCTAACTAAGTTAGAATTTTTCTCGTGTGATGGATTTTTGGTATTGTAAGAAACTTTGGTGAGAAAGATGAAGATTTAGGAGGTTGCTAGAAAAGAAAACAAATGAATGTTGTAGATTTTTTTTTAAAGAAGAGTTGAATGTTAAGAGAAATAGGGGCTACAGAGGTTTAAATGAAGAAGAGAGGATGTGTAGGTTGTAAAAATTTCTAGAGTTTTTTTTTTTTTTTGGGAAATTGCATCAAATGACAAAAACATTTAGAAAAAACAGTTTATGACATCTATTTTTTGCATATTGTGAATATGAAAATTAGTGATATCAGATGGCTAATAGACGGTAATAATAGGGCTATTAGACGGTAATCATAGGGTTATCGACTTTTAAATTTGCTAATTTTACAATTTAGAAAATGTAGTGACATGGGTCCTATTATCATAAATGTTTTTGTTATTTTTCCAAAGGCCCATTTTTTTCTGTGTGGCATTTTCTGTTATCTTGGATGAAGAAGAAGAGATTATGCATAACCAAAATCATTTCTTCAAATGGCTAAAAATTCAAAATGGTGGGATTTGTTTAGAGCATTCATCCCAAAATGATATGAATCCTTTATTAACAAAACAAATTTAAAAAAGTTACCATATTGAGTAATTCTCCACCTACATTAGTTAGACTAACTAATTGATTTAGTTACTCTAACCAAACTATCCATTAAACTTTAAAATTAATTAAAGAACATTTTTTTACGAAAAGTTGGTTAATCACAACAAAAAAAAAGTTAAAGTAAGGCAAAAATTAATCTAGCAATTGGACTAATTTTGAATTAGGCCGGATAATATTAGGTAGCTACATCTTGTATTTCAGAACAAATGTATAGAATAATTTTTGAAATCAATGAAAGGTTCATCTTTCTAGAAAAAGTGTTCAATTTTGTTATGCTATACTAATAAACAACTTATATAAGTTAAGACCAATTGGAGCAAAATTTGTCTTTAATATTGAAATGTTTAACATAAAAGACAAAAGATTTCTTCTAATGCCTATATATGATACTTAAGAATCAGTCACGTAAATCTCAATGAGATTGGGAGATTGGTTAAGTGTGAACTTCTAAATTAGTTAGAAGATAACTCTTTACCTTCATGTGAATCATGTCTTAAAAGGAATAATGACCAAGTGATTTTTTTACTAGAAAAGGACTTAGAGCCAAAATACCTTAAGAGCTCATACATTCAAACTTATGTGGATCAATGAATATCAAAGTTCAAGTAGGGTATGATATATATTTCATCAATTTTGTTGATGATTATTGAAGGTTTAGTCATGTTTACCTATTGCACCACAAGTTTGATTCTCTTTAAAAGTTTAGAGAACATAAGACTAAAGTTAAGAATCATCAAACCACGTAGTATATTAGTATTGAATAGGATTTTCAAAGTTGTTACAGATATACCTAGTTCATCTACTAAAGTAGTTGATAAAACTAAGGAATCTGGTCAGTCACATCCTTTTTAAGAGTTGAGAGTGCCTCGAAGTAGTGAGAGAGTTGTTCATTAGCCCATTACCTGGTTTTATCAAAAACCAAATTGTCATACTTGATGATGATTTAGAGGATCCATTGAGTTATAAATAGGCAATGAATGATGTAGATTATCCATCTAACGTCAAGAAATGGCTAGCTATGCAATTTCAAATAAAAGATTTGGAAATGTGCAATATGTTCACGGGATCCAAATTGTTTGGAACTACAAGAACATAATACTAGCCAGTTTCAAGCATTTTATATAGACTAAATGTTGTCTAGATATAAATTGAAGAATTTCAAAAGGGATGATTGCCGTTGAGTATATTCTAAAATAGTTTAAAAAAATTAAAAGACTACGTGCTTGTGTATAGTGCTAAGGATCTGATCCTTATTGGATACATTGATTATGGTTTATAAAGATGCTAAAAAGTCTACATTTGAACCAATTTTCTACGGAGGAGAGCAATAGTGTGAAGAAGTGTAAAATAATTCTTGAATATCATTTGGTCTACACTTCTATCTGTTACAGCAACAAAGAGTGATGTTGCAAATGCAGAAATGGCAGCTGGGCATCTCATTGAATTGGATCATAGGTATGTTGTACCATATATTATGCTCTCCAAATATGTATGCCTCTATGGATAGATGGAAGGATGTAGCATCGATTAGGATTCTCGTCAAGGGCAAGAATATCAAGAAGTTTGCTGGGTACAGTTGGGTTGAGATTGGTAATGAGGTGCACAAATTTTCAACCTTGTTGAGATGTCTTGCCTTGATTCCTATTGACATGTGAATTGTTTAAAAAAAAAAAAAAGAGGTTGACACAAATTCACATTTGAAGACCGGACTCATCCAACAATATAGAACATATGTTGATAAGGGAACTTTGAGAAGAAGGATTTACTTCTAATAAAAATCTAGTTTTGCATGATGTTGGAGAGGACGAAAATTTCAAATCCATATGTTTCTACATTGAGAAATTTCCCCTTTGGTTTGTTTAAAAAACCTAATAGAATAGTCCAAAAAGAATATTCACATTTCCAGCGATTGCCATGAATTTATGAAGTTTGCATCTAGGATTATTAGAAGGCAAGTAATCTTGAGCGATTCAAATAGTTTTCATCATTTTTTAACTGGGAAGTGCTCCTGCATGGACAATTGGTAAGGAATATGCTATGTAGTTTGCCAGTCATTGAGCTACAATATGAGAAAATGATGGTTTGAGGATAATAAACTAATAACAAAGAAGGGAAGCAGAGGGTTCAAGGTAAAGGCTTCTGTTCCTGAAATTTTCCCAATGGACAAGACTTCTGGCATTTAATTCTTCAAGTTACTTGAAATTTCAGAATAGGAAATTGACGATCGTCATTGGACAATACTTCATCTTATGAAGGAAAATGAGGAACATCAATTTCAGACTTGTTAATTCCAAGGTTGGGAGTGCTGCTGAATGATTCTATAAGCGTCTTAAATGTTTGTCAATGAAATTGTATGCAACACTCATTAAACAAGTCTTTAAATACTGGTTAAATCTCCACAGTTGTGTGAGAGCTTGTAATTATTATTCTTGAATATCATTCATGGGTGAAGGGAAACCGAAAACGAGGCGCATAGGCAGTCTATAAAGAAAAAAGTACAAAATCAACGAGGCTGTTGTAATCATAAACCAAAATGTCCAAAGAAACAGCTGCACTGATTCTCTGATAATGATAGCACATACTTAATTTATGATATCAAAATTTCAATAACAATGACTCAAGGTAGGTTAGGAAGAAAGGGATGCAATTCTGTATTCTTGCTGGTAAGAATGCAACTATGCCTTTTTTTTTTTTTTTTTTATTTACTTCTTCTGAAAATCCTTTCTACTGGGATAAAAACTAGCTCAAGTAACATTTTTCTTTTTACCTTGTCAGTTAATTCATCTGCTTTTGAATTCTATTTATTCAATTGAATGAATTCTAATTGCTGTGTCGTTATCTCGATTTTTGACGCATGGATCTTTTATTATTGAAAATAAGGATAATATTAAAGGTAATATAATTATTAAGTTGATATATATTTAATTTTTTAAGGAAAGATATTTTAGGAGAGAAATAATTATATTATAAAAAATATAGGGGCATTTTTAAAAATAGCAAAATAAAATAAAATATTTACAAGCTATAGCAAAATTTTGGATTCTATCACCGATAGTCTTCTATCACTATAGCATATCAATGACTATCAGTGATATAATTTGCTATAGCTTATAAATATTTTGTAAAATCTACTATTTTTAAAAATTCCATAAAAATATAATTATTTTTAAAAAGATATCATTTTTGGAAAAAGAGAAAGTTTAAAGATGATGAAATGGGGTAGTAAATGAGAAGAGAGAAGGAGTTATTGTTTTATTTGGAAAAAGATAATGATAATAGTATGGAGAATTTTTTAAAATAGTAGATTTTACAAAATATTTACAACCTATAGCAAATTCTATTACCGATAGTTATTGATATACTATAGTGATAGTAGATTATCAGTGATAGAATCCAAAATTTTGCTATAGCTTGCAAATATTTTTATTTATTTTGCTATTTTTAAAAATGCCCCTAATAATATATATTATTATTTTTATTTAACTTGGAAAAGGGGAAGGAAATAATAATATTATTGTTTATATTAAAAGAACCCACCTCATGAAACGTACAAAACTATTCATTTCCTTCTTCCTCTTTCAAGTTGAAGAAAAACCCTAACTCTAGCCGCCGCTTCACTTTCCTACCGCCCACGACCGCTGCCGCTCAGTTCACATTCAAACAACTACCACCGTGGTTCAACGTTCACTTTGTCGCTCGCCATTATTAGCCAAGTCGTTCTCCATTGATTTGCGAGCTGCTCCTACTTCACGTCAAAACGCGCACGTCCTTAACCAAGTCTACCTCTGACGAAGTTGATTGTTCTCTCAACCTCTGTCGAAGTTGCGCGCATCCTTAGTCGTTGTGTTGCCGTCGTGCTAGCTCCGGTCATCCCAGTTGTTCGTTTAATTCGAGCCGCACGCCTACAGCTTTGGGAGCCACACGTCTCTAATCTTTCAAGCTAGACCTGAGCTGACCTTGTCAACACCAAGCTGCATGCGCCATTTGTTCCTCTTTACTCGAGCGGCGTTCGAGCCATGCCTTTTCTGTTTGAGCCGAGCTCCTTCAACCAAGCCAATTCTTCTCCTTAGTCGAGCCACGATCCTCCATTCATTGTTTTTAGCCATTTACTTTTGGAGCCATATTTTGGGAGAACTTTTGGTAAGTTTTGATTGAGCTTTTGGTTGTACATAAATTATTAATTTCTTTGGTATAAGTAAACTAATTTTGGATTAAGTTGGTTTATTTACATGAAGGTTGATTAAATTTTATTGGAGGAATTGAAGTGTGGAGTTATTCCTAACCAAGGTTGAATTGAAATTCAACCTCAACGATGGGTGAGTTGACTTGAGTGGATTTGGGATCATTAGCAAACTGCCAAGTTATTAAATTTAGTTCTTATTTTTTTCTTGTTGTCTAGGAGTTAAGAATTGAGGTATTTGGATTCTGACTATCCACCAGGATTTTAGATAATCTCAAGGTAAGAGATTCCCTATTAGACCCCACATTTAAGTTGCATGCATGTTCTATATTATGCTTTAATGTAGTTAAGAGAGCCATGTATGACTGAGATGTTATGACCGCAATACATTATGATTGATGCATGCTATGGTTAGATAGGCTATGTTTGAGCTATGTTTGGGTTATGTTTGACTAAGCTATGATATTTATGATATGATGTATTTGTAAAGGCTATGATGTTCTGTTAGATTTACTGTTGGAGTCGTACCATATGGGTGTCCCTTGGGATCACCACCTGTTTATGCCTGTGTGGCCAGTTTTATGTGTGATCCGATAGGATCACTTACAGCCCGACTCTCCTTTAGAGTGTTTTCTTTGGGGTCACCGAGAGCCCAGTTGTGTTCCTAGAGGATCACTGAATAGCGTGCCTTCGGGAGAACAATACTGGGCTCTAACAGGAATTTAACAGACACCTAGCGGGACTAACAATTGGTCACTTACTGAGTATAAATTTTACTCACCCTTTCTCTATGTTTAATTTATACAGGCAAAGGTAAAGGTAAAGGCAAGCTGGCGAATGACAAGAAGAGACCATGGATCCATAGGGGACAATATATGTTTTATTCTGCATTTATTGTTTTCATTATTCAATTTTCAGAAAAATATTTCAGAACTCAAGTTTGCTTTTAGATATTTATTTTATTTTAAATAGGGTTCGAACTAGTATTTTACCTAATATTTATTTATTATTTTCTTCACACATTTTATTTATTATTGATTTTAAATGAATATTTGAAATGTTTTCTTTAAATTTAGTATTTTCATTTATTTTAAATAAATTTTTTTTATTTGTTTTACTGGTAATGACTTCAGCTCATATAAAGAGATGGGTCGTTACATTGCGCATGTCTACCGTTTCCACCAAAGCTTGTATTTATTAAAAGAAAATGATTTATTGATTGAATTGTATTCTCCAAAAAGGATTTTCAAAACCTCACTAACTAAGTCAAAGACTTATGTTTTACGTTTTCCTTTCCTTAGGTGATCATGCATTGAGGTCAAGAAAAAAGGATTAAAGTGAGGTAGCATTAAAGCTAGACCAGGCGTTCTAAAGTTTTGTGTTTAAATGATGTACTTAGGGATTCATGTGTTATGATTGTAGAATGGATGCGTTTAAAGTTAATAAAAGTGAAGTTGTGTTGTTGATTATCCCACTGCATTATGGTGTTCTTTATGAGTTAGTAGTTTAAGATGGACTTAAGCGAGCGTTCTGGCATTTTGCATTAGAAGCGTCAAGATTGTTCAAGTCATGCTGCGTACCGCAAGTTTAAGAATGCATGCAGGGCGGGGTGAGACATTCTCCTTGTATGAAAATTATTATGATTATTATTTAATCAATTTTGAGAAAATTGAACAAAATTCCTGATACGAGGAACAAAATTATATTTTAGCCATTTATTTATTTATTTTGACGACATGAAAAGGAGAAATTGGTTGATAATAATACTTTATGTCAATTAAGACATGGTTGGGTGAACATATATTGGGAATCGTTAGAACTATTTTTTATCAAATGAATTCAACCCATAAAAAATCTTATGAAAGACAAATGGATACTTGTCTTAAAAAATAGTAAAATAAGAAAAAAATACTGGAAGCATCTTGATCGAGTTTCAACTAATATATATAATAGTAAGAGTTGTCAAAAAGAATAGCAATTATAGGTTTTACTTTGGCAAAATAGCAAAAATAATTTTGAATTATTAGAATAGCAAAACATAAAAAATAGAAAAATAAATAAATAAATAAATTCCTCAAATTCCCTTAGTCAAACAGAAAAATACAAATTGTTTATCCCAATAACATAAACCCTAGTTACACTGTAATTGAAATAAAAAATGCTACAAAAAACATTCCCCCAAAAACATAAAATGAAAAAACATGTAATTATTGTGAAGCTCCACCTCATACCTTCAGAATTTATTTCTCTAAAGGTAATCATTTTCTTCCTTGGAATCCGGCAGATTACTTCCTTCTTCATTTGAAACCCTAAATCTATTTTGAAAACGATTTGAAAGCATTTGTTCACCTCCTTTGTAGATTCCTCCGTAACCACATCGAAACAAAGCACGATTAGTCCAAGTCTCTTCATTTTCTTTGAATATCGACATTATTTTGCATTGCTTCAGAAGCACATCAGACTTCGGCCACTTTAGTTTGCATTGTTCGTTCTTCTTCTTCGAATAACGACATTAAAGTAGATTAGTTGCTTTGTTCGTTCTTCTTCATTTTTAATCAGATTCGTTCTTCTTTTTGACGCAATTTTTTCTTCCAATATCGTCATACAAGTAATATTTAGGATTGTATTTTTCAAGAGTTTAAAATCCTCGTTGTTGTCGGCTCTGTAATCAATCACCATTGTTGTCGGCTATGTAATATTAGAAGGTTCGAAAGAGAAGAAATTTATGTTTAAAAATCTGTTGTTTTTAATTATTTAATTATACGATATATATAGAGATAATTGATTTGTATTTATTTATTTATTTTAAGATCAAAAGTATAACAACTATACACCATTTTAGGAGGAAAAAAAGGGATTGCCTTAATATTTGTTTCTGTTTTGAAAGGTTTATTATTTTATAAATCATAGAAATTCTAAATATGAGGAAGGAAAAGAGAGAAGCAGAGATGCGAAGAAGTGACAGGTTGCTGGAACCAACCATCAAGAAGAAGCCAGGAATAAAAGCCATGGTAAATAACTTATTAACCTTTATGTTCTCCTATTTTATTACGAATACATATAGATTATTTAGAAGTTGTGCACTGTGTAGGTTTCATTAAGTCGAATTAAGAGAGCAAAACGTATAGAAGAAAGTGAAGAAGAGACTGAAGACAAGGTAAGTTTTACAGCTTGTTGTAATGCAATTAATAAACATGAACCAAATTGTCTAACTTAATAATCAAAACAACAGGAAAAGACAGAAAGTGTGGAAGAGAAAAAGGAAGAAGACGAAATAGATGAAGAATAGAAAGCGGAGACGGAAGAAAAAGAAGAATCAAGATCATCAACAAAAGAATCAAGCGAAACAAGTCAACAATCAATGAATAATAAGAAGGGACACAAGACGACAGAAAAGGGTAAGAAGGTAAGTGTATATAAATTACATAACTACAACCTTTTTGTCTCATTATATCTTATCTATTGTTGTAACAAAAATATAAAATAGGTGATAACTCAAAAAAAGGGAATGAAACAAAAGAATGACAGAAAAAGGAAATGAAAAGCACAAATGAAGGAAGACAATGTTGAGGTATGTGTGAGGTTGTACTGTATTTCTCATGATACGGGTCTTTGTACTGTGTAACGGGCAATTACATTGTACTATAATTACAGTATATTTGTAATACGTTTATATATAGGAATTGATTATTGATTCTGGTAGATTGAGTATTTAATATTACATATTTAGAATACATTGAGGTTGAGATAGTATATTGATCGTTATGCAATCATTATAGAGAATATGTATACTTGATTATTGCAATTACAGTGTGTTTGTAAGTTATGGAACATGCTAGCCAATATATTGCATTTTAATGTGTTGTATTTCATTATTTGGGTCTGCCATTACTTTGAATTACAATTACAATGTACTTGTAATGCATTTGTATATTGGGATTGAATATTGATTATGGTAGAGTGAGTCTTGAATGTTACATATTTATAATACATCGAATTTGGGATAGTATATTGATCGTTATGAAATCATTATAGAAATATGTAAAATTGATTAGTGCAATTACAGTGTGTTTGAAATTTATGAAGCATGTTGACTTATTGATTATTACTAGTCAATACTAGGAGTCAGTATACTTGATGTCCCAACAATGGAGGATCGACCCTTTGAGAATAAACCTATAGACAAAAAGCAACATAATAGATAAGATCAAAGAAAATCTTGGGGAAAGACTGACATCTAGATTTAGAGATAGACTATTTGGCCATTTTCTCAAATTTTCTATAAGAAACCAATCATCCCAATTACTCCTGCACCTAATTCAACGTATGTCCAAGCCGAAATCGACCACCCAACTATATTTCACAATAGGGGGTAGGGTGTTGACATTTGGGCTAAGGGAATTTGCCTTAATAACAGGCCTGAACTGCAATGAAATACCATATATTAGTAAAGAAGAAATATTTTGAAACCCTCAAATCGGTTACAAGGCATTATTTGAACACCATGTTCAATATAAGCATGACTACAATGGATGATGATAGAATAAGAATGGCCAAGTTATACTTCCTAGGGAGCTTTCTACTCCCAAGACAAGAGTCTTTGAGTATTGAGTGAGACCATGTCTTAATGGTAGATGATGGCAAACTGTTTGATAGCTATCCTTGGGGAGGGTAGCTTTTGATCTGCTGTTAGAATTTATGGATAGGGTTGTGGGAAGGAAAGGACAAATAGGAATATAAATGAGAGGTTTCATTTTTCCGATCATAGTTTGGGCTTACGAGGTAATTCCAACCTTGAGTACGCCACCAAACTTTTTTGCAACACGGATCTTAAATGAAGTGCCCAGGATAATCAATGGGGCAATAGACACACAGTCAAAATGGAAGGACCTACAACAGAAGGACTTTGATTCACCAACGATATGAAACTCATTTTACAACAGATTTTATACGTACATAATCACTTATAGTTGTAACATTTTTTCTTCTTCTTGAAACAACTTGAACTAACCCCCAATGCTCGCTACACCTGAAGAATTGAGCAAACCATACTTAACACCGTTCATTGATGCATAAAAAACAATTCTCAGAGATGCAGAAGAGGAATTACAAAGGGCCAAAAAGCTGACCGTGTAGCTCACATGTCGCTTAGTAGAGGCATGCCATCTACAAGCCAGCTTGGTGGACTATCCAAGGCTGTTGAGAGTATTAAACAAACACAAGAAAAAATGAAAAAAAGTATGAAGGAGATGGTTTGATTTTTCAAGACTGTTGAGGATAGAAAATATGAACAAAAAATTTGAAGAACTGATACCCACTTAAACAATATTGTTCAAGAGATAAAAGGGAAACAAAATACTTCTTCAGGTGCCCAAAAGACAACCAAATATATGGTAAGCATGGTCTTTAAACTATAAATTACTTATGTATTTGTAAATTAAAATACATTGTATATGAACTCAAATTTGAAAATACATTGTATTTGTAAATTCAGGGGGCTAGGTCTTTTGAAAAGCACCTTGATAAGGTGGAAGAGGGAAAGGAAGAAGAAGACGAAGAAGAAGATGAAGCTGAAGACTTGAGCATGGATGCGATGCATCAGAAAGGCCTTGGAAAAAGGAACGATGATGACAACCGTGAGGGAAGGGGAGGGGTTGCTAGAAGTAGGAGCCAAGGCTCGGAAGGGCCAGCTGGTAGACAACAGATATCAACAAAACCGAAAACAATACCTCTCAAAAGTAGGCAAGATGGAGATCAACCACCGTATAAGGTGATTTATAAAGTACATTATAATACATTGTGTTAATACTGATTATAACAAATGTTTAAAACTAAATCGTGTACGCATGACGAAAGGCCACAAATGATGCAGATGAAGAACTAAATGAGTTGATCAGGTCAATTGATGAAAGTATTATATATAATGAAAAAAAAAAAGAACGAAGACAAAGTACAATTGGTATGTTGTATTACTAAAGCTTTGAGGTTTATCAATTATTATTACATTACATTTCCAACTCTGACTTGTGTATATATTTTTGTTGTTATACTTAATTATATTGTGTTATTATGTTATACTATCATCAATTAATATGTTATATTGTGTTATTATGTTATACTGTCATCAATTAATATATTATACTGTGTTATTATGTTATACTGTCATCAATTATTATATATGATGGACCCGACATTCATGAATTATTATGTTATATTGTCATCAAGTTTTGTACATATACTTCTTGTGAAACAGGTGTACCTGTTTATTATGATCACTTAATTGATTGGTTGATTCTACTGTATTTGAAAAGAATACATAACTCATACTGGATACAGTCTGGATATATTTGATTATTGGAATCAGTTAAAAAAATACATTGTGTTTGAGTTGATTATGTTGTATGTGTATGAGTACTCTGTTGATGAGCGAAGTAGTGCTTTATAAAATATTACTATGCACAGGGTCAATCCTCCTTGAGGGCAACAACAAGCACACTGAAAAAAATGCAAACAAACTTCAAAAGGGAAAAAGAAAGACAACAAATGGCAAAGGTACCAAGATAAAAAAAAATGAATGTCAGGTTCACAACTTAAACCATGGTACATTTGAACTTTCTTGTGCTATAAACTTATAGGATAAAGGAAGTTTTTCAATTGAGGACAAACTCTCAAATATAGACGAGAACAATCCAACAAGGGTTATATTAAAACACGTAAGAATACGCCGTACTATAATATGCTTAATTATACTGTGTCAATTGTAAATCGTATCTTATTCATACAATAGATATTTTTTCTAGCTGAACACAACCAAGGGTGAGTTGATAAAGATGGCAAAGGAAAGGGATAAGGGACAAAAGATATCAATTGATAAGCAGTATACAGAGATTAGGCCGACAACAAAAGGAATTGGGATAGATGAAGTGAAAGAGGAAACAACACAATCATAAAAAAACAAGAAGGATAATGCATATCCATAAATGCCATAATTTGATTTGCATCTGAGTCAAGCTTGATAATTATTCATTAAACTTTTATGTTATGAGCTCTTCAATTTATGACAATATCTTTTGTTTTGTTGCTTTATTTACATTGGAACAATATATATTAGTTTATTTAATCAAAATCTATTGTTATTTTCAGATACGTGACTCTTAAAATACACTATAATTGATATCTAGGCCATAAAAATCTGGATGTACTTTGAAGTGGTTAAATCTAAAATGCATTTCCATAAATATAGTCTGATTGTTCAAATAACTCAATATGTTCGCTTTACACGGTTAGAGAATATATGTCATTAAAAACTATCGTTATTTTTGGATACGTGAATCTTAAAATACACTATAATTGATATTCAGGTCATCAAAATCTGTATGTACTTTGAAGTGGTTGAATCTAAAATGCATGTAGATAAATATAGCATGATTGTTCGAAGAAATTCATATGTTCGATTTGCATAGTTAGGGAATATATGTCATGATTCAAAATTATGACATTCTGAATATATCTAGATTGAAAATTAGAATACTCGAGTTTAAACAGACAACATACAATATAGTATACCTTAGAATTGAACATGCTCAGTAAAGCATAAAATATAACAAATACTGTGTATGTTAAATAAAAAAAATATAAATTTTATATGAACCAACCGTTCAAATATTTATTATGAAATGAAAAAAAACAAAAATCAAGTGATAAAATAATTCTAACTAATACTTATAAAAACTACTAAATGGTAACCTAATGTTGAATGGGTTCTTTACAAGACCTGTAATTGTGATCTCGTTGACCACACCTACTACAACGAATAGTCACCTTTTTCTCTAAAAATAATAAAAATCTCTTATTTTTAGGCCTTCCAGCTGGACATCTGACCTGGGGCGGAAGAAGTCCATCGTTGTCACCTTGGTATGTTTTCTTAATTTGCTCTACATTACTAATAGGACATGTTGTTTTCTTATACAAGTTTAACATATTTGAAATAGAATAAAACTTATTAGTGTACATATGCAAGTTAAGATTCCTTCTAGAAAGGGCAATACAAGCATGTGAGCAAGGGATCAAATCAAGGTCCCATTGGCGACATGAGCACGTACGGGACAAAATATTGACAGCGAATTGATCCATACAATGGTGGACTTCAAATTCATGTTGATTTACAAGATATATCTGACAAATTGTTAAATACAATGTCATTAACAAATAAGTGTATAGATAATAATTGCAACTATTTTTCAAGTCTCAGACAACTTACATTCGTTGAGCGGCTTTTCCTTAAAGATTCTCGAATAATATCTTCTGCATATACTGAGAGTTCCATACGTTGAAAATTTCATTTGGTGCGACGTTCATAGAACTACTTTTGAACCAAACTACGAATTGATTCTAAAAGTCCAATTACAGGTAATTCTCGAGATTCTTTCAACGTAGAATTCATGCTTTCAGAAATGTTGATCATAATAACCGAGTATCTCTTTTTTTTAAAAAATGCACTAGCCCACCTATGTCTTCTTATATCTTCCAACTCATGCCTAATTGATAGAGAGAGATGATCAAGTTCTCTCATATAGTACTCAAACATCAACGCGGTATAAGCTCTGGCACAACTGTGGAATGATTCCTCAATATGAAGCAACTTATGATTATTTTTCAAGTTCTTATAGAGATGGAATGCACACAATCCATGCTCGACTAATTCATACACAACATTAAACCCATTTTCTATACTCTTGTGAGCATTAGAAACAATTAACATTTCGTTATTTTTCCCAAAAACTATTTTGAGATTGCGAAAAAAACCATGTCCATGACAAGTCATCCTCTGAATCAACCACAACAAAAGATAGTGGCGCAATTTGAGAATTTCCATCAATAGTGCAAGTAGAAATGAACGTACCAAGATATTTGTTCTTCAACGTTGCACCATCAACTGAAATAACTGGCATGC
This sequence comes from Cucumis hystrix, assembly GCA_025688845.1. NCBI lineage: Eukaryota > Viridiplantae > Streptophyta > Magnoliopsida > Cucurbitales > Cucurbitaceae > Cucumis > Cucumis hystrix. The sequence goes on from CM046884.1 coordinate 21,621,006, forward strand.
AATAATTCCATGCATCAATTGAAGTTGCAAGGGCCATGAAATAGAACTTAAACCAACTTTCATAGTCTAATTCTTCAGCCGTATTCGTTCCTATTAATTATGCAATAAATGTGATATTAGAATTACAATGTATTTCTAAAATGAGTAAAATCATCTAATAGCAAATACACAGTATTTGATGTATAATTATACCTGGGTTGTTCCTAATCAATGCATCCGTGAATGCTGCCAACATTGCATACGAGTCCTCCGGGGTACCCCTAATGGAATTCAATGCAATCTCACATCCTCTCTAGGCCTTATCATAACTTACATTTACCCCGTGATTAATCTTCATGTAATTAATAACGTCAGAAGGGCGGCATGGAGCCTTGTCATTCATTTTAAAAAATGACTTCGTACACTCAGAAACAATCCAGGAGTTACTTGCCTGTGATTGTTTTTAACAATATCAACGGCACACTGGTGGGTATCGGTAAACTTACGAACAATTCAAATATCGCTTTTTTTAACACAGAAGCACGTAAATACCATGAACATGACATATCTTTGCATCGAATGTCAAATGATGTGCAGTTTGACCTAACTGTAACAAATTCAAAACTATTGTTCATAGCCAACATATAAATAGTTTTCTTCAGTATTGACTTGGTTCTAAACTTTCCTCCCACCTTAATAGGTACTGCATCATTTGGTGAATCAAACGAATCAACGTTAATAATACCTGATACATTATGTGTAGGTTGCTATGTATTTACTTCATTCTTCAAACACGGTGTATTTCCAACAGACCCAACAGGTGCATAATCAACGACCACAACAAAATCATTGTATAAGAATTTCGACATGATCAACATAAGCCAATACACGTCCTTGTCTTCAACAATCCCAATAAAGACTAAAGCGACACACAAAAATATCTAAAGATGGAAAAAGTCTACCTTGAATGCACTGTATGAATTCTTGAAATGAAAATGAGCATGGAACGAATACATCAACCATACGGTAGTCAATATATCGGGAAGATTCCACTCATCTACCATAAAAAGCAGTCCTCACACGTTGCATTGGCATTAGAAGACATGGTAGAGGATAAAGGTAAAGGAATTCCAAGAAGAAATGGTAGAGGATAAAGGTAACAAAATTCTGTGAAAGAATACAGTAAAGGATGCAGTCGAACAATAAAGTCAAAAGTTGTCGTGGAAGGATTCCAAAAAGGTCGAAAGTTGTGAATTCATTCGAATAGTGTTGTACCTAAAATAAAAATGTGATTAAAAATCTATGAAGGGTAATTGTTATAGTTAAATAATATCAGATAAAAATCAAATTATTCTCACGGATTTTCTGGGATATTAACATTTGAATAATATTTTTTTAGTGTTTTGGTGGTTTTAAATCAAACTTCTGTAACCAACTTTGAAATAATAGTAAATAAAAATAATATTTATGGAAAATATACCTAATTAAATGATAGTTCCTTAAAAGGATTTTATTCCCACTAATTTAGGAGCATTTAATGTCTGTATCATTAGTTTAATTAGATTTTTAATTTATTATTATTAATATGGCCAATTCGTTTATGGAATAGAATAATTGTTACATGCACAATTATAGGGAGGATACAATCTTAATATGAAGTTGTTCTTATATCAAATGCATAATTTTAGGGAAAGATATAATTTTGAATTCAAATTTTGGAGATCTTTCAACTAAAGTTTTAAAATCAAATGATAAAATAAATATTTATTACAATATATAAAATCTAAAAACAATTAATGAAAAATATGAAAAATTGTGAACTAAATGATGTGAATTAAATAGTGTGAATTAAATATCTATTATTATATATATTTTAGTAATAGAAAATTGTTAAGCATTTGATTTGAAGCCCCCTATCCCATAATTTGTTATAAATTGAAGCCATGAATCTAGCATATGTTGGTTAAATGAGATCAATCCGGAAAATAAATGTTTATTTAATATTATTATAAAATTGTGATTTTCCACGATTTTACATGATTTTAATCGTAATTCTGTAATCATAATTTTTTTTATATTCCACGATTTTACTCTACACAAATACACTGTAACTGATAAAAATGAGTTTCACAGTACCAAGGGGTAAAATCAGTTGAAAAATTGTGACAAAATATATACCTCAGGCGGTTTTACTAAAAATCAAATTATTTTTAGAATTTGCTATTTTGCAAATTCGAGTCTATTATTCTGTCATTCTCACGGTTATTTGAAATAGTAAGGGCATGTTTGAGACAAAGGGTGAGTGGAGTGAGTTGGGCTATAATAACTCACTCTTAGTTGTTGTGGTTTTTAAAGAGTGTTTCTTTTAATAGTTGGAAAGTTTGTCGACTAACTTTGAGATACCACTTTAATTTGGTAACCGTCGGAAACCAGTCTCCTACCACCACTTTTGGTTACTCAATCGGCGAACTTCCGGCAACTGTGCCACAAACCTCTGGTTGCCATCAGCACCTTGAATTTTTTTAATAAAAACACTTTTAATATATATAACAATCCGAACAAATTTGTCTATACAATTACTTTTAAAAATAGTTGTCAAATACATTTTTGTTTTTATTTTAAGTACTTTTATCAAAAGTGTTTAAATAAAAATGAATTCTTGAAAATCATTTTTTCTAAGCCATTTGAAATATGCTTTTAGTTTACTAATAATATTTTTTAAAATACACTTTCTCATTCATTTTTTTTAGTTTATTTTAAATTATTATTATTATTATTATTAGGTTATAATTTTAAAATTATCTCTCTTCCATTCTTTATTTAAAATCAATCTTTCCTTTGTTTTAAGAGATAGTGCTAATATATATATAATGGTAAATATATGTCAAATAAACTTCACAAACGCTTCTTTTTGTACTAAGATATATATAAAGAGTAAGAATTGAAAAAGTAAATTAGGCCATGTTTTGTGTAAAATAATAGTTCATTGGACTGCACTATACGTGTAAAAATATGTAATTTAGTGGAATAACATTTTTTTTGTTAGTCAATTTAACTTGAGCAAAGACTTAAAATTACTTTTTACACTTAAAGATTACATTGGAAAAAACTTAACGGCTAAGTAAAATTAAAATTAAAGCTTTATGATTTTTTTTAGAGAAATTTTTATAAATAATAAAAAAAATATTTAAAAAAAATAGCAAAAAAACTTAAATAGACTATAGAGAATTTAAACTTAAATAGACTATAGAGAATTTGATAGATTGTGTATGATAAAGAGTAATAGCACAAAAAGAAATTATACACAGTCTAAAATAACCTACATTTAGTTCACATGTCGTTATAATTTAGATTATAATATTATGCACACTAACTGTTATAACACAGTAAAGACAATCAACATCCCAAACATAGACTATTATAGACTAGACTACAGCATACTGTAGTCTGCACCTATGATACCCATTCCTAAATAAAAGGTAATTTGGTTAAGCAATCGTATAAGAATGTAAATGATCATGTAAGACAAACTAGATGATCGTGTAAGACAAGCTAAACGATCGCATAAGAAAAAAATGAGGATAAAAGATCATGTAAAAAGAATAGAATGATTGTATAAAAGACTGAATGATCATATAAGAAGATAGAAGATCATGTAAAAGGTTAAACAATCATGTCAAAGGTTACGATCGTGTAGGAAGGTTAAAGAAGTCTTTGGAGTTATGTCGATCAAAGCACTATAATTACTAAATCAGTGAGCGGTTTCTAGGTGTCATGACCTGAGAAGACTCAGAACTTAATTAAGAAGGAGCTGAAAAAATTATAGGAGTTTAAAGAATGACTAATCCAACTTGGAATTAATATAAATAAGCAAGGATGACAAACTGAAAGGAGGATTAATTTGAGATTTTAAAAAGAGAAAAACCAAGAGATCGGATGCGTTGCCGAGGAAGGCTGGACATTTTGAGAAAGGTAGTTTAGACCGTGAGTAATTTAACCTACCATGCCTGACAAAGACGTATACGTTTTATGATTTTGAATGGTAGCAAATGAATGAAGATTATGCAAAATTTTGTGTTTTAATATTTAATTTTACGTAGCGTTTATATTAAATTGTTCTGTTGTTTCTTCGGGAAACAATGAAGGTAGTGCTGAAAATGGGTATTGGGGTGTAACAGTATTTGATGTGAATGACTTTTGTTCTCAAGGTGGCTCTACAGAGAGACATGGTGGTAAGTTTATCTTTGATGATTCTTTTGATCTTAATGCTTGGTGAGGGGAATCTATTTTGTACATGTTAGATTGTTTCTAGATTCTCATGTCCTTTTTCATAAGTCATTACTGATGTCCGCTTATGATTTCATTTAACTTTATACTTTTTTTAATTTTCTGAAAACAACTTTGTCACTAAAGTTAAATTGGAAATTGTGGTTGTTAAAGACCATGTAAAATAGTGTTATGCTATTATGAGAAGAAATTCAAATTTGTTACACATATCTCTTAAGCAAACAGCTACACTAGAATATATGGATATTATGATTAAATTTAAAAATCCTTTTAATAGATTGAAGCTGTCATAGACAAGATAATTGAGGAGGCCAGAATTGGTGAAATTGGTGACGACAAAATTTTTGGTAAACATACTTTGTTTTTGTTAATAGCTTAACTCCCTATCTACTTACGTCGTTATTGTTTGCTTAACTTCTCTTCTCTGAACAAGTATTTTGTTTATCATGCGGTTTATTGCTGTTATATTTTTATTTCATTTTGTTTGATTTTTGTTTATGCATTACCTTATATTAGTAACAAAGTCATAGAAAATGGTAGATATTTGCAATACAATGTTAGATAATTAAATTGTTTCTTCTTATAAGTTTAGTGATGAAATCTTTTAGTTCTAGTCTAGCATTATAAGAGTTGAAAAGTAATTAAATTAGTTGAATACTAAAATTTTTCGTTAGTTGTAAAGTCCTCTTCATTTGTATTTGAACATGTTTTCACTTCCATTTTATTGATCTAACCAAAATTCATTTTGTAGTAGGCATATGTTAAAGCATTGAGTAGGGACTTCTCGGCTACTCCATTCAACACTTTCACTATTCAGTTTAATAAAATTGCCAAAGGCTCATGTCTTCCTGCGATGGTAGACTTATGATAGTTTTGAGATTAGATTTATGATAACTAGGAATGCTTTCTTAATTTAACATTTTGCATCAGCTTTGAACTTTCAAAGAAGCATGTTTAATTGACTGTGTGAAGTTGATGAAGTAAAGATTTGTTGATCAATATTATTATCATCATTTCTCCCTTCATCTTTTTGAATTAATATTGAACTAGAGTAATTAGTCAATTATTATCATGGCATTGTTTACCTGATATTGAAAGTGCAGACTCCATACCTAATCTTCATTCGATACTTTCCGCATCAGATGGGGTTAGCTTCTACTTCATTTGTCAAACTTTTGATTGAAATTTCAATGTACTTCACCATTAGAATAGTATTATTCTTTTTTTTTTTTTACTTTTTAGGATAAGACACAATTAGAATGGGAGTGAGATTTGGTATTTACTTCATTGGTCTAAAACTCCTGACCATTTTTCATATATCTTCCGATGATTTTGTGCGTCGGGAGATCCCCATTTTCTTGTAGTGCTTGTTAAATACTTCATTTATGATTGTCCTTGTCTTTCTTAGGTACTTTCTAATATTGTCGTTGTTGAATACTTGAGGAATGGTTGTTCTAATGGTTGACTGGAGGATTCCTCACAGTAGAAAGGTTAGTACATCATGTACATTCTCAATGTGTGCAACCCTTCATAGTATCATTTTATATGTGTATGTGTTGAGATGACCAGACTACAAACTTTTAAAGATGAATTATTTTTTGTGTTTTGCTAAAACTTGTTAAATTTTATTGTAAGTTGTTGCTTCAAGAATTATGTGGTGAAACTTACTATGAGGATTCATGAAGTATTAACACTACTCAAAAAGACATAATTATTGAGGGTCAAAACATAAGTTAATGTTTTAGAGTATTATAGTTAGTAATTTTATTTATCTTTGTAAATTGAGAATAGTTTGTGGAGAGACATGAATAGTCATACTATTTGTATAATATTATTGTAAATTATGTACACATATGACTTATTGTTGAAGAATAAAATTATTCTTGATTGGAAAGTTTATTTTGTTGATGAATCTGTCTTTATTTGAATGAATGTATATGTAATACAAAAAATGAGAAATGAGAAATGTAAAAAGTGTCAAGTATACTGCCTTACTTGACATATAAAAAAAAAATCAAGTATACTATCTTACTTGACGTGTAAATAGTGTTAAGTATAGAACTTTACTTGACGTGTAAAAAGCGTGAAGTAAAATATCTTGCTTGACATGTAAAAAGCATCAAGTATGATATATTAGTTGACACAAAAATGACGTCAAAAAATATAATACTTGACGGTTTTTTAATGTCAAGTAATGTGACTATACTTGACAATCGATTACTTAACGCTTTTTAAAATGTCAGGTATAGGTTTACTTGACACTTTATTAACGTCAAGTAATTCAATTTTTGTGGTAGTGCTCGTGGAGTGCTTGGTGAAGTTGGTCTCCATCGGTGGGTGGAAGTCAGCCAATGACACGTTCAAATTCGGTTACCTGGCACACAACTAGTGAGAATGATGGTGGAAAAGCTGATAGGATGAACCATCTAGGGGACCATTACTATTGACTGTCAGATCAAGACAGTGAAGAGAACGTTCCAAGCCATATCAGAAATGCGGGACCCATCATGCAGTGAGTTTGGATGGAATGATGAGTTGAGGTGCATAATCGCTGAGAAAGAATTGTTCGACAGTTGGGACAAGGTAGGCAAATAATTTACTGTCAACGAAAATTCACTTGTAATGTAAAGGGAAATTTACAATTTATTTGAACTTTCTCACAGAGCCATCATACAGAGAAAGGCCTCCTAAATAAGGCTTTTTCCTATTACGATGAACTATTCTGTGTTCGAAAAAGATCGCGCTATGGGAGCACGTGCAGAGACATTCGTTGATGTTGGGTCGAATGTACGAGGGATTTTCAACTGAAGATGAAAACGATATGGAAATCCCTACGATCTATAGCAGGGGCCTTAACATGTCGCTCGAGGACATCATGGACACACGACCTGGTCAATCAAGCGAGTGTAGAACGAGTTCAAGTGGATCAAAGAGGAAGCAGAGAGGCCAGAATGTGGAAATAGTGGATGCCATTCGCAGTGCCATGGAATATGTGAATGACCAGCTCAATTCCATTGCGAAATGGTTGAATTTACAATGCCAAGATGAAAGCGCAACCTATGCCGAACTTATTAGACAGTTGGAAGGAATCCCTTTACTGAGTAGATTCAACAGGGTGCGCTGTATGCGGATACTAATGCATAATTTCGCTGACATGAAAGCATTCTTGGAGGTACCCGAGGAGCTTAAGATGGACTAGTGCACAGTCATTCTACAAGATAATTCTTGATTGGTTGTCCAATTCCATCGCTTGTCCCATCTGTTTTCTGATTCATCTTCTTCACTATATTTGCCGTAATTTCAAGCTGTGTTGTACTAAACTATTGGCTGAACGATTCTTCTATTAATGAAGTTATGTTCCGAGGCATTTGTATTTTCAATTGTTATTTGCGTTGATTTACATGTTTATGAGTTGCGTGTGAATGCCATAAAAAAACAAGTAGGATTAAAACGTAACGATTAAATACAATTTTTTTTGTAATGAATGTCATAATTAAGAAAATTAAGGCAAATGATTTTACGAAAACTAAGACGATTTTGTAAATTATATATATGAAATTTGTGTATTGGACTTAGAACATGATTAAAAAAAAGTACCATCACTACCTATCATAATTTTTCCCCCAAACGCATACTATCATAGCACTATCACAACACTACATACTTAATTCTTCCCCTAGACACATAGTATCATAACATTACGTACATAATTCATCCCCCAAATTCATATTATCATAACACCACTTACATAATCCTTCCCCAAAACACAAACTATCATAACACTATTATAACACTACCTACATAATCCTTCCCACAAATACATATCATCATAACACTAGGACTATCATAGAACTAGGATTATCATAACACGAACCCTTTCATAAATCAACCCTTCTTCCAAACGCCCCTTAAATGTTTGTATCAACTTGGTTTCATAAATTGTCCTAGCAAAATTCTGTACTTTCAATCACGTTTAGAACATAGTTCTTATGTTTTCAATTTTATAGGAAATAAGTCTATCATCTATTCAACAACTTTTTTTTTTTACAAAAAATGTTATAATCCTAAAATTAAATAAATTTAGAAATAAAATTCTTACTACAAATAAATGGATTAATTCTTACCAGTTTTGAATATTGGTTAGAGGCAAATTCAACAAAAAAAAATAATAAAAAATGAAAAACAAAAGCTTAGAAACACAATCGTTTATGATGATTCCAAGCACAAGCTTTTTGAATATTAATTATGAGATATATCGACCACAAAATTAAATTAAAAGTTTTTGTGTGGATAATTTTAAAGTAAAAGTTATAACAAACATAATATAAGGTGTAGCACAACAAAAAATTTAGAAATTTATTTGAAACACGTTTAAATTTGATAGATAAATACAGACTTCTACAAAATTTGTGATCTAGATTAGTTTGTAATTTAACCCAAACCTTGCAAGAAAATGAATTCAATTTGAATTCCTTTTTCATCATTCCAACAGAAACAACTGTACAAAAAGTTATAAAACAATCAGCGAAGACCAGTGAGTTATGACCCAAAAATCATTACTATTTTTAAATGTAATATCATCTGATCAATTCTTTTTTAAGAAAAAGAAAAAATCTAGAATATATATATAATATATAACCACTTCATCAATTTGATTTCCAATAAAATAATATAAGAAACGATGGAGGAAAGAGAAAATAAAAAGAATTAGAAGTTAAAAAAAAAAAAAAAAAAAGATGATGAAATGAAGAACACGAAGGAGACAAACAAAGTAATATCAGAAATAAAAATAGATAATATATTTATGTCCACGAATGAATGAAAAATAAACAACAAAATTTTGTGTTTTAGAAATTAGAAGGGAAAAGAAAAAAGGAAATTGAAAGGTAAAGAAAATAGTGGGGAGTTTGTTGGTTGCCGTCGGCCGGTCGGCAAGGTGAAAGCAATGAGGAAAGGGCACACGTGGGAAGACTTTTTGAACTCCTAAAATAATAATACAATATATAAATGTCTGTGTGACCTTAGGCCCCGCTCCCTTCGTTGATTTTATTTCATTTCAACGCCGCATATATTTTCAGGTCCCAACGCTGCCGGCTACCTTCCGACCACCGCCACCGCCCCACCATCCACGGCCAGCCACTCCTACACCTACAGTTATTCTCGACGACCCACACCTTTCCACGCCCTACAAATATCAAAATGGGGATTAAACTTTTACTTCTTTTACTACTTTTTTTTTAAAATTTTTTTTTTTTAATTATTATTATTATTATTATTTTTTTTTTTGGTTAATTTTCAATATTGTTTATTTTAGGTTAATTTTGAGGATCTTTTTTAAAAATAATGTAAAATTTGAAACATATGTCAAAAATAGGTTGAGTGCAAAACTATTTTTAAAAATAAGTGAGTTGAGGTGAAGTCGTGTACCTGGTATACGACTTCCATGCAGTGGACCCCACATTTTCTTTTTTTTTCCTTATTTTTATATATATATTACACTAGGTCCCACATTTTTTTATTTTTTCATTATTTATATATGTGGGTCCCACACATTTTACTTTTTCTCATTATTTATATATACATACCCACGTATAATATAATATATATATTAAACATTCAAATTCAAAAATTATCTTTCTTTATTAAATTAATTTATTATTTTTTTCTTTTTTTCTTTATATATATTTAAATATCTCAATCTTCAATTTTTCTTATTAAATTCATTTTTTCTAATTTAATTTAATTATTACTTAATCAAAATTATACATATTCTTTTTCCAATTTTCAATATTTTTTTTTTTAAAATTCATATATTAACAAAATATGTTATTAAAAAATATATTAAAAAAATAAAAATAGTAATAATAATAATTAAAAGACTCTTAGGCCTAATTCAGAGAGCTTATATTAAAAAAAATATACTAAAGAGGTTTAGTATGCAAGATTCCAAGAGACAATTCTTGCCAATGGCACAAGGCATAAGTTTCTGCAAGAACCAATGTCCAAAGACACAAGATGAGGGAGAAAGAATGTAGAAGATTTTGTATATGCCTCGGTTGTGGGTTCTATCATGTATGCCATGCTATGTACTCGACCAAATATATCATGTGCGCTGAGTTTGATTAGTAGATACTAGTCAGATCCAGGTGAAGCACACTGGACAACAGTGAAAAATATCCTTAAATACTTGAGAAGTACTAAGGATGCATTATAGCTGCAAATGATTACACGGATGCAAGTTTTCACTCTAACAAAGATGACTATAAATCACAGTCAGAATATGTGTTTGTTGTAATGGAGCTACTGTGAGTTGGAAGAATTCCAAACAAGCAACTGTTGCCAATTCTACTACAGATGCAGTGTACCTACGGATGATAGTGTAGCAAATGTTTTAACGAAGGCTCTTCTTCAGTAAAAACATGATTATCATACTAAGGGCATGAGGATAAGATACCTAGCTGATTATGTATAGAGCAAGTGGGAGAATTGTTGGTTTTTCTATTGTACTCTATAATAATTTTATGGATAATTGATTTATTGTTTAATTATTTAATAAAAGTTGTTATTCTCGTTATTATTCAATTGCATGTTACTGTATAATAATATCCATGAATATGTTATTATATTCTAAATGTCCCTAATCGATTATTATTGTGAGAATAATAAAAATTTAAGATTAATATGAGTTATAATTGATAATCATAGGATGATTATATGTAGAGACATAAATTATAATCATATTTTCTTATTAGAGAATAAGAATTGGACTGACCCATTTTGAGATTATTACATAGACATATGTCATAAATAAATCTCAAATAATTGATTGTTTTGATCCTTAGACATGAGAATATCAGTGTCAAACATAAGAATTAATCTATTCTGTTGCAATCAAACATTACCTTTAATCAGCTAATTATAAAGGTCGTACTCCAATACGTTATGAATTATGTAGTTTATAATGATTAATTAAGATGGAATTTATCCCTCTTGTTATTGAGAGATATCTATGGGGCCTTCGATTAAGGTTGACTATGGAAATGCATGGTCGTATTAATAAGGGTATTAATGTCATTTATTCTGATGCAATCAAACATTATCCTTAACCAGATAATTATAAAGGTTGTATTCAAATACGTTATGAATTATGTAGTTCACAATGATTAATCAAGATGGAATTTATCCCTCTTGTTATGGAGAGATATCTCTGGGTGCCTTGATTAAGCTTGACTGTGGAAATGCATAGCCATGCTATAAATGAATTAATAAGGGTATTAATGTCATTTATTATTTCAGTATGCGTATTGATCGAGAAAGCAATTGAATTAGAAGGTGACTTTGTCCATGCCTTATTATCAATTATAGATATCGTGTGATAAAAGGATTAAAGGAATAATTATATAAGGTTATGTTGGATCACCGACTTAATTTAATATGGGTAGCCAAAATTTCTTGCTCGAGACCAATTATGACTTGTTAGCCATAAAATGAGTTATGGGCCCATTCTTGTGTTAAATTAACCTAACGGTCGCACACGAAAGAATTAGGCTGAATTTATCTTTAAGTGTATAATTAATAAATCCAATTGAAGAATTGGAAATTGGTTGGAGTTCAATTCAGTGCTAGGACTTAATAGTTTCTATTGTAATTAATGCAATTACAATACATCACCGGGTCAGGTCATTGCGCGTATTGCGCTTAGCATAACTCTCTATAGAGCGTGCTTCATTTGAGGCAATGGATCATAGGGTATGATCATAGCACATGAGAAGCTCACAATGTACCTCTTCATCATGTGATTCTTAAGTCCTCGTTGATCATAGGGTATGAGGCAATTGGATTTATTAATTATACAACTTAAAGATAAATTCAACCTAATTCTTTTGAGGCTTTATCACGTGATCCATTACCTCTTCATTTGAGGCAATGGATCATAGGGTATGATCATAGCACATGAGTACAAGTTTTCCTACTACTTGTCTAAGTGCAAGCGAAACAGTAGGTTTACCTGGGTAATCCAAGGTCGAACATAGGAAATTATTTAAATGTTAGTTCTAGGTTCCACTCTTCATTTAGACAAGTTGAAAGAATTAAAGAATAACAAGTGTAAGAACTATCTAATTACACAATGAAAGTTTGTAAGGCGATGTGAAAGGGAAAGATAAAACAACACATCTAACTTGCACTAGGGAAAGATAGTAGGGATGTCTCCGTGGTATCATTTGAATATGTAAGGAGATAGCCTTTACGCGATATAACTTGCTAAGACACACTTGTAATTAAGGCATGCTTATCTAGAATGAATACATGCCACACATCACTACCTTTCAGAGATTTATATGATCAAATATGGCTAAGTGAGTTATTATCTAGAAGAAATCACTTATGCATCAGTATTTCATAATTAAGGACGGTTACTTCTCAGTAACCACTGTCCACACTTGCTCTCCTTTTGGGATCCAAATGTTGGAAACGCTTTTGCGGAGAGGCATAATTCTTTTCCATGCGTGTTAATCAGGTTCTAGCTACTTTTCCTCTTGGGTAGTTAGTAACTTATTATGGCCAAGCATTCATAAGTACAATTAAAATGAAAAAATGTATAAGCACTCTTCTTATCAAGAGTTATTATCTACTCAAACAGTTGATAACACGTTAACTTGAAGAACAAGAGAGATAATGGATTGAATGATAATGTTTATGTACATTTATGAAAGAATGAGAGTATGAGTTTATAAAGAGTATGTACAGTATGAAGTATAAAATACAAATGAAAATAGCATAGATGGAAAGAAGAGAAAAGGGATTGCTACTACAAGTTAGGGAATCAATGACAAATAATCTTATGTTCTTCATGGTTGCTTATTCTCTCTCTCAGAAGAGAAAAGGGATTGCTACTACAAGTTAGGGAATCAATGACAAATAATCTTATGTTATTCATGGTTGCTTATTCTCCAGTGGAGCTCTAGACAAACTTTCTTTGACCTATTTGAGCTTCTTGGCCTATTCGTCCCCCTCTCTTGATGGAGATGAAGTGCTTGTATAGGTTGTTTTCGATGGAAAAATTATATTCTTCTGAGTATGCCAACGCTGTTGTCTGACCTTGTATGGTCACATCGTTCCAACAATCATTCTTGTCTTCTTGTGAGCTTTCCTCACTTGATGTTTTGGTTTCTCCCCTAGGGTGTTAATCGTCAAGCGAGATCCATCACATTGCCCTTGCGCGAGATGTCATGTATGAGCTGCTCTTTTCTTCGTTTCCCATTTATCCTACGTTTAAACATGATTTCAACGTAAAACAGAAATGACATTTATGTAAGTTGTATTTCTAAATACTTATGTGTTTACAACATAAGTCATGCGTTCTGATCATTCCTTATCCATTTTGACCTTAATATTCTAATAAAAAGGACTGTAATAAGGATCATTACTGCACGTTATCAAAAACTTATTAGGAGATGTAGTTAATTAATAAGCCCAATTGAAGAATTGGAAGCTTAATAGGAATTCAAATCTTATTAGGAATCCTAAACTTACTAGGAACCCTAAGCTTATTAGGAAACCTCAGAAGCCTATAAATAAAACCTTAAAAGTCTTATTATATATAAAAGCAAATACAAGCTAACACAAGCAAATACAAGCAAAGGCACAAAATTCGTACAAAGAGAGAATAAAGAGTCGAAATTCTCACTTTATGAGGTTCTAGCAAACCCAAATTCGAGGAGTCAAATTTCCAGTTCGTGTGTGGATACTGTCATAGAACACGTGTGATTTCGTAGCATTTTGGTGATACAAATTTGAAGAATCGTTCTGTTCAGAATTGAAGCAATTCGAACTTGAAGAATTGTTCATATCGACATAGAGCTATGTTTATTCATGATTTAATTGTTTATGCACGGGTTGTTTAAGTTCTAAGGGTTAAAGAATTTTTTTATGTTAATTTCGCTGCATCTAGGTCTAGTTTGTTTTCCAACAACTCAAAGATAAAGTTTTTAAAGAAGTTAATTTTAAAAATCTTCTTTTTCCTGATTATTCCTACATAGCTGAGTTTCTCATGAACACGCATTCTCCATCTGCAGTGTCCTCGTAGTCATGAAGAAGTTCTCGATTGGTGTAGAAGTCTTGAGGCTCTAATATCCAAAATTCAGTCAGTCTTGTTTTCAGTCAAGTTGAGCTTCAAAATAGCAGTTATGACATCGTCATCTCAAAAAGATTAGCTTGAGGTGCAAGTTTATGGTTTGGCCTCCTTTTCTTTTGATTGCATTGGTAGGATTTATGTTCTTCCTTTCCACAGACATAACAGATGAGCTTCTTCTTCTTGATTTTTCCCCCAAGAGCCTTGAATTGTTCCTTTCTAGAGGTTCTCCTATTTTACCTTTTATCATGCTTGGACCTATCTTTATTTATAGTAGAGAAGATTCAACCAAATTAGCATTAACTGAATTTTATTTTTAGAGGCTAAATTATCTTACAGTCTATTGGCTTCTTCTATGCGCATGTGGCTAATCAATTTTTAAAGTTTTAGATCCTTCTTCTTGTGCTTCAAGTGATTTTCATAGTCGTTCCATGAGGGAGGAAATTTCTCGAGCAGAACGTTTTCTTGGAGTATTTCACACATCTTCATTCTTTCAGATAGAACATTTTCCACCAAGTTCGAACTCATGTATCTGTTCCACAATCGGCTTGTCGTTTGCCATCTGGAACTGCAGTCACTTTCCAACAACGTACTTTTTTCACCCAGCGTCATTTCCACCATAGCAAGACTCCAAAATGCTCCAGGTATCCTTGGCAATTTTTTGAGCTACAAACAAGTCGAACATCGAATCTAACATGTAGTTTAACAGATGTCCGTGAACTGTCTATTCTTTGCGTACTACTCGGGATCAACTGCAGATACCTTCTTCACTTGGCCAGTAGAGATAACAGGAGGTCCCGTGAATGATTTTGGATCAGAAGGGGCTGGAAGATCAGAAGGTATTGGTAAGAATATAGTCGACTTCGAGCTGCTCAAAGAAGAATAACAGTTTTTGGGAAAAAGGACGGTAGTTTGTTCCTTCGGGTGGCTTAACTTTGGACAGGTCCGGTAGAACTTTGTTAGAGATCTTGATCGACATCGTAAATTGCTTTCAGAATGTTGGAGAATATGTGAGAATTTCGATCAATAGTGAATTGTTGTGCCATGACGAACCACTTCCTTGAAAGCAATTTTGGCCGATCATGGTGCTAATCGAATTGTCGGTTGCTCTCCAAGGTTAACACAACTTCCTAATTCTGACATGCACTTGCCAGAAATAGGAATCGAAACAAAAACTGAATAGATGCTCAGAACTTTTAGTGAAGAAGGTTGAGAGAGCTAAAAGATGAGATGTGAAGTGTGAATGAATAAGCTGGGTGGAGGAAAGCTGTATTGAAGAATGGCATAGAATAAGTGACGGAAACGTGCAAAGATAGGTAATAAAAAATTACCTCTTTATTTAGACAAATACAATTACTCAAGACCAACTGATTATGTGATGATAAGGTTATGCTATCACCACCAAATCAATTTGTATTCCCCTTTCATTACTTAGGTATTTATACCCATTCACTTCTTCCAAATCTATCAACGTGGGACAACGAACTCATGGGCCAAAGACCCATAATCCATTTCCAACATATTGAACTTATTATTGAAATTTGAAAAATCAATGTCAATGAAAATTAAGATCTTGATTTCATGAAAATCATAGTCGATGGAAACCTTGGAAAATTTTGAAACTTTACAAAAATAGATGAAAATTATAATAACTAGTCAACCAAACTTTGGTGGAGACTTAATGTTCTTTTTAAACAAAAGAAATTGATTAAAAAGCCACTTTAGCATTTTTAACTAAACCATAATTGACCATTTTTAATTGTATATTTACTTTTAATATAAATATCAATGCGTGAGAAAAATTAAAACAATAGAAAGATAATTACAAAATATATCAAATATTGATAAATTAAAGACAAAATTAAATGAGACCATGAAATATTGGCATAAAGGATAATTGTAAATTGATTATTATAAAATGTACATGTTTATGATACAAAAGGATAACATTGGAGCATATAATTAATGCAAAATCTTGATAGTTCTAATAGAATTACAATATTTGAAAAGTTAATATCGAAAAAAAGATAGAAAAAACAACGAAAAAACAATACAACATGTTAGTGATGTTCTAGAGATATAGGGACGATATTTATATATCAATGATAATTGGATAGATTATCCTCCATTTGTTTGAATTGCTATAGATATATCTATAAAATGATATATCATATACAACAGTGATAAATTGTGGAATTTCAATTAAAAACAATGTCACCCCCTCCCCCATATCTCCATGGGTTACTTGATTTTCTTTTTTTCTTTTTTCGTTTTTTCCTTTTTAATGATATTTTCATCATTTGGTTGAAAATGTAATCAAAACTATAAAATTAAGAAAAAAAACTGAAATGACATAATATATAGGAAAGCACTCAATGAAGAACTCATAGTAGACCTAACTGAATTGACATATAAATAGGTAAGCATTCACCCAAGAACTTATGATATACACTTAATAATGTAGAAATTTATTTCAATATATTTTTGAGGTTTTTTAAAAAATATAACAAAGCGGCAAGAACAATTTCGAAAATAGAAAAACCTTACACACCCACAATGCAAAATATAAAAAATGTCCCCGTGATTAATTGGCATCAGCGCAAGTAATATATTTGGTAAACTTGTTTAGAATTGACTTCTTTGCTAAATGATCGTTTGGATTTGGGTCCAAATCTAAACGATTTTTTTTATTAATTTTTCGGTACACGATTGTTTAGATTTGGCTATTTTTTGTTATACAATCGTTTAAATTTGATTTTTTAAATTTCGCTAGCCAAATCAAAACGATTTTTTTTCAAAATGTTTGGTACTTTGGTTATTTTTTTGTAGTTTAGATATGGTTACCCTAATCTTGTAACTATATTTTTTTCACGATCTTGAACAACCAAATAACAATTTTAAAAAAAAAATAGATATTTCATATTTGGTACATGATCTTGAACCAAATAACCGTTTGACAAAAAAGATAATCATATGAAAAAAGAAAAAAAGAGATAACTGTTTGAAAAAGAAAAAAGAAAAGAAACATTGTAGAAGAAGAAAAGAAAAAGTCCCTGGAAAGTAAATGAAAAATTGTAGAAGAAAGAAGATGAAAAATGAAGGACAAACCTAAAATATTTTTTTAAAAAATAGTCGATTTTATGAACTTATTTATTTTGTTTATTTGGATGTTTTGTTATATTTATGAAAATTAATTTATTATGTACTAAAATTTAAAGAGAATTGTGAGTTGATTAATGAAAAATAATAAAGTCAAAAAAAGGAGGACATAATTGATAAACAAAAATGATTGAGGGGTTGAAATTTGAAATCATTTTTAGTTGTCTTACCCTAAAAAGAATAATAATTATAAAAAGGGTAATTAGAAGAAAAAAAAAATAGTGGCCGGAAAATGACCGTATGTTTCATTTTCCAAAGGTGACTTTGACGACTGAACCGATGGGCCCAAAACTTCATACAAAACCTTCTTCCATTTCACTTTGTCGGCATCTCATTCCTCACAATCCCTCTCTCAAATTACTTAATTTGATTCCATATATCAATTATAGGTTAGTAACATTTTAATCCATGGAAAATTCATTCACGGTAAAGTTTATTTATAAATTAGGGTATTCAGAGAAGTCCTGGCTTGAATATTCCAGTAATCCAGACTTTTCTCCCCTCTCTTCTCTAATACACTCTTACTTTTCTTTTTCTTTTTTTCTTTTAACTATTTGACACTTGTTAATTGCATACCTTAATTAAGGTATTGAACTATATTAGAAAGAAAGATAGTAAATAATACACCAAAATAATTTTAAGACTTAAATATTTTAATAAAATGATAAGCAACTGGTTGAGTGTATTAAAAGCCAACTACTTTTTTTATTTGTCTATTTACAATTATGATATGCTGGAAGAGAAACTTTTTAACTTTTAATTAGAATTTTAAGGACTTTTATGTTATAAGTTAAAATATTGGTTTTGTAACAAAATTAATTAAGAGAAGTACGAGAGTTTCTATATCTATAAAATTTGTTTTAAAATTAAATGGGTTATTTTCGAATTTAAGAAAACTTCAAACAAATTAATCAATATACGTTGGGAAGAGTTTTTTAGTTTTCAAAGTTATTTTCACCTGGAATTAATGGTTTTTTTGTTCAAATACTAACGGTTGAGATAATTGTGAACTTTTATTAAGTTAATTGATTCTTTTATACTTTTGAAAATTTAGGGATATTTTTTACACAAAACTTTAACAGTTTTGTCATGAAAAAATAACGACAAGTATATATTTTTTTTAACTCTTTTAAAGTAAAAGGACATTTTTGAAACTTTTAAAACTCAGACACATTACATGTTGATACAGAGTGAAAGTTTACAAACATTTTCTATAATTTTAGCCTATAACAGACTTATAAACTGTTTCATATTAAATGGACAATTACGTTTGGTGACATATTTCAAAAAACAAAATTGTTATAAATTGGAAGAGTAAATAGATTAAATTATTACAAACTAAAACTAAGATTTATGAACTAAATCCTTATACATTTAAAAATTATTATGATTAAATAATAATAAATCAAAGTTAAGAGACTACTTAATCATTACTTTTATAAGAAATTTCAACGACGAAAAGCCAATTTTAACTTAAGTTAAAATGAAGATTCATAATGAATTATATTATACATGTACATTCCTTTCAGAATGTTTTGTACTTACTCACATGCATCTTAGAAAAATTTCCAGGAGGTCGGTCACCCAACATAGAATTGCTCCAAGCTAAACACACTTAACTTTAAAAATCCTATAATCAAATTACTGAAAAGGAAGGTGCACCTTGTTAATATAGGAAGTAACTTTTAATTTTTTTAAGTCTTTCTTAACATTACTTTCATGTACTCATTTCATGTTCTCAGGATCCTTCTCATTCAGATGTGATACCAGTTCATTCATGTTTCCCTCCTAAACTCAGGACGTTACATGCCCACCAGCTTTCGCTTGGTTCGTCCCCCAACCACATCTTATTGGGAGAGCTTCCGCTCTAATACCATATGTAACGTCCCGACTATTTATACTAAGCTAGGGTTATTACTACTAAAACCAATAAAGACTTTTTATTTAAAATAAAAGAGAATACTAAATTTTAAAAGAAACGCTTCAAATATTTATTTATAAAATATAAGTCAAGTATATAAAAAAGATAATAAATAAAATAATAGTTTCAGCCCTATTTAAAATATAAAAAAATATCATAAGAGTACTGTAATTCAAATACTGAAAACATAAGTGCAGAAGAAATCATAAACTTTTTTCTATGGCAAACTACTGTTACTTCTTGTCTTTCACTAGCTTGCCTCTGCCTCTACCTCTACCTTTGCCTGAAAAATTAAACATAGAAAAGAGTGAGTATAAACATATACTCAGTAAGGAACCCTCTATTGTGTCATGTTAAATTTTTCGCTAGATGTCTGTTAACTTTTCGTTAGAGTCCTGTAAAAAAATACCACATAACTATTATGCTCCAGAATGCACGCTATCTAGTGATCTCGTAGGGACACATCTAGGCTCCAGTGAACCTGAAGAAAATACCCTAAAAGAGAGTCGGGTTGTAAGTGATCCCGTCGAATCACACATAAAAGCTAGCCACACAGGCATAAATAGGTGGTGATCCTGAGGGACACCCATATGGTACGACTCTAACAGACAAAGCTAACAGAGCACTGCAACCTATACATATATAGCATAACATAAATATCATATCTCAATCATACTGTATCTCAACTATAGTATATCTCATTCATAACATATCATGGTCATCACATATCTCAGTCATACATAACGGTTGTCTATGTAGCTATCAATATCAATCATCCCTAGCAGTCACATCATGCATCATATCTACGTTAATGTATAATAAGGGAAAACATAATGTTAAGGGTCTAATCGTAGAACTCTTACCTCGAGATTATCTAAAACAATAATTATTCTAACAGCAACCGTCAAAGCTTTCCGAGTAGATGAATCCTAATCATAACGAAACTAAAATTAATCAACTTTTCGAACAACATCCAAGTATTTAACATAGGTTTCCAACTTACCAACAAAGGAGGTTGAAACCAATTCAACCTTGGTTGGGAGAAATTCACAGCTCCAATCTTCCAATCAATTTAGCCAAACCTTCAAGTAAATTATTCCAACTTAAATCATTTAGGATAAAATAGATAATTGATGGGAGTACCAAACCCAAAGAAAAACTTACCAAAAGCAAACTGGCTCAATTGGTGGCTCGCTAAAAAGAAAGCAGAGGTGGCTTGGTCAGGGAAAGAATGTTGGGTGTGAAGGAGGACAGCTTGCAGCTTGGATGGCTTGTGAAGGAAGGAATCGGCTACAAGGTTGTACGAGACTTCAAAGACGTTAACTACCGACAACGTGAACTTTAGTACGAAAGAAGATGGCCAATGGATGGAGGAGATCATGAACGGATGCCACACAAATCAATGGTGCACAATCGGCTTGCGCGACTTTGTCATTGAGGAACGACAGTCTAGTCAGATCTTCTTAACTCGACGGGCAAAGGCGTCAACGGAGGGCTGCGCGGCATTGAATGGAGAAGGCAAGGGTGGTGGAGGTGTCTAGGGTTTGTCCAAGGAGGAGGAAGATGGAGAGTCAATTGCACGTTTCCCGAAGACACTCTATTCAATACAAAATAATAATATCATTAATTACTATTATTATCCATATTTCCTTTTTTTACTTAATACATCATTTTTCCTTTTTCCTTTTCCTTTTCCTATTTCTTTTCACTTCCAAAAAAATAAACCAAATAACTTTATTCTCTCTCCTCATTAAATACCCATCAATTTCAACTTTTTATTTTCTTTTTATCTTTCAAAAAATTATCTTCACTAATTATATTATTTCCAATAATATAATTTCCTCAATATTCCATAACTTTAAGTATATATATACATATAAATATAATTAACCAATACTCTTAAATAATTATATTATCTCAATATAATTATTTTCATTCCAAAATCAAATTAATTATCTACAAATAAAATTATTTCCAACCCATACAAATCCACCATTAATTTAGTAAATCCATCATAAATTAAATTCAATTAAGATAATCAAATTCAAAATTACCTTAATTTTTAGGGTGTTACAATCTTTCCTGCTTTGAGAAACTTTCGTCCTCGAAAGTTTTAATCCTCGAATAGCTCAGGATAATAAGCTTTCATGTCATCCTCTCTCTCCCAAGTAGTTTCTTTAACCTCGTGGTTTCGCCAAAGAACTTTAACCAATGTTATTCCTCTGTTACGGAACATCTTAACCTCTTTTGCCAAAATCTTAACTGGTTGCTCCTCATAGCTCAAGTTCTCATTAATTTGCAATGGCTCATAGTCAACTATATGTGTTGGATCTGCTACATACTTCCTCAATATAGAGACGTGGAATAGATCATGAACTACAGATAAAGACAGGGGCAAAGCCAAACGGTAAGCTACGAGACCAACCCTATCAAGGATCTCAAATGACCCTACAAAATGTAGACTCAGCTTTTCCTTCTTCTCAAATCTTAGAACACCCTTCATGGGTGCTACCTTCAGAAAAAGCATGACGCCTACATCAAACTCAAGATCCCTGTCAAAAACTATCGACATGGTAGCCTAAAGTCTTTTTCAAAATTTGGAAGTAAAACGAGCATCTCTGTCAGAAACCATTGACATGGGTACTCCATGCAGTCTCACTATCTCGGTCATATACAATTGTGCCCACTTACTGGTAGTATAAGTGGACTTCTCTGGGATGAAATGTGCTGACTTCGTGAGCCTGTCAACAATAACCCAAATCACTATATAACCTTTCAGGGTCCTAGGCAACCTTGAAATGAAGTCCATAGACGCATTCTCTCACTTCCACTCTAGCACACTAAAAGGTTGCAACAAACCTGTTGGCTTCTGTCTTGGTGCCTTCACCTGCTGACACACTAGACACTTACAGATAAAGTTTGCCACTTCTCTCTTCATATTTCTCCACTAGTATACTTGCTTCAAATCTTGATACATCTTTGTATTGCCTGGATGCATAGAAAATGAAGAACTATGGGCCTCAGTCAACAACTCTATCTTAATTGCACTGTCTACTAGCACGTATAATTGTCTCTCAAACATAAGTCCATCATCAGAGGACATAGAGAACTCTTCAGCTTGCCCAGCTTCTACTAGGCGGCGCTCCTCAACCAAATAAGGATCATTATGCTTAGCAATAATAATTTGCTATATTAAGGTAGGCTGTACTGACAACTGAGCTAATTGTGAAGTGACTTCCCCCACTGAAACTGCAATCTCTGCTTTCTCAAGGTCTCTGCATCAAGGAACCTGACTAGTAATGAGTGCTGCAAAACGTGATACCTTCCCAGTAAGAGCATCAGCTACCACATTCGCCTTACCTAGATGGTACAAAATCTCACAGTCATAATCCTTTACCAACTCAAGTCATCTGCGTTGTCTCATATTTAACTCCTTCTGAGTGAAGAAGTATTTCAAGCTCTTATTATCAGTAAAGATCTTAATATTCTCACCATATAAATAAATGCCTCCAGATCTTAAGTGCAAAAACTACTGTTGCCAACTCTAAGTCATGTGTAAGGTAGTTCTGCTCATGAATCTTCAACTGACGAGAAGCATATGCAACCACCTTACCTTGCTGCATCAATATGCAACCCAGTCCTTCCTTAGAGGCATCACTGTATATCACATAACTTCCAATTCCATCTGGCACCATAAGGACTGGTGCAGTAATAAGTTTCTGCTTAAGATCCTGGAAACTACTCTCACTTGCTGGGCTCCAAACAAAAGGAGTCCCCTTCCTGGTCAACTGAGTCAAAGGGCTAGCTATACGAGAGAATCCTTCAACGAACCTCCTGTAATAATCTGCTAAACCCATAAAACTTTGAACTTCACTAATTGTAGAGGGTCGAGGCCAACTGGTAAAACTTTAATCTTTGTTGGGTCCACAAAAACTCCCTCACTGGATACTACATGGCCAATGAACGACATCAGTTAGAACTCACATTTGGAAAACTTGACATATAGCCTATTGGCTCGAAGAGTCTTTAACACCTGATGCAAATGCTCCTCATGGTTAGCCTCTGTCTTGGAGTAAACCAAGATGTCATCAATAAAAATTATCACAAAAGCGTCTAAGAAATCCTTAAACACCATGTTCATCAAATCCATAAATATAGCATGAGCATTCGTCAAGCCAAAAGACATTACAATAAACTCGTAATGTCCATATCTGGAACGAAAGGCAGTCTTAGGAATATCACTGTCTCTAATCCTTAACTGGTGATATCCTTAACATAAATCGATCATAGAGAATGCAGTGGCTCCATGCGGCTGATCAAACAATTCATCAATCCTAGGCAACAAATATCTGTTCTTGATTGTCATCACCTTATTGAGCTCTCTATAGTCAATGCAAAGACGTATCAACCCATCTTTCTTCTTCACAAATAATACTGGTGCACTCCAAGGTGACATACTAGGTCGAATAAAGCCCTTGTCCAGCAATTCCTGCAACTGACCTTCAGCTCCTTCAGCTCAGCTGGAGCCATTCTATATGGAGTTCTCGATATGGGACCAGTTTCTGGTTGCAGTTCAATAGCAAAATCAACCTCTCTATGAGGCAGAAGTCCTGGAAGCTCTTTTGGAAAAACATCGGGGTATTCACTTACCACTGGTTTAGATGATAAGGATACCTCGAGCTTCTCTGGTGTCTACAACACTAGCGAAGATACACCAGATATCCTAGTTGAGCAGCTCACTGGCCTTCATGGTCGAGATAACTTTGGGTAGAACCACAGTCCCTACCCTTTTATACTTGAAACTAACCGCCTCATGACGGTTAAAAACAACCTCGTTGCGGGAACAATCTATACTTGCATGGTTAGCAGATAGCCAATCCATGCCTAAAATTACATCAAAGTCTCGCATGTCTAATACTAATAAAGTTACATCTAAAACATGGTCTACTATTTCTATTTGACATGCTTTTATCTTTTCTTTCGACAACATAATTT
The DNA here is from genome assembly GCA_025688845.1 of Cucumis hystrix. Lineage (NCBI taxonomy): Eukaryota > Viridiplantae > Streptophyta > Magnoliopsida > Cucurbitales > Cucurbitaceae > Cucumis > Cucumis hystrix. Next base: position 21,645,479 of record CM046884.1, read on the forward strand.
CTTCCGATGGAGTAGAGACAGATAACATATAACTCAAGGGTTCTACTTCTAAACTCATATGCTGAACAAAAACTGAGGATATAAAAGAATAAGAGGACCCTAAGTCAAATAATACTAATGCAAAGTGCTCCAAGATTGGGAGCCTACCTGTTACCACTATGCCAACTTTCTTGGCCTCCTGTCGATTAGTGGCAAAAACTCTCCCCTACTTAGATGTAAAAGTTTGGTTCGAGATAGCCCTGAACGATTTCTAAGGGCAGTTATAAGCTATATACCAAGGTTGCCTACATTTGCAGCATACTCCACTCCCTGCTAGACAACGACCTAAATGAGGCCTTCCACAATTATGTCCATCAAAGTTTTGCCTGCCTCAGTAAACTGTTGTTGGTACCGCTGGAACAAACCACTTGATCTGAAATTCCTCTGTGTTGTTACTGTAGGTTGCTACTCAGCCTTCCTTTTCTGCCCTAAAGTTGGCCCCTTCTCTACAGCCTTGGCCAGCTCTAACCTCTCATGCAAACTCATATCCATTGCCATGCGTAGTGCATCAGCTTGGGTATCTGGTCTAAGGACTCAAACAAAACCCTGGATCTTTGACTTAAGGCCTCTAACAAACTTGTTAGCTCTCTCGACCTCAGTTCTCACTAACTCAGGTGCATACTAGAAAATATGTTGAATTCCTTATTGTACTTCTCCACGATCATATTGCCTTGCTCCAGTTTTAGGAACTCCTGGCACTTGACATCTATCACTGTGGCGGATAAGAATTTGACATAAAAATTCTCCTCAAACTACTCCCAAGTGATCTGACTCATTCTCCACCCAACATCCTCTTTGTGGACTCCCATCAAGCTTTACCTCTGTTAGTAAGTAAGAACACGATGCACTGAACTTTCTGGTCCTTGGAGCACTTCATGTAGTGAAAGATAATCTCCACCGAACTCAACCACATCTGCACCTTAATGAGATCTGCCAAGGATCCATTGAAAATCTAGGGTTATACCTCTTGAAATCCCTCAAGTACTTGAATTTTGCTAAAAGCATATCAAGTAGGTTCTGGGCTACAACTGGGGCCTGAACTCCTACAATTAAGATCTGAACACTTGCAGCCGGTGTCTGAACATGAGCTATCTGGGTCTGCTAGGTCGGCTGACGCTGTGCCAAAGCTTCAAACAACAAATTTTTGTACCTTTGTTCCATGGCAACAAGATCTGCATGAGTGACAGGTGTACTAGGGTTGACAAGTTTTACAGCAGGCTGTCCCTCAGGCTGGTTACGTTCAGATCCTCTGACTTCCCTACCACCTTTAAGAACACTTCTGTGTGACGATATTCTTCATAAATTCCACCATAAAAGTCTTTTACAACAAATTCATTCATAACAATCATATTTATCTAGTTTAATTTAGGTACGGCCATACATGCATAATCATAAACTTATATCCATACCTGGCGAGTGATGAAGGACCGTATTAACCACAGGAATAAAAATCAAAGACTTAGTACATCATAAGTCAGTCAACTCGGATCTCTGACATTCCCCTACGACCTGACAACATCATCCTTACTATCTTAAAGGCTTATTAGAGTGAAATTTCTCCCCACAAACTAACACAAGCATCCTAAAAAAATTTTCAGGAGGTCACCCAACATAAATGTAAAGACCCAACTTTTCTATCTAAGTCGAAGTCATTATTTTAAACAAAAATTCTTTGGTTGACATAAAATATTGAAAAATTTATTTGAAATCATAACGATTAATGAAAACTTAAGTTCGGGCCCTATTTCAAAAAATAAAATTCTAAAATAAAAATAATGTTGGCAAAATAACCATTCATAAACTCAGTTTCATCACCAACAAAATTAAAACCATCAGCGGAAGCAGTTTAAAAGACACTATTTCCTATGGCATTCATGGCTCCTTCTTGTCCCTCGTCAGTCTGCCCCTCGAGTTACCCTTGCCTGAAAAATTAAACAAAAAAGGGTGAGTATTAACATACTCAGTAAGAGACCCACTACTGGTCCCGCTAGGGAAAAAATAAACTATTAACTTCCTATAGAGTACCCTGCACAGTCACAGTCTTGTGATCCCGTAGGATACACATAATAAGTCTAACGCTTCGAATGACGCATAAATCAGTCTAGTGTTCTGCAGAAACACATATCAGTCTAAAGATCCCGTAGGAAGCACAAAAAGGGTGGTGATCCCGTAGGACACCTACAAGGTAACTACCCAATAGGAAACTAATAATTTTCCCCTCAGTCCATCCTAAACATCTCAACAGTCACTCACAGTTCAATTAAATATTCTCATCACATAAACTCTTCATTTAACCCCTAACAGTCATTTTACTCTAATTTAGCCCAAGGTCAGTCAGAACTATATCAATACATCAGTCAACAAATTAAATAATCATAACATCCCTCTTAGTCTACAAGGGCACAACCATGACGTCTCCTCCGTTCACAAGAACACAACCATATCAATATGTCATACATTCAGTCTAAACAACAATCTACCAGTTCAATCAACACTTTATATAAGCCACATCTACGAGATTCAGTCATTTCCACATCCTTATGTTTGTACATATACATATCCAGTCAGTCACAACATGCACTCAACCACAAGTCCACATCAATCCGTACATATATATATAAATTTTTTCCAGTCAAACACAGTATACATTAAACATTAAGTCCACATCCAAACATATACATCATAACCGTCATCCCTACTCAGTTCAAATATAACAATATGGTCTATAAAGTCAATACATCTTAATTTTGTTATTGAGTCCAGTAGAAAGTCTCTTACCTTAACCTTACTTAAGCTCCTTTTTCAAACTAAAATGCAACGAACGAACCTAAACACAATCGAACAGAAACCCATTACTTCCACAATAAATTCATACATTCAATCATTCACTCTAAATGTAAATTCCACAACATACACAAATTAAACGGAGAATTGAACTCGAAGCAACTTTCGTGAACCCAAAAATCAAACACTGTCCACAATTGACACCACCAAAACCCAATATTCTTCGTGGCAAGGAAGAAACGCTAGTGCACAAGTCGACCCAAGCAACGACGTGCAAGGCAGATTTGAATGGCTGGCTTGGAGAATCGCGCGCCGCTTGGACCTGATGCCTTCGGCTCGGGTTCGATTCGGGTTCACGACAGGAAACCAACGACAGCTGCCTCACGATCAGTGGATGAAGAATATGACAACGCTGGTGGTCGGCGGTTGAAGGATGCGACGCGAACGAAAACAGTACGCGGGGACTTTGCTATTGACGATTTACATCAACTTAGGCTTGGGTGTCGATGACTTGACGTGCACGGCGGTCAATGGAGGAGGACAAACGGAGAAGAAGAGAGGAAGAGGGAAAGAGTGGGGCGACGGCGGCTAGGGCATGGGAAAGAAGAGAAAAGAGAAGAAGACAGAAGGGGGGGGGGGTTCACGCGTGGGGGAAGAAGAAAGAAAAAAAAACATTTCTTTTTAATAATAATAATAATAATAATAATAATAATAATAATAATAATCACTATTATTATTATTACTTTATCTATTAAATTTCTATTTCTTATCCTTTCCCTCAATTTCATAATATAACAACACCCAACAAATTTAAAAGTTTTTTTTAAAAAAAAAAATAAGGAAATTTGATTAATTTAAAATACTTTTTTTTTTTTTTAAATATCTGGGGTGTTACAATAAAATTGTTTTAAGCTAAGCACACTTAATTTTAGAGTTCCTATGATCAAGCCACCAAAAAGGAAGGTGTACATTGTTGGTATATGTAGTAACTTTTAATTCTTTTAAGTCTTTCTTAACATATTACTTTTATGTCCTTAGGATCTCTCTCATACAGATATGATACGGTTCATTCATGTCCCCCTTCTAAATTCGGAACGTTACAATACCAGAGTTAGCATATCTCTAAAAAAACAAACAACAAAATAAACTAAAAAATATATTTTTTAAAAAATAAAACAAGAGTTTGACCCATGACAAACAAAACTAATGTTAGATAAACATTTCAACTAAAAACATAATTAGTAGCAATAAAAATAATGAATAAATTCTTTAAAATGGTAAAAGTCTATCCATCTTTTTTGAGTTGTTTAAACATGAATGCAATCACACGTAAATATTGAACTTTTCAAATAAGCATATATATGGTCGAGCACTTGTCTAAGAAAAGGAAAAGTTGAGCTTTTGGAAACACACACAAGTTTATAATAAAAAGAAAAAGAAGAGAATGAACAACTTGATTATGAACATGAAAGGTTCATCCAAAAAGCAAATGGATTTGTAGGAGTATTGGAAATATAAAAAGGTACTATGGCCACCTACATTTTCATGTTTTTTAAAAGTTAAGTTTGTAATTTTTCTTCTTATTCTTTTATGATACCTTTTTGAAATTCTAAACATAATTTTCTATGAATATGGCCCCTCCAATATTTTGTTCCACTTTTTAATATACACATGTCAGAAATGGTTTGATCATAATCAAAACTGTGTGGTTTTTGCACGTTAGTTGTTGTCAAGTTGTATTTTAGACACTCAATTTTTTGTTAACAAAAGACAATAATTATTGTTTTAGTTAGTAATATTAAAAATTTAAAAGTGAAAAATTTAGAATAAACTCTCCCAACAAAATTGTCCACTATGTGTCAACTCTTTTATATTTATTTTACTTTAATATACTCTTTTTGTAAAGTTATATAGAAAATGGAAGTAAAATTTAGAATTAAGTTTGCAATCTAGCTACATCAATAAAACTATAAAAAGATTAATTGTCAACTTGGCTAAATGGGTTTTGATATTATATCTTAATGCATTATCACTATTGAAATATTCCACATAAAGTTTTTAGCCTTTATTTAATTAACATGCATGTGTTGAACGGGACAGAGTGTAAAATGGAATCATAATCACTTCTTTAATTATCAAACTTTTTGGAGAATTATTGAGCCCTCCTTTTGCCCGCAAAACACAATCATTAACTTTTTTCTTATTGTTATTTACTGTTATACTTTATTTGCAAATGATATATATATATAGGATTTGTAATGATGTCACACAAACACTAAATGAGGCTTCTAAGATAACTTATTGTAGTTAATTATTATTTATTTTAAAGTTAGGACGTTGTTCTTAAAAAGATGTTTTCACATATTTTCCTTCGTTGCATTATGTGTAATTTTGGTGAATTAGACTCGGTTATAAAAGAAAGTAAACTCTTAATCACAATATTATTTATATTTGGTTTTTCTTTGTCTTTTTATGGAAAGCTTTACTTAGAACATGTGAACATTTTTGGATAATGCTTTTTTGTGTTTTTCATTTAATAACATTAATAGTTAACCATGATAGTATAGATTTTTTTAATAATAAAATTCATAACAAAAATCATTTATAATATACATTTTGCGTGTGTTTGGATTTCCTTTTAAAGTGTAATTTTTTTTTTAAAAAAAAATCATTTTCAAAACATTTGAAATGTTTGATAACCTTTTAAAATGCATTTTTAAAAAATGAGATTAAAAAATAATCCATTTTAAAGAAAACTCTCATAACCAAATTTTGAGAAAATTATGTATATAAATATTTTATAAAAATATTTAACCACACATGTAAGTGTATGTATAAATTTTAAACTTATTTTAAAGAAAGTGTTTAAAAAGGTTGTATTTTTTAAAAACATTTTTTTCATAGATAATTCAAACGCACTCACGCACTCTTTGTTGAGAGTTTTTGATGATAAGACTCAAAACTCATGACAAACCCAAACCCATAAGATATTGAGAAGAGACTTAGAAAGATCGTACATCCTGAAAGAAAAAAGTTAGTGAAACGAAGTTCAATCTTGAGCATTAGATATAACTTTGACATTCATCATGTTACACATATCTAGAAGTGGATGTCAGAGAAAGAAACTATCTATAACTCTATTTAACGACTCAAAAGAATAAGAGAAAGTAATCTTTAAAAGAGAGTTCTGACCTAATTTTTTAAATACTTCGTTGAATATTTATAGTCCAGTTCAACACAAAACACTATCGAGATCAGACAAGAAGGAGCCAAAATTTGTCAAAATGAATTTAGCCCAACCATTATCAATCCTTATAACAGATGGTTTGATTTTTTCACCCCTTGTATTAACTAATATCTAAAAAAACTAAAACTAAGAATTATTTAAAAAATACAAGGTCAAAATTGGACACTAAAAATATATAATACTAAAATGGGACGTTTACAAAATTTGGAAAGAGTTTTATGATAATACGTCTCATGTCCCATACATTTTCTAAATTGTAAAAATAGCAAATTTAACTGCGAATAGTCTTTTGATATATCTAATTACTGGTTATATTTGTCATATTTGCAATATGTAAAAAAAAAATGCTATGAATTGCTTTTTTTCTTTTTTTGTCATATGATGCAATTTACCGACTAAAATTGAAGAAGTCAAATGAAAAATATATTTGTTTCAACAAATACATTATGTTTTTTATAACCAAAATTCCTGTTTCTTTTTAAAATTTCTGTTTCCAGTATAAGTGTGATATGTCATGGTTAGTAGGTCGTTTTGTTTTTATTTATCTAACAAAAAGACATGATGAAGGAAATTTCCTAGAAGGCTTGTTCTACTCTTCTTTAATTTTTCTTTTTCTTCTTTCCTCCAAATTTTTTGTTGTTGAACAAATAATTGATCTAATTTATATTTATTTTAATCATTGTGGCGACGTTTGTCATACCCATCAAGATGAAAGAATAATGATAAGAAAAAATTGCATCAAATGACAAAAACATTTAAAAGAAAACAGCTTATGACACTATTTTTTTGTATATTGAGAATATGAAAAAATTAGTAATATGATATGACAATCAGATAGTAATTATAGAGCTATTAAACGGTAATCATAGGATTATCAGATGGTCATCAATTTTAAATTTGCTACTTTTGCAAATTTAGAAAATGTTGTGACATGGACTCTATTATTATAATTTTTTTTGTTATTTTTACAAAAAAAATCCCTAAAAAAATAATAATAATTAAATAATAATAATATAGTTTTAATATTTTTTATAAGAAATTTTAGGACTATATATTCAAACTCTCGGGTGTCAAAGTGAGCAGATCAGTAGTATTTGGCAATATATCTTTAATTTTATTACATTTTTATAACAAAATATAAATTTATTACACATATTGTAAACAACAAATCCATTTTCCATAACAAATATAAGTAGATATTTTTTTTACATGTTTTTATTAATGATCAAAATTTGTAATATTAAAATTTTGATAATATCCACATGTTGTATTTTTTTTAATCTAGAAACTATTATTTTTTTCTCAACAAATTTCAAATGAAACTAAATATTTGAATATATAGATTAAAAGTGAGAACATTTAAAATTACAAGGTATTTAGAAAATAATTATGGAGCTAAAAGACGGTCAAAAAATAGTCAAAGGCCAAAAAGAGAAAAATAAATAAAATAAATAAAAGAATAGGAGAGAGAGAGAGAGAGAGCCGGAAATCTTGAAAATAAAAAAGAAAAGAGAAAAAGGAGAAGTGAGAAGTGGGGGGGGGTGCGCGGTATCTATCCAGCAGGGGAAAATGAGATCTGTGTGAATGGAAAGATCTAGGAAACCGGCAATAGGCCGTACGAGTCATTCCATCACCTGAGAGGCACGTGCACTTACCTGACACTGCCGACATGTACTGTTTTCTCCCTTTCTTCTTCCCTCTCTGTCACCGTCTGTCTCTCAACTTGCCAACCCCACCTCCGCTACCTTCGCCACTACTCAGTCTTTCTCATCCCAACACTGCTCCGGCACCACCGCCGCGAACGTTTCCCCCATGGGCCCCAATCCAATCTCAACCACGTGCATGACCATTTCCACCACGACCCCATTAATTAATTCTAACTTTCTTTTCCTAAAAAAATAAACTATTTTAGTACTAATTTTACGACACCACAATAATATTCATTCAATGTGTTCACATTCTTAGATTTTTTTTCCCTTTCTTTCCTTTTTTTTTTCCGATTGTTACTCCCAAATTATTTAAGCTGTGGAGTTATAATCATTTGATTAATGTTTCATAAATAAATCGTTGAAAATAAGCCAGCTGGTTTTGAAAACCAATGCCACATCTGATTTGAGACAGTAAGAATTCAACTTTACAAAATTCAGATGCTTCATCCACCCTACTTTAGGGGCCGTTAATGATAATCCTAATGTATGATAATTTTAGTATTATGATAGTATGTGTTTGAAGAAATGATTATGATATAGTATGTGTATGACAAAAGAATTATGTAGGTACTATTATGATAGTATATGCGTTTGAGAAAAGAATTATAATAGGTAGTGTTAATGATATTTTTTTTTCTCTAAAATATATAAAGTAGATTCAATACACAAATTTCATAAATTTATTTTATTAATTAAATAATTTTACTTTTCTTTAATTACGTTTTACCCTTGTTTTTTCTTTTTTTGATGTAAACATGTAAACACAAACCGTTGTCATTAAAATTGCTTGCATACGATTCTTTCGGCCTAGCATCAACTTAGGTTATTGTGCGTCATACTTATTGACTACTATGGATTGAACCATGATCTCTTAATTAGATATTGAGACAATGTCTCTTTTTTATCACTATGTCAATCTATGATGGTTTTTGTACCTCTTGTAGTTGTTACATAAACACAAACCATATTTCTATTGGAAACAAAATTAATTTGAAGTATTTTAAAAATTTGAAAGTTTTTTAATTGATATTTCCCTAAGATTTTTTTAATTAATTTTTTCTGACAAGTCATATTGCTAAGTTATTTTTGCGAATTACATTTGTTCTATTTTATTATTCCTAACTGATTATTATTTTTGCAAAGTTTTTATTCCTATGCTGCTTTTACTACTATTAATTCATTTTCTAAGTCATTTTTGCAAAGTTCTTTTACAGAAGAAAAAATGTTGACAGTTACAGATATCAAAGAAAATCATGAAAAATATACTAATATATATATTCATAAGAAAATTATTGTACTATGAATATTGAAAAATAATTAAGACAAAAAGTCTGCATATACATAATTGACTAATTCTTAATACTAAAAGGTAGGAGCATTGAAACATAGGAAACAATGAATAAATTCGGACGAAAAATCGAATTCCAAGTTTTTTCTCTTCCTTTTCCTCTTCCAGCTGAGAATTTTGTTGTTCATTCATATATAAAAAATATAATTTTCCCACCAACTGATGAACAATCGAGAAGGATTTTTCTGGCAGTTCTAATAGGTGTTGATCGGCACAAACATCTTTATTAGATCAATGCCTGAAAAATATCTTTTTTGTTCAGTTTTGCCTAATTATGTCCAACCTCAACACATAAATCTCAATCTCAAATTTCCAACTCAAATGATCGTTAATCAAAACAAAAACTTCATCAAAGTTTTAACAAAAGAAAATGCTCATCCATTAACAGAAAAACAAAAAAAAAAAGATTCAACCAGTTACTTTATTACATTCAGGAACAAGTTCTTGAAGCAGTCTCATCCTTTCACTTATCTTCTCCCTTCTCACCTATTGATTAAAGTGTTTGTTTCACACATCTAACATAATTAAACAAAAGAAATTTCTCTCTTCAAAACTAGAAATTTACCCTCTCAGCGAGGCTATGGCTATTTGTGGCTTGCCCTCTTCTAGCTCTCACATGAATATAACTTTCCTTAGGAGCTTCAGCACTATTATTAGATTTCTCTGTAGTTTGTTTTCTAGTTGATTTTCCACGTGAATTCCCACCTAAATTTTGCTCCATTTCTGCATTTTTCTCTTCTTGTGTACTGGAACTATCCCCAGAAACATCATTCTTCAATTTCATATCAGATTTCTTTCATAAAGGAAAAATCAATTGAATGATTTGCACAATCAAAATGATGAAAAACAAAAGAGAAAAGGATTAAAGATTCATCAATGTCATACCTTATTTGAGCTAAATGGAAAAGTTGAATCAAGGCCTCGTTTTTTTATTTTACCATTTGGTGATCCTACAGATAATGGTAAATTTTCTTCACCAGTAAAAGGTAAATTTTCTTGTGATGTTTGTGTAATGTTTGTAGTTCCTTCATTTCTGTAATTTGAAGAACACCCACCAAGAATCTGCCCCACAACACCAAAAGAACCAAACATTTCTAAAAACTTCCCACTCCCAAAACATGGCAACTTTGACACGGAGAACAAAGATTCGAAGAGGAAAACGAAACATTTGCACAAAGAAATTCTGAGGTTGGGAGAGGAAAACAAAAGGACTTTAGCGTCGGAGATGGTATCAAATCAAAGTGTAAAAAACGAAAAGATTTGGAGGGAAAAACGAAGACAAAAAAGGTGAAAGAGAAAAAAGACGTGATGGGATGGAGAAGGGAAGAATTGACATAAAATCGAGAAGGATTACCACGGTTTCAGGAAGTATCACAAGGGTATTACACAAAGTGATGAAGAGTGAAGGAGTAATGTGAAAAATATTTGAGGAGATAAATTGAACCCAAACAAGATTTAGAATTATGGTAACTTAACCTAATAGTGATAAACAGGGGTCCAAACAACCTTTGGAGTTTACAGTGATTTCATCTTTCCTAAAAAATATTGAAATTTGTAACTTATGTTATAGTTTTTTTTTTTTCTACATTCGTTTGAAATAAATAAATATGAATGAGAAATTACTATGAGTAGGAGAAAAAATAAATTGAAACTATCTTAAAAAATATAACAACAATGTTTGAATGAGATTATAAATAGTTCTATTTTTTATTTTTGCTATTGTAAAAAATAGTTTTTTGTTTTTGGTATCTGGGCAGATATTCAAATGGTGAAATCTTTTATAAACAAAGGATAAGAAAACAAAGCTAAGTTTCTAATTAAATTAATAAAAGACTATCTATTTGATATTAGTTTTCCTAGTTTCTAAAAATAAGTCTATAAATCATCATTTTTACTTCCGTATCATCTTACATTTTTAATTAGCTAGTTTTTATCAATATTTTAAAAACAAAGCTAAATTTAGGAACCTAAAAAATGATTTAACATTTGTGTTTTTATTTTTGAATTTTAGTACTAGAAAGAAAATAAATTTAATATTGAAAAAAAAAAAAAAAACATAAATCAATTGATAAATAACTTGGATGAGTGAAAACAAACTAATAGTATACAATCTAACAAAAAAAAAAATTTTAAAAAAAACTAAATAATTATCAAATAAGAACTAAATTGTTGTATACATTACTATTTTAGAAGTCATACACATGAAACATATAATTGAGACTAACATGATTGGGTGGTTTCTTTAAATTACTTTTTCTTACTTTATGATCAAGAAACTGATTAAGGTGACTTGCCAATGATCAATACACCACACACACATATATGTAACACTAAAATTAACCAAAGTCCACAAAACTATAGCATGGAGAAGCAATTTATGACATTTTTGGCATACCATAGAGAACATTAAATTAAATGTGCATACATAAAAAAATCATTGGGACAAAGGTTCACCAATGAAGTGAGTTGCCCATATTTGACCAAAATGGAAAGGTGGAATTTGTCTGTTTCTCTTAGTGATTCTAGAGAGAGAGATTTGTATAACTTTATGGTTAAGCAACTTTGTGATTTTGTGTATTAATTAAATGGTCTCATGGCATAATTATTTTAATTCAGCTTTAATTGAGGAATTAGGTGAATTAAAAAATATAATAAACACAAGAAAACATGTGTTAATTTAAACGTCAAAATCATGATGATTATATTAGAAGAAATTGGGTGAGAGCATTTGGACATATAGAGTCCATACATTATTTCTTACCAACAAAAGTACAATATACAACATGATTAAAATAGTTTCTTTTTCTTTTTCTTTTTTGCTTTTTCAGAGTTAGGTTTAATTTTTGTTCTATCCCCCTAGAGTTTTGTAATTAGAATCTAGCAAATGTTGATTAATTGATAAGATTATACTTTGATGGTACAAGAAATTATTGTCCTTAATCTTTATGTTTTTTTTTTAATTTTATTTTTCCTCATTTGATACAGAGAATTTGATCCTCTTTTATTGAATGTTTTTGAAGTGTTTTGTTGAGGAAAATCATTGTCCTTTTTTATATTTAAAAAAAAAAAAAAAATTCCTGTGGGAGTTCTTTGCTCTTTTAGCAAATTGGAATTCAATGGATCATTATCATTTTTATATAATTCTTTTAATTAAAAGATATAAACTACTCAAATTCATGCATTATGCTTCAATGTTTTTTTCTTTATTCTATTTTCTCAAATTTTGAAGGTTTGTATCTCTACGAACAGTACTCCTACCTTCTACCTTCAAATTTGTTGTTTTCATATCAACTTTTTAAACGTGTTTTTAAAAAACAATGTTAATTTCTTAAAACTAAAAAAAAGTAGTTATTAAGAAGGGTTCTTGCGATGTCTGACAAAATAAATTTAAACAATTAGTCACATAATACACAATTATTTACTTTTGTAAAAATAGCAAAAAATTATATATATATAAACCACAAACATATATTATTATAACTCCAACTAAAATAACCTACACTCTAAACACAAACTATTATAACCTAAAATTATAATAACTCACTCATTTTCTTAAACGTCTCCCAAAAAAGTATCATGTGTTTTAACCTTAAAGTTGATAAAGGTCAACTTATTAACAATAGTGACACATTGCTTATTTACCCAAATGTCATTAGACATATTTACTTAATTGTCATTTAATTAAAATTATTTACCCAAGTGTGTATCAGTGTATCAAAAGCATTAGGTTGTATCTGGTGTAATAGATGCATATAAGGTGTATCAAGTGTATAGTGTCACGGACATATTTTTCCAAAGTGTGTTTACCTTTGGTTATATGCTCCGATTAGCTCCCATTTATCTTATCTTTAAGCACCATAGTTAGTTTAGGCATTTGCTTTTCATTTTAAGTCATAAAGCTTGGGTGTGACGTTTCGGCATTTTCATATGCAAGCCTACCAGAGCCAAAAATGTCAAAATGTACTATAGGGGAGGCACACCAGTTGAATCCCCGCCCAAGCATTAGTTGTACTCTTTGCAAGCAACCCTTTTTCCTTGCAACTGACAGTCTTTAATGCTTATTGTAACGTCTATTTCAATGTATTTCTTTCTTTCCCACGTTTTATAAATAAAATTTCCCAAGAACGCGAAGGAAGGTTACGACATACGTCGACGTTACCCGCAACTTTCGGATTTTGATCGGCTGACTTGTTCATCGAGTTAGAACAAGTGCCGCACAATCGTCCGTCTCAAGGTTGAAACGCTACGATTGTGACATATAGCAGGTGATCACCTGGGTTGGACTTGTCTTTTTTTTTTTTTTTTTGCCATATTTAATGGAAAAAAATGCATGACAAGTTAAGCTTATAAATTCCAAGACTCAAATTGTCACCTAGTACAATTTTCATTAATTTTTTTAATTTTGAATTTCACTAGGAATTTCATTCTTCTACTTACGATTGATACAAATCATGCTAAAAAAAAGATATGAAATTAGGAGGGATCATCAATCAAGTGGCATTAGTTTTTAGCTCAAACTGACGTTGATCATCGATTTAGATGGGTCATTGGTCGTAAGTTGAAATGGTGACCAAAAGGGTTCTTTGATCATTTTATGGGTTTACTTTCAAGAAATAGACTTACTTTTAAAAAACCAAAATCAAAAAATGAAAAACATAAACCATGATTACCAACACAAAAGTCCTTAGTTTTATTATTGTTATGGGTAGTTCTTGACTTGTAAAACATAAACAAAAATTAAAAATATAAAAATATAAAAAATAAAACTAAATGGCTACCTAAAATTGGAACTGCATTTTATTTTATTATTGTTAAGGATAATTTTGGACTAGTAAAAAGATAAAGATAAAAGTAAAACCAAGAAAGTTACTTCAATCCAAAAAACGAACCCAAGAGTTGTATAGAAAGTAGGTCCATGAGAGCTTCTAACAAATAGGAAGACAAGACAATTAGGCCATAACCCAATTGGACCACCTTGTCCCTGAAGGCTAAGGACGAGATCGAGCCTAGTAATCTCACATAAGTGGCTGATCTAGATCTGCTCTCTACTCTAGAAGACCTTCAAGTGGCCAAAATCCAGGACTAAATGTCTGCTTTCTCTGACGGTATTATGTAACTTTATGTTCTTACTCTTTGCTCGCTATATTTTGTTGTGTCATTCCTTCATCTGTTGAAAGTTAAAGGATGCATATATAATACCGCGGAAGCAATTGGAAGAAATATTATCTTAATTACAATAGTTTAAAGGATTAAAAGATGCGGTCAAAAAATAACAAAAATAATGTTAATGTTCATACCTTTGTAGCTGAAATCCTCATTTGTTTGATGTTGTAGTTGATCACAAATCTATCAAGGAAAACTTCCTAAATTTTCTTTACTCTTCTTTGGACTTAGAGTTTGGTTGTGGGATCAAATTAGTGAGGTTTTTAGTGAGAAATATGCTATGAACACTTGTAATTTTCCAACAAATTGTGTAAGGTTCTTCCTCTTTAAACACAATCAAATTGCATAATTAATGAAGTGATAAAAGCCCTTATACAGTGGAAGACATGTACCATAGAACTATAAACTCAAATTTAATTAGAAAATAGGAAATATCCATACATTGACAAAAATAGAGAGAACAAACGTACTGTAAAATTAAATTAGGCTATGCGTGTTTTTCAAAACTTTTACTTTTGCTGATGTCACTGAATTCTATAAATCACCCACCGATAGTCCCAATCTTTGTACACCACCATTTGAAACCTCTCTTAATCTCTAAGTAAATATAAGGTTTTTGACTCGTGGGAACCGATTAAAATTAGAAATAATTTTTTAGAGAGAAAAATTGAGAGAAATTTGCATTATTTTATTCTCTTAATTATGTACTCCTTATCCCCTTTATCTTTTGCAGGTTCGTTATTGAAGAAGAATAAGTGGGCAATTGATGCGTGAGAGAAAAAGTGGAAGATTTCCACGTTAAAGGGGAGATAACGTGGAAGCTATCCCCTTCACTTTTAATTTAATTTAATTTCAAATTAAATTAAAATTAAGTTAATTCAATATAATTATTTAATGAATGTTTAATTAAGAGACATTTTTTAAAATAGTAAAATTAACTAAAATATTTACAAGTTATAACAAAATCTTATATTCTATATTGATAGTCTTCTCTCTATAGCAAATTTTCTATCATTGATAGTCTTCTATCTATAGCATTTCAATGACTATAGTGATAGAATTTGCTATTGGTGGTAAATATTATGTAGGATCTACTATTTTTTAAAATTCTCCTTTAATTAAATCATATTTAATTAATATTTTATTTAAATAATATTTAAATGAATATCTCTCACATAAGCTATAGTCTTAATTTAATCTATTTACTTAAATCAAATCAAATAAAATAATTAATTAATTACTAAATTAAACATAGATATTTAATTGGAGCATTTTTAAAAATAGTAAAATAAATTAAAATATTTACAAGCTATAGCATAATTTTGAATTCTATCAATAATATTCTTCTATCACTATTGCATATCAATTTGCTATAGGTTGTAAATATTTTGTAAAATTTGCTATTTTTGAAAATTTTCCTAATTAATTTATGGTTAATTTTCATAAATATAACTAACCATCAAAATATTTATGCCTCGTGTAAACAAATCAAAACGTTCATGAAGTCGGTAGAAATTTTTCATAAATTCCAAATTTGCAATTGATATTGTGGAGATTCATCACTTCTCTTTCTTCTTCTTCTTTGCGATACCTTCTCTTCCAAATTTCTCCAGTTTCTCTTCAATATTTTCTTTCTTCTATTTTTATTCATCTTCTTTTTCTTTCTTTCTTACAGCTCATCTTCCAAAATATCAAGAGCGTTTAAATATCACTTTGACATGATCTCAACAACCACTTATCTAGTCAACACGTTCGTTTAGCTTTGAATCATTTTTCCATCGCTAAAAAAAACTACACGATCGTGTATCATTTTCTATACGATCGTGTATCATTTCCTACACGATTGCTTATCATGATCGTTTAGAAGAAGAATTACACAAAGTATTTTTTCCATAGTTAAAAAAACTACACAATCGTGTATTGGCTTGGTCTCTAAGGTTATGTGTGCAACTATTTTACTTGTGGATATATCAAGTTGAAGCTCTGATTGAGTGACTAATTGGCTATTGGATAGGATTATGCAATAAATTAAAGGTGCATTCTTATAAATGTATTGCAAAAGCTCTATTGATATTCATGTAGTGCAAGTTTTTCTCCCTATCGTCCATGTGCAAAGAAGAGAGGTTTCTTGGTAAGTCCAGGATCGAACATAGGGAATTGATGCTTCTAATGAACTTAGCATGCCAACTCATGCAGTATATTCTATACAGTAAAAGAATATGGACCATTAAGTGATCCTAATTATTTACACTATGGTGCTTTTGGCGCTAATGTGGTGCAATGGAAAATGAACTCAAGTACATGGTTGGAATGAAGGAACGTTTGGTTAACTTACTGAAAAAAAGTAACGTTTTCTTACTTTAAGGCATTCAAAGCATGTATTTGGAGGGATAAGAGCCCTTGACAGTGGAAGATTTTATAGAACCATTTGAAACTCAAATTAATTGAGAATTAAAAAATACCAGTGCATTGGAAAAATATTTACAAAAACAAATTTCTAAAACCTAAAGGCTAAACATGCTTTCTATAAATTATACAGAGAATTATAGAGAAAGAAGATTTACGTCGTTGACGACTCTGAATGTGTTAAACATCAAATTTGGAGCACCACCACTCGAAAACCTCCCTATTATCTGAGATCAGATTGGTTTGTGGAAATAATTTGGAATAGAAAAAAACTTTTAACAGCATCTATGAGAGAATTCGCAGAGAGGCAAAGACACAAATTAAAAAAATCCTGTTTTCTTTTGCGTATTTATAACTACTCCTTATTCACGAAGTTGGAGAGAATCATGAGATCCTATTAATTTAAAAAATATTAAATTAATAATTAATTAAATCATATTTAATTAATATTTTATTTAAATCATATCTAATGAATATTTCTCACGCATCCTATAATTTTAATTTAATTAAATCAAGTTTAATTAAATAAAATTAAACTAAAATTTTAATTAAATAATTGTTAAATTAAATATGTTATATTTAATTTAATTCAAATTTGAATCACATTCAAAAATAAATTTTTTTCATAAATTTTTTTTAAATCATATCCAAAATTAAATTTATATAATAAAGTTTAATTAAAATATAAATTTATATTATACTGTATCACCATACATTATATTAATATCTAAAGTAAACTTGAACATTTCAAATTACGACCAATATAAATAGATCTCATTACCCTTTACGATCTAGGAAGGGGACGTAATGGACCTACTGATCAGAAGCAACAACGATATGAGATTAATTGACTAAACTCATTAACCAGATTAATCAATATTTGTTAATTGTTTGTACACTCTACTAAAGACTCACAGCTGAACTTTTCTCACTTTAGATATATTTCTGTGTCCATAAATATAGACCAATAACAGTAAGTTAGTCCTTCACCAATGTTCATAACACCATCTAGGTCAAATTACTGTTTTACCCTTGATGTACTTCTAGTCCTTAAATACTAGTGCTCCTCGAATGAACAACCTGGTTATGGTCCAACCAATAAATAGAAACCCCTCTCATGACATAGAGAGGGTAGGGTCCTTTATTCAAATTTCAAAGACACCATTTAAGGAAACACTCATCTACTTACCCTAAAGTCGGAAAAGAGTGAATTCCATCTTGTGTGATTATGTTCCCAGCTTTCTACTCAGTTATGTCCCTAAAATGATAAGCATATTGAATCGACAATCTGACCACTCTCACCCGTACAAATCAAAGAACAATTCCTCGCGAACAATAGTTCATAATACACTCACGATTAAAACTAAGTTACCTAGGTCAACGTAATGAAATTGAAATCTAACTAGTTAACGTAGTTACATCTAGTTGTTACTATTTCATGGTAAGGTCTTATGCAAACTCATTGCATAGGATACCCTCACTCGTATGTCACCTACACGAACATGTTTGTTCATTGCGTTTGTATCAAATACAAAATGAGCCGTATCCATAATGTTATCGGAATAAGGTACCCAGCCTTATAACTATATTGTGGACCCATTAAGATGATCTCGAACATTGATCCATGTATGTCTTTAAATACTGTTCGAGACTCATCAAACAACTTAGGATGTTAGTTTATTGAATTTAGGTTATTAAGACAAAATTGATAATATAATCAATAATGCTTATTGAAATAATAATAATAACATTTTATTAATAAATAATGGTCAATGAATTATATTTACTATCTATGAGTTTTAGGACATAAAACCCAACAGTATTAAGTTCAAAATTAAGATGAGCAACCTCTTTGTGCCTTTGCCATACTTGAAGTTAGCTATGATTTGCATCTAATCAGCTTGTGTACTATAGAAGTAATTATTACCCTAAATTAAGACTAGCCACCTCTGGGTGTTTTCCACAAATGTTGATATCTTTATAACAAATGCAAATTGGATGAATGTGATAATGAGATTGTATTGCCTACCCTCTCCTTGTCGCTTGTTTAGTTAATACGTACTTTCACTTGTCAGGTGAAAGTAGTCAATATCATTGCTTCTTCTGTCGAATACACAATGGTATGATATCCATGTTTAACTAAGCAATAGTTATATAGCATACACCTTGATTCTCTAATACTAAAACACATACTATGGCTTCAAGGCTAACCAAACATCATAGTTATGAATATTATAAGAGAAATAAGGGAATGGAAGCAGAAGTGTATTACTACTATAAATAGCATTTTAGGCCTATTGACCATAAAGTAGATTTTATGCAGTAGTACAATATAACGAGAAAGTGAGATACAAAGAAATGTCGGGAGTCTTAGAGCATGATATTTTGAATTCCTTATCTCTAACCTTTGCCTGTTTTTTAGAGAGAAATGGAAGATAAGGGATTCTCTCTCTCTTCTTGTCCCAAGTTCTCACTTGAAACTTCAAAGAGGGTGGACGATATGAACTTGCTCTCTAGCCAAAGTTGCACACCTAACTCTATAGTAGAGACCTCTATTTATATGCAAGGACTGGTGTGATAAGACAACCCATGCTTAATAAATATTTGCTTGTAAAGATGCATCAGCACTGCACAGACATTATCTCATCCTTTTTCGATTAACGTGCAAGCCACCTTGATTTTATCTGCTACAGAATCAGATCGACTAGCTCGATTGCTTATCATCGTGGTGGTTGTACATGTCTTCTCACATGGCATTCTTATTGTCAAGCTCTACTTTTTTCTTAATTCCTGCAATAAAACACTAGAAGCGCGATAAAACATGGATGCTGTTCTTTTGTATGACGTGATACTCAAGTTAATCAAATCACTTACTTTTCCCATTGTTTTCTTCTATCCTTATGCAATCATGCTTCATTATTTTTCAGAAAAGACCATAATAACTTGCATTTTTACAAGTTATCATGTATCATGATTGTTTAGAAAAAAATTACACACTTACGTGTGGCCGATTAATCGCATGCTGATTGGGACATTTTTAGCATTTTCCATTATGAGCCTGCGAGTTTTTTCCATTTCCAAAATTGTTCTATATAGTGTAAATATTTTTTTTCACTTTGTTATAATTTTTAAAACACCCTTTATTTAATCTATATTTCAATCAAATTTAAATAAACATTTCTCTCATAAATCTATAGTTTTAATTTGTGTCATATACAGTTTAATTTTAAGCTATAGTTTGAATGTGAATCTAATTCACATTAATTAAATTTGAACTTATTAAAATATTTCATTCTCTCATAAATTAATTTTGAATCAAATTCAAAATTGAATTTATATTATAAATTTTATATTATAATACAATACATCATCATACACAATATTATTTTCTTAAGTGAATCTGAACGATTCAAATTATTTCCAAGATATATTAAATTCGTTACTCTTTACGAGCTAGGAGTGCATGAGACTTAATGGACATATATCGATCAGAAGCTACAACAATATGAGATTAATTGGCTAAACTCATTAACCACATTAATCAATATTCATTAACTGTGTGTATACTCCGCTAAAGACTCGCAACTTAACTCTTCTTATTGTTGATATATTTTTGTGTCACATATATAGACCAACAATAGCAAGTTAGTCCTTCACAAAGGTCCGTAACACCAACTCACATTCTTTCTTTTTTCCTCAAAATCACTCTTTTTTCTCTCTGGATTTTCATTCACTTATTGCCCCTCCTTTTTTTTTTCTGGCTTTCTTCTCTCCCTCTTGTTCTTCAAATTCTTTTCTAATTTTATTTAATCACATTGGATTTCAAATGGAGACAAGGGAAGTAAAGTACACTTCTTCCTGTTTATTATAAATATGTATTTATTCAACAACCCATTGTAGGTGACCTCCCTATCATATTGCCAAGGTCACTCCAATAATATATCACTTGCATGCATTGATACTACATCACAAAGAACTTCATCTTTATATCTCCCCAGGGTAAAAGAAATAAGAACTTGAGAGTTTACCTTAAGTTACCTTTGTTTGTCAACTATTGAAGCTTGTATAGTTTCGGATGTGGACGAGTAGTAAGTTGAAGTCTTTTGACAAGAAAAGTACTTACCACATTGGTGCAACTTCCACTATCAATTACCAAGCTACATGGAGTTCCTTCAATCAAGCATCTTGTGTGAAACAAGTTCTCCCTTTGATGTTCGACCTTTTCTTTCTTGATTTGTACGTTAAGTACTCATCTTGCAACTAAGGATATGGAGGTACCTCCCTCAATGTACTCATCATCACGTGCATCAAATTCTTCCTCAAGTGGTACATCATGCTCATCACATTCGTCTTCTGAATCAATTATCCCATTTCTTATCACCATCTATTCTACCACACTTTTTGTTCCCTGCCTCAATACTTGCAATTTAGTTTTTAAATCTCGTTCATAATGTTTTGGAACATACCTTTTTCTCATAGCATCTTTAAGTTCTTCCCACGTTTCGATGGGATCTTCCTCTTTCCTTCTTCTTTCAGATTTCAGATGTTGATATCAATTTTCGACATGACTAGTGAATTCACTAAAAGAAAACGAACTAATCGCGACGCTAGAAACGACGTCACCAAAAGGAATATAGGCGTTAATCAGCTTTTGGCGATGTGCACAACCACACGTCACAGTAGGGAACGTTTCGCAACGTATGAGAACACAACGTCGCGAAAGTTTAATATTTAATTTGTTATTTCACCTTTTCGCGACGTGCGTCTGAGGTACGTTAGGTTGGGAACGAAAAAAACCTAACCTGAATTAACACACACACATATATATTTGTTTGTTTATTTATATAATATATATTTTATTATTTATTTAATAAAAATAAAGTTTGGAGTATTTAGTTAAACAATTGCTTAAAGGTAAAAAGCTAAACGATCGTTAGGTTGAGAATGAAAAAAGTAATAATACAACCTGATAACTCAACCCAACACAACCCATATTTTATGGGTTGGGTTGTGTTGGGTTGGAAAATTAAACTAGGTTATTCAGATTGCCAACCCAACTAACTTGAAAATATGGGCTGGTTGAAAATGTCTTCCAACCCAATCCGTTTACACCTCTAATATCTTTCTTGAGGCTCTTCGCGCACCAACCACATTTTTGTATCCAACAGAAAGTAAGTTTCTTTCCTCAACTGTCAATTCAACATCCAACTTTGAAACATTCTTCTTTCCATCCACCATTCCTTAAAAATAAACAGCAGAAAATGTAAATTATAATTAGAATCACCATCTATCATCCAACAATAACTACAATCATAGTTTTGTCGTTTGACAAGAAAAGAAAGAATAGGCAAAAAACTTCAATTTGTTTTGTGCCTACAGATAAGATAATTGCCAAGTAGTCTGTGTAAATATGAATGAAAAATGAGCTACCAAGCTTCATAAAAAAAAAAAAAAGAAAGCATTCTCCATTAAATAGAACAGATCAAACAAAAAAATATATAATAAATCAATGGACCAAGAAAAAAAACATTGCTCAAGAAGCTAAACAATAGAAATGTTGACTTTTGTATAAAAAGAGATTAAATCTCAAAAGATTAAACCTCAAATTTATATGAAGAGTTCATAAGTGAACACCTTAGAGCTTATGTGGGGAAGATTTAGTGAAATCTAACCTATGTTATATGAATGTATAATGGAAAATTGGTTTGCTATACGCTTAAAGTATTTATGAATGGTTGAGAAATTTATGAAGAGTTTCTAAAAACTTACTATGATTTTAATGACTTTCATGTTATGTATACACTAGTCCTTATGTTAATAATATTAGGCATGAGTATTTGGAAAATTGTATTTTGAAAACATCACTCACTAGGCATTTTTAGCTCATTCTTTTAAATGTTTTCATACTTTCCAGGTAAGAGTAATAATGCCCTAAAATGACCTTATCGCTACCATGTGTGAACCAGTCTGTTAGAAGAAATGATCATTTAATATTAATGTGGGTAGAGTATTGTATAGAAGTCTAGGTGTTGACAAGAACTTTACAAGTAATATGTTTTATATAAAATTGTAAATAAGGTCAGTTGCACTTAAAATTCTTTAAACTAAAAAGGATTAGTCTTATGCTTCCGCAAAATTTTAAATTAAGTAAAGGTAAAAGAGATTAGGGTCAATAGGTATCATGAAGATAAAAGACGGTATCGACTGACTTCACGCCGTTTCTTGGACCAAGAGTTGGTGGTTCGGGAGAGGGTGTGACACTTCCCCTTAACTGTTGAGGTTCTTTGTCTGCAAGCCATCCCACAAGCCAATCTATTGGGTGACGTTTGTAATTAGGCGGCTCTCAATCACATAATAACTCTTCAGTTGAACAAGGAAGAAGAATGTCGCCTGAAGACTCGAGGCCAAAGGAAAGGCTCGAATGTCACAAACGAGACCTCCCCACCCCTATCACACCTTAGGAAGGTCATCGTTGGCACGTCAAGCTCTAACCCCATAGAAAAAAAACATAGGATTGATGCGACCATTGACCCAAAACCTCTCAAACTCACCCACCCTTCTCGCCAACAATATTCTCCTTCTCCTCCCAAAAGGGTGAAATCCTCCCCCTTCTTGCTAACAAATAAGACTAGGCAAGCTAAGTTGTAAAGGCTAAGTGTCCAAGGTGAGTTGGTAGGCCTTGAGGACAGATGGCTAGGTCGGTTAAGTGGACTCAAGATGGCTAATCAAGGATTAGCATCAATAATAGTTCATAATGAGGTGTCAAGACCAATTTATGCAAGATAACCTGTTTAAGCTCAACTTTAGATGACAAGAGCTTCCATTTTGCTATTACGTTTTAAGTGATTTTTAAAAGAAAGCTAAAGGAGAATAAATTTACAATGAGTTCTGCTAGAAGGAAACCATCTGAGGAAGCTGATGAATTGTTGAAGAAAGCTCAAAGTGGTTAATATTAAAAAAAAATTAGGATAGCCTTCGAAGCTTTGATACCACTTGGAGAAAGACTTGGAGTTTTGATCTGAATTTTTTAGGTAAAAACGTATATGTCTTTGTCAGGCAGACACAATAGGTTAAATGTTGAAAGCAACCTTTATTTGATTCTTTTTTGGCTATGGACGAGCACATTTGCTAGACCTCATAAAGAGGTTTAGCCTTTTTTTATTTCTATGACATTGACAAGATATCATGCAACCAATCTAGAATGCAAATGCTCCTAAACTTCATTTCCTCAGATACCAAAAATTCAAAGTTTTCATAACTCTCTACAATCAAAATCTCAAGGTATCCTAATTTTAACAATAAAACCAAACAAGATCTTACACATTCCAAAATGAAAATTAGGAATGACCATATTGAAGGTTAACTAGGTCTTACCGAAAAAACATTTTGGATTCTCCATGGCCTATCCCGTCCAACCACACCAACATAACACACAGATAAATAAGTATCAGATGCAACAAACTCAGCAAGGTTATTCAATACACACTAGATGAAAAAAAAAATCAACAGTTAAGAACTCCAAATGTAGCAGTAGAGAACACGATGAAGTAGGTTTGGTACCTAAGGATGGCCTCCACTTTGTAGAATTTGGAATCAGGCACATAATCTAAGAAGAAGAAAAACAGCAAGAAAATCGCATATTAGAAATTGAGAAGCTGAAGAGTGATACAATGTGAGGCGAGTGAGACATACCGAGAGAGCCTTGGGTGGCTTTCACGAGAGAGTATTTTGTATATGTCAAACATATACAAAATGAAACATCCTTTTCCATGTGATTATCTTTGTTGTATATGTGATACCGACATCAATTTGCTTTCTGCCCTCTTAAGTTCATCATCAAATATTCGAAGTTTTTATGTGTAACATGGGATCTTGCAGTACCTAGGAGAGTATTTTGTATGACAATATCATCACATTTTTAATAAGGCATTCAAAGAGATCCTCAACTAATATAAGATAGAAAAACTTACCTTGATTAGTAGTGGTGTGTGGTACAAGAAGCCCATTTGTGTATTTCATACAATAAAGAATAGAAGCAATGTTATGGTAACATGAAGATGGATAGTTTAGGACTCACACTATTGAGGGGTACTCTTCCTTCAAAAGATGGGCAAAAAGTGTCAGTGAGCTTTACGAACCAGCACATAGACGACCAATAATGTGAGTGCCACCAATAAATGTTTTAACTCCCTCCACCCTAAATCAAAACAACCAACGAAATCAATCAAAGAAAACAAATACATTGAACTCAAAAAACAAAAAACAAAAACTCTCATCCTCTAACATTAAGTAGTTAACAAAAATAGGGAAGAAGATCAGAGAGAGGGGGGGGGGGGGGGGGGGGGGGGGGGGGGGGGCTTTTTGGTGAGAACAAAATCGGAAGGGGGCGTGTCTAGTGAGAAGAAGGGAGAAAAACTCTGGTGGTGAAGAAATTCGGTGGGGGTCGTTTGATGTGAAGAAAATTAAAGGGAAGGGGGGCTTTTTGGTGAGAAGAAAATCGGAAGGGGATGGGGGCACAATCGGTGAGAAGAGGGGGGCGAGAAAAGAAATTCGGTGGGGAGCCATTCGACGTGAAGAAAATCAGAGGCATGCTTTTTCGTCTGAAGAAAATTTGAAGGTTGCGTCGTTTGGTGAGAAGGGGAGGAGGGCTGCGTGTGAGAGAAAAGAAGAAAGGGGAGGGAAAATGAAAAGAGGAAAAAGGGAGGGGTAAGGAAATTTGGGGGGAAAAGTTAGGGTTTATTTTTGAAATTGGGGGGAAAAGGGAAATTTGGAGAAAAAAAGAGACAATGTCTTCAGAAATTGGGGATAAAAGAAAATTTTGGAGAAAAAAGATGGAAAAGTTTTTTTTTTAAAAGAAAATGGACAAGATATACATTACTTTTGACATTTTAATAAGTTCATTTTAATAAGTTTATTTTAATAAATTATTTTAATAAATTTATTTAATAAAAGGAGGGAAGAGTTTTTTTTTACAAAATTGGAGAAAAATGGGAAACTTGAGAAAAAAGTGAAAAAAAAAATTGTTTTTAGAAAATAAAAAAAACTCTATTACTAAATAAAATTAGTCTTAACGCTTTTAATCTGTCAAGTATTTAAAATAAAAAATAAAAAATAAAAATAAAAACTGTCAAAAATATCAAAACTGTAGGCGTCAAGTATTGCCAATTTTGTAGTAGTGTAAGGAAAAGAGGTTAAGAAACATGTTCGTAGAGAAATTTTTTCGATTTGATAAATGATAAGTTATGAATTTTTGAAGTTGAATTTCAATTTTAAACATAAATAGGCAGATTGAAATTTTGGAAAAGCTAGCACGTCCTTTACCAAACATTAAGACACTGAGCATTGCATGAAACATAACGTACATGGGTGAGTGTCAGCATTAGTGTTATGAGCGGGGCAAGATAAGCCTAGTGCATAGCCATGCAACTAGACATGCGTTCAACGAGGCAGACGTTAGGTTTCCACACAACAAGAGCTATACGACAAGACCTATAAGCGCTAAGAAAGGCACACAACAAAGACTTGTACATAGGGAAGCAAGTGACAGGGTCATGATGGCCACATGACTGTCACACCTTGTCTCGTATACCTGCTTGCTTGTCTCGCAGACGCGGAGAGACTCGAATATCCTTGACGCGATTAACAGTAAAGACACTCCTCTTAACCACCAAAACACTTAACAAATAAACTGAAAGCGATCATAACTTATCGCGGAAAAGTTAGAACAACCTTTAACTTTTATTCATTAACAAGGCGTTTAGTACAAGAACATAATGATACAACACTTAACCAAAAGATAAGAACCAACCCTTAAACTTAAACGCCTGGCAGCTTCTCGCCAAGCAAACCCAAACTTCCTCTTCTCTTTGGTCTCAACGCTTAAGCCCTGGGAGATAAATTTTAAAGAATAAGTCTAAAGACTTAGTGAGGTTTTATGAAATCATTTTCGCAATACCATTTTATGAACATCAATAACATCAAAACATTTCATTTCACATAAACCTTTCTTTATGCTTTATAATCAAATCGCATAAACAAACATTAGTCAAATACTCTTTTTTTCAAGGATCCCAAATTGTTCTCTACGCTTGACCTCATTACCTCGCGTTTTACTACTGTATCAACAGCCTCTGAAAACATACAGATTTGTCCTTGTTGCTCAGGCCACTAAGCTTTATACGCTTCTTTCAACGCATAAGTCCTCCTTTTCATCATGTGGTCCGTACACCCCATGATGGCCTTGACTCTTTATGTGCACATAAAAGTTAGAATTAAATCATACTTTATCAGATCAAGCTTTCACCATTATAAATCACACTTGAAACACATAAACTTTTCATATACATCATTTTCGAAACTCTTCTGTCTTTGAAATCATTCTTCAAAATAGTAAAGTAAAATCACATAAATCACACCTGCCTGATTTCCTCTTGTCCTCAAAATTTCAACTTCAGATTCCAACATATGAACTCTACAGCCCTATGGAAGTCAACGTTGTTCAGAATCACCCGCATTCTGACCTTTCATGCTTTCTATAGCTAAAACGCAACCCTCCCTTACTCAATTTAAATCAGAAACTCGAACTTAGAACATAGACTCAAAATGGAAATTTTTAAGACTAATTTCACTCAAAACACTCGAGTGGATTATGAGAAATTCAACACTGAATCTGACTTGTTTATAGAGTTCCTTGCATGAGTACAAGTTGACACCTCATCCTTGCTTAAATCCACCATAAACCTTTTAAGACACCTCCTACTTACTTTTACACTTCAAAACACATGCTAACAAGGCTTTGACACTTCACTAAATCTTTAAACCCATTGCCTTAAACATGCCACATAGTTGTCCAAAACGCACTGGTAACTTTCAAGGTCATCTCACATACTTTCTCGCCCAGACTACATAACCCGACT
The DNA here is from genome assembly GCA_025688845.1 of Cucumis hystrix. Classification (NCBI taxonomy): domain Eukaryota; kingdom Viridiplantae; phylum Streptophyta; class Magnoliopsida; order Cucurbitales; family Cucurbitaceae; genus Cucumis; species Cucumis hystrix. The sequence continues at coordinate 21,673,091 of CM046884.1, forward strand.
TAGAAAGTTATAACTTCAAATTCATAACTGTTTTCGTAAAACTTTCTTCTAGAAAGTTTCTCTAAAATGTGTTAAGTTTCATCCATCAAAATTTCAGAACAAAACGCCAAACGATGCGTTCTGTAACATTCTGATAGTGTAGCTTGCTAAGATTCACTAGTGAACTGACCCTCTCGCCTTCTCTTATCCAAAACGCAAATCTTCTCATATCCAAAATATCTAGCAGCCTTCCTCATTAAACTAGACTCAAATTCTGAACTTTCAAGACCAATTTAAGTATAATTTTCCCAGTGGGTTGTGAGAAACTCCTTTCCAAAGTTAGCTAAAACGCTCAACCTCTATGATCCTTCTTTCTCGCCAACCTTAAACATTCAAAATGCCTAAAGTACTATTCCTTGATACTTTACCAAAAAAAATTCTTCATTCAAATCTCTTAAACTCTTTGAAAAATATAAAATACCTAAAGTTCGGGTCTTATAATAACAACCTCAATAAGGTTAACATGCGTCTTAGTAGCCTTTCATAAGGCCAGCATGCGCATGTGCAGCTTGCCCATTGCCCAACCTTGAGCCAGACTATGACTTAATGCTAGAATAGGCCTTTTTTTTTTTAATGTTTTTGTGATTTTTTTTGTTAAGTTTTGAAATTTTTTAAGATTAAGAGAATTAAGTGAATTAATTTGGCACTTAGTTCTCTTATTTCAGGCCAATAAGAGATAGAACAAATCTATAGATCTGAGGATTCTAGCTTAAAACCGTGAGTGACAAAATGAACTAAAATTCCTAATTCAAATTAAAGCATTTTAAGCGAGCTTTGAATACATAAGTAGTTTATTATCAACCTATTTTATTTACGTACAATGAGTTACTTAAAGCATGAAATTTACTTCAAGCATGAGATTTTCTAAAGTATTTCAAACATCAGATTTTCTCAAGTATTTTAATCATAAGTTTTAGTATTGAAGCATGAGACTTATTAAAGTATTTAAACAAAGAGTGATTTAGAGCTATTATTGAAGGGATAAAAGTCCTATGGCAGCAGAAGAATTTAAATAACCATTTCTCAAATTAATTTGAGAATCTTAAAATACCATTACATTGACAAAAATTAGAATCAAAATTCTAAATAAAGACTAAGCATGATTTTAATTTACAAGATACAAAAAACTTACTTTTGATGACGTCTCTGAATCTACAAATAATCAAATTGAGGATACCGCCCATCGGAGACCTTCCTATCATTTGGGATAAGATTTGTTTGTGAGAACCAATTGAGATGGAAAAAGGTTTAAAGATATTTGAGAGAAACTCTTTTCTTTTTGCAGAGAGAAAAAACCTTGGCTTTTTTCATGATGAATTTGGTTTAAATAAAACTGTTTTCTTCTAGATATTTATAACTCTATTTCTTTCTTGGAATAGGAAAAGGAGTACGAGAGAATCATGTGATTCTATTATCAAATCTACTAATTAATTAACAATTAATCAATTAGTTAATAATTAATTAAATCATATTTAATTAATATTTCATTCAAATCTTATTTGAATAAATATTTCTCCAATATCTTATAGATTTATAAATTTATTAAATCATTTTTAATTAATATTCCATTCAACTCTTATTTGAATGAATATCTTTCCAATATCTTATATATTTATATTAATATAATTAATTAAATCATATTTAATTAATATTTCATTCAAATCTTATTTGAATGAATATTTCTGCAATGTCTTATAGATTTAATTCAATAAAACTAAATTATTAATTAATTATCCAATTAATTAATAAATAAATTAAATATCTTATATTTAACTTAAATTAAATTTGAATCGTATTCAAATATAAGTTTATCTCATAACCAATAATTTTAATATAAATCCAATTCACATTAAATTAATCTTTGAACTCATTCAAATGTTTTATCTCTCATAAATTAATTTTGAATCATATCCAAAATTAAATTTATATAATAAAGTTTCACAAACTTTATATTATAATATATCACTATACATTAAACTAATTCCCAAAGTAATTTTGAACATTTCAAATTACAACCAATATAATAAATCTCATTACCCTATACGAGCTAGGAAGGTGACCTAATGGACCTATAGATCAGAAGCTACAACCATCTGGGATTAATTGGCTAAACTCATTAACTACATTAATCAATATTCGTTAACGATGTATACACTCCACTAAAGAGTCACAACTGAATTCTTCTCACTTTAGATATATTTCTGTGTCCACGGATATAGACCAATAATAGTAAGTTAGTCTTTCACGAGTGTTCGTAACACCAGCTGGGTCAATTTACCGTTTTACCCATGACTTACCTCTAATCCTTAAATATCAGTGCTCCTCCAATGAACAATCTGTTTATGGTCCTATCAATAAACAGAAACCTATCTCGTGCCATAGAGAGGGTAGGGCCCTTTGTTCAAGACCTGGAGACACAATTGAAGGGAACACTCATCTACTTACCCTAAAGTAGGATACCTTCACTCACATGTCAACTACACAAACGCGTTGGATCATTGCGTTTGTATCAAATACAAAGTGAGTCGTATCCATAGTGTTACCAGGATAAAGTACCTAGCCTTATCCCTATACTATAGACCCTTTAAGCTGATCTTGAACATTGATCATTGTATGTCTCTACATATTTTTCAAGACTCATTAAACAGCTTAGGATGTTAGTTTATTGGATTTGGGTTATCGAGACAAAACTAATAATTTAATCAATAACAATTATTACAATAATAACACTTTATTAATAACGGTCAATGAATTATATTTACAATCTACGAGTTTGAGGACATAAATCCCAACAATTATAAGTTCAAGAAAGTTTCTTCACCCGCATGACTAATTTATTTAAGTAAGTTAATGTCACGCCCCCGTCTCAACCATCAATCCATGCGACCAGATAGAGACGTGCCGCCTAAACACCCATCGTGTATCCCTCCGCGAGATGACACATCAAATGCCTAGTAAGCAAAACAACTTCTTTCACTTGTCTCTTTGCAAAGTTCTTTACTTGAACCATAGAGACCTTCACAACACACTTTGCAGTGAAAAAAAAAACTCTTGAACTTAGCTCCTTCATCTAGTACTTAACACTTAGCACTAATAACTTTAGCTTCTAAACGATAAGCACAAAAGATAAAATACAGCGGAAGAAAATAAACTTTCTCTCTTTATTAACTTCACACTTTACACAAAGTCTCAAATTACAAATACATTCCTTTTCTTTCTTGCATGAAAATAAAACCAAGTCTGATCTACATGTTCTTTTCTTCCACCACGGTGTTGCCTTTTTGCACTAAGGTGTTTGGGAATATAAGACTCATTTTCTTTCTTCGTTGCTAAACGTTGCTTCTTAAGACGGAGTACCTAGAGGTGTAAAGGTCCTCATTTCTTCCTTCCGCTTGGTCTCTCAACATCCAACTCATGGACCGTTAAGGTTGTCTTTCCCTGACTTAGTTGGTTCTCTACCTTCCCGAGATTGGCCTTACCAACCTGGTTGTTACATTTGCCTTCCCTCTAACTTGGGCTATATGCATCAAGGAGTGATGTGCTTACTAATCGGCTCCTTGAAAGCGGTATAGCGACACGGCTACCATGCTGCATGAGCTTACATAACAACCCTTCCTTCCCTCCTTAACTTGGCTTTCATGCCTGAGAACCACCATTTACTTGGCTTTAACGCCTGACAACCTGAGAGGAAAAAACTTAAAACGTAAGTAAGTGGTGGGTTTAAGAAAACATTTTTGGGGAAAAGACAAATTCATATAATAAATAACAACATATGATTCGCACTGCATCAAACCACCATCACAACAAGCACAATGAGTTCCACGCGCTTAAGTCATCATGTATTCCAAACTCATCACTAGGACGAATTCTCCCCTCGCCTGGACTTGGCATTCACATTCAACCAGTGTTAAGCAAGTTACCTAGGATTTCCATCAGTGTCTCGTCAGATCAATCTTCTCTCAGACCTAGGATTCACATTCACCAACATCCAGCATCAAAATTTCATCACAACTCGCTCCGATCTAGGATTCTTCCCTCACATAGACCTGGAATTCACATTCAACCAGCGTCTTACGAGTTACCTGGGATTTCCACCAACTTCTTGCAATAGATCATACCACATCACAACATACAAACCACACGATTAACAGCAAGGGAATTAGCTCATAGCTTACTCCTAACACAGAACATCACAGAAATAAAAAAGTCATCCAACAAGCATAAACAAGAGGTTACGAAAGAATACTTGCAACACCACATTTATAAAACATTTCTTTTTGAAACCAAGATCATAAATACAAACATTTTCATTATAAACAACCATTCAATCGTACAAAAATACTCGTTTTACTTTAGAAATAAATCGTTCACAAACAGTTATTCATAAACTCATAATCGAGCATAGAAAATATTTAGACATAAATAACAGTTTAGAAATTACCTTCAAAATCTGTGTTGTCAATCTAAAACGTGTATTGGTTTATAAGGATCACTCATAAAAATACTTAGCCTCAACTACTTCCTTCTCTACTTTCAGCTTCCTCTTCTCGTCTATTGATTCTCTCAACCGGCCGTTCAGCATTCAGAACTTCCCCTTGCAATTTTTTTCAGAAAATCTAATGCCTCCAAAATTTTCTTTTTCCTTCGACCTTGGCCTTATTTATAGTGGTCTTTCATATCCAAAGGTCACTTCTACACTTTGTATGTGTCACCTTATTGAGTTTTGGCACCATACAACCAATACAAACTCTACACGTAGGCTAAATATCAGTGGCGATTGGATGTTTCCTTGAGACGCTAAACTTATCTCCTTGGAAAGTCAAACTCTTTAATGGCCTGACTCTTCCTATCTTCTTGGGAAACAACAGATATGTACTTTCCTCAAAGGGTCATCTAGTCATTTCAACAGGGCACCTACTTCTCACCACACTCCCTTAGGTGTAGGTACTTCTTCCTACATTATTACATTAAAGGCCTAGCTCTTGGCATCCAACACATGCTTCTTCCTCGCCAGTTATTCTTATCTCATCGCTTACCTTAACGCGATAGAACTCAAACTCAAACATTTCTTTTTCGTGTCGCCTCTTCTCCTCTCACATCGTTCTTTGCAGAATGCCCCTTGTTGCACTTATATGAAATAACTTTATCGGAAGGCTTCTCTTCAACATGACTTCCTTTTTTCGAATCAAAGTCTCACTGTTAGAAGTTTCAAAAATTTGATATACATTGCTCTATGTCTTAGATATTCAAAATAAGCTCTAAGGATAGGTACATTACACATGAATAGTTATCTGTTATGGGTGTGAGTTCACTCCAAAACAACGATGTCGTTGGAAGTGTTAGGTGTGCCCCACTACAATAAAAATGTTGGGAGTACTGGTCGTATCCAACTACAACGTAGCTAAACAAATGCTAGAGCAATGAGAAAGTTTTACTTGTTTATTGCTTTGCTAAGTTTTCTTAAATATATGGTTTGTAAGCATGTTCAATTTAAAATAGTCACTCACTAAGATTTAGCTCATTGTGATTCTCGAGCTGACCTACTACTACCAGTCTACTTTTTAGTCTTTATGTTTCTTTTGTTTCCATTATTTTGATCATGCATTTAGAGATATGTTGAGATGTTTTAACTTAAGAGAATTTGGTGTATGTTTGACTTTTAGTTATTAGACTATGGTTGTGAGTATGTTGTGGGAGGTACAACTGTTATGAGTATGTTTATATAAGTACTACGCATATTTTTCTCTATCAGAATCCAAGTTAAGAGTTAGTAGTTCAGTAAGTTGTTAGTGAATGTCATAAAGTAGAGCAATACTTGTTGACGTCACACTTTCTCTTAGGCTAAGAGAAGAGGGGTTTGACAAGGGCAATTAATGAAATGGGCAATTGAACTGACCGAACATGATATTCACTACAAACCAAGAACTTTAACAAAAGAACAAGTAGCAACAAACTTCTTTTAGTAGAATTAACTAGATGATGTCCATATCAAGGTCGAGGTCGAGACTAAGGTCGACTATGTACAAGAAAGAGGTCTAAGGTTTATTCATTAGATTAATGAGTCTAGGGCTTTTGTCAATTGATCGTACAATATAAAGGGTGTGGTGCAAGGATATTATTGATATCTCTCGTTGGTGAATGATATAACTACACTCTTATATTCAATTTTCAATCATAAATAATGAGGTAGAATATAAAGCACTCATTTTAGGATTAAAAGTTACTAAAGAGAGATTTTCAACCCTTCTCATCTTGAGTGACTCACAATTAATAGTAAAACAAGTAATAGCAGAATAACATGGAAAAGAACAAATAATGATAACTTATTTAACCAAGGTTAAGGAATTACTTACATTGTTGTTAGGACTATGTGAAAAAATATAGTCAAATAACCAACAAGGAAAGTAAATATTATGCAGAAAAGTAACCTTTTGTCTGAAACAGATGGTAATACCACATTTGAGAAAACAATGGAACCACCACAAAAATCGATAAAAAAAATAATAAAGCCAACTAATTAGATCTCCAGCAATGCTTTTACAAATTCACAATCAATCCACTATATATTTGTTAACTGCATCCCTATGTTTGGAGTAAATAGCCATTAATGGGATTGTTTTATTACTTAATTAATCCTCATGTTCCACCTCAATCCTTACCAAGACTACCTCTTCATTGGCTAATACTTGGGGTTGTTTAAGAAAAATCAGGTGCTAATTTAGAGATATTTGTCTTTATTAACACCATCTTAGGTAGAGGCCAACATAATTGATCAAGCACAATCAACAATCAACAAGCCTCAACTTTATGAGTTCTCTACGGGTTGCAATCTTGATAAGAATCTTTAAAACTAACATCAAAACACAATCGACGTTAAAAAGACTTAATAAACCAATCATAGATGTCAGTTTAAAACTAACATCGTACCTCTTTAATGTTGGTTTTAAATCGACGTTGTTGATCTCTTTAATGTTACGGATTATAGATTTTGTTGCTAAAAGTGCTTTTGCTTCCTTCCCACTAATGCAATTATTCATGCCTAAATTTGATAAGTGGTTCGACCTTAACTGAGCAAGAACGATATTTATTGATATATATATATAAGCAACTTGTTAGTTAGTAAGAAACTGCATATTGGTGTAGTATATAGGCCACACCCACTATGATGCTTAATTCAGGAAATCTAAAGTTAAGGTTGGTTATGAAATTTCTAATGGAGCATCAACTGATTTATAAGGTTCGATGATCTATCCCTTTTCTGATTCGGGTTTTTGTCTTGCTTTTGGACTCCTATATTTTCATTTGGGCAACATCATGCAAGAAACCCATGACTCAAGAGGCTCAACCTCGAACTTAGCGAGGTCGAGTCTAAGTTAGCTTTGGTCAGACCAACCTCTATTTATGGGCCCATTGTTAGATTCAATGGCCTCACCCTTAGCCCAGGCTAAGGTTATCGAGTTTTTTTGCTTTGAACTAAGCTTAACTCTTCTTCGTAGTCCTATTCTACTATTTGGGCACTATTGTTTGTCCATTTATTTTAATCTTTTTAGGTTTTGTTTGAATTGACTTAAGGAAAAAATGTTTTTCAAGAAACTCATTTTTGAAAAAATTGTTTAAAATACACACATAAAGAATAGTTTTGTGTAGCTTCCACACACTTTAATTTTTTTTTAAAGAATATCTTATATTGGACATCACATAAGAATTTTTTAAAAAGAAGAAACAATGACACCTATTTACTATGATAGAAGTGCATATTATGGCACTTTTATATTGTCAGTTAAATGCATCTCACAATGGTTTGTTAAATGTCAAATAAATGCTTATAATAATAGGCACTTAAAAAATTCTGACATTATACACATCATTTTCATCACAATATCTAATCCTATTTTGTTTTTTATATTTAGTTTTTACAAAGAAGTTAATAACCAAATTTGATACTTCAAAAGAAATATAACCAAATTACGCATTGCAGCATGTTTTGCCACACTTTAACTCAATTGACTTCTCAAACATAAACGCATAACCCATAAAATACCCACAACGCCGTGGCAAAACAACAAACCACCTCCTCATCATAAATTAAAATGTTGTTATTAGTAGAAGTTGATAGATTGGAAGGTGACATTATTAATGGGTTTTAAAAATTAGGTACTTAGTATTATTAATTATATCATTTAGTGTAATTGTTGGCTACAGTGTGAGCTACATTTATCATATATGAGAAATTGTTTTACTACTATTCTCATTAATTAATCATCACATCAAAAAAAAAATAATAGTTATGTGAAATTCAACAATATCATCAAATCGATTTTTTTTTAATAAAAGAAGACATTTCTAATGTAAGAGAAAATTTCCTATGATATATATATCATTGTTGTTTAAAAGAATTTCCTAGCACTAAGACTTGTTAATTGGTTGTGAGGTTGAGGATATTTGTTAAAAAGGAGATAAAACAAAAAGAATTCATGAAAATAAAGTTAGTGTGAAGTAGGGGACTCGCTAGGCTACCACAACCACTTTTTCATTAACATTTTATCCTATCGAGAAAGTTGATGAGCAATCTTTTCAATTTCCATTTACTAACTACCACTACTTTTCAACTAATTAATTTACTTTCTATTAACAACCATAATTAAAAGTTAAATCTCTTTCTTGTTCCGTCAACTTAATTTTGGCCCCACGCCCAAAAGACGATATCGATATATATATATATATATATGCTCTTATCAGTACACATGTTAATAATTTTCATTCAATCAATTATGGTGTTACATTTGAGTTGAAAAATATGACAGTTTCTTTAATTGGAAGAAGAAATAAATAATGAAAATACTGATCAATTCTAAGTTTGTTCTAAAATATTTTAATTTTTGTTCAGTTTTACTCCACAAAATTTTGAGATTTATAAATTATCCTATAGCTTCTCAACTATTTAATTATTTGTCTAATACACGTCTTTTAAATTATGTTGAATGAAAATTTTGAGAAAGTAAATATATTATTATTTTATTACAAACATGCATTTCTACGTGGCTATCTAGTAATGTGAAAGTCCCCTTTATAAACCAATATATTCACTCATGAGATTAGGTTCCAAGAGGTACCCGAGTTTTGTAAGAAGAAAGGAGATAAGCAATAGTAGGTTTGTCGATATCTTTATGTGCTTCAGTGTGGCGAGGAGTTTAAATAATAATACAATTTTTTTGCTAAATTTTATTTTGAATTTTCAAAATCTTTTTTTATGTTAAAAACGTTTCATCGTTACATTACCGTTGAACTGTTACATTGACTGTCATAAAAACAATTAAACGTTGAACGGTTTTTCTTTTGTCATTAATTATGTGACCGTTGAAGCCTCACTCTCTCCCCATCTAATATATATATTTATATATATGTATATATATATATGCCCCATTTCTCTTCTCATTTCACACAACAAACAATTTCCTCCTCTCAAATTCTCTTTTGTCTCTCTCCGTCTACCTACCAAAAATATTCTTTGTTTTTATCTTCGTATTTAATTTTTGTTTACTGGGCATAGAAGTGTCTACCAAGTGTTGGTATTCCGATGTGGTTCCAGTACAGTTCATACCTACAAAATTAGGGTTGTTTTATCCTATGGACAACGAGGCATGTGAAATTCTATTTTCACTCTCGAGCTAAGTCGTCAAACGTCTTAAAGACAGCGAGGTCCGTGACTCGGTTTATTTTAAAGTGCTTTTGTCTTACAGATTTTCGCACCAAGAAGCTTAGCTCCAACAAAGTGCATCAACAATTTTAAAACAATTTCTTTTGTTGCGATGGCCGATGTAATTCAAGGAGACGTTATGACTTCTCATCTCAATCAACCATTCCACTTCGAAGGAGCACACTTCGAGCTTTGGAAACAAAAGATGTTTTTCTGAACATTGAGAAAGATTGTCACTGCTTGCTCTACTGAAGAACTAACAGTAACAGCCCAAAATCCAATTAAGGAGGAAATTGAAACCATGGTGCATGGACAGAATCAGACTTCATATGTAAGAATCTAATTCTGAATGGACTTACTGATACTGAAGAATCTGGATCCAAGAAGTATGTTGTGAGTCAATATTTACAGTATCAGTTGACAATAGATCTGTGGAGGCCCAATCACACGAGCTATAAAAGATTGCACATGAAATAACCAGCCACTCAATGAACAATTCCAAGTTGTTATTATTGACAAGGTACCTTCACTGTGGAACGATTTTAAGAATACTCTAAGGCACAAGACGAATGAGTTCTCATTGGAGAGTATGATCACTTGGCTGAGGATTAAGGAAGAGGTCCGAAGGCATGACCAAAAGGAGGACGTGAGCATTGTTCCCAAGAAGAAGTCCACTACTGTTTTGAAGTCAGACCTGAAACTGAAAGGAAACAAAATAAAGGTTCAGAAGAAAGGTCCCAACAACTAGAAGAACTCTCAGAAACCTCAATCCATAAGTACGGTACAAATTGTGTGTTATAATTGTAATAAACTTGGACATTTAGCTAGAAATTGTAGAAAAGGGAATCATCCTGTTGCGCAGGCGAATCTGGTAGAAGAGGACTTAGTAGCTATGATCACAAAAATAAATGTGATCAAAGGGTCTGAAGGTTGACTAGTGCATCACGCCATGTTTGTAATGACCTTAGTTTATTTAAAAAATATATAATGAAACTGAGGATAAGAATATCCTTATGTGGGATCACCACACAACCAAACTGTAGCTGGCATTGGAGAAGTGGAACTGAAGTTCACATCTGGCAAGTCACTCGTCCTAAAGCAAGTTCTGCACAATCCTGAAATTTGAAAGAACTTGGTCTCGAGCTATCTCCTCAACAAAGTGAGTTTTACTCAGACAATAGGATTAAATCTCTTTACATTAACTAAAAATAATATATTTATGGAAAAATGAATATGCAACTGATGGGATGATAAGCAAATAATTGACATTGATTAGCTGAAACATAGAATGATTAACTTTCAAGCTAAATTTTCAACCTTTAATGACGAGTTCGAGCTTCAAGAGTCACTTGGACACAGGACATAATGAATCTATAAATTAATATTCATCCACATCTTTAATGCATTTCTAGATTCACTCAAATCTTGAATATGTACTTGTTTAATCTTATGTATTTTCAATTATTAGAGTAGTTGAAAGGGCATAAAATTAAATGTTGTGTCCTTTCATATAACATTTTTAATTAGTATAAATAGGGTTGTAGTTTCTATATTTTGAAGGGTATACACACACTACAAGAAAATATGTATTTCTTGACGCACAACACGGACGTCGGTATAAGTAACGTTGGGAAAAAAGCTTCTTTCGACGCTGTAGAAAATACGTCACAAAAAGTTGGCAATCCCAACACACATAAGGTGACGTCAGTATAAGGTAATTTATAAAAAGAAAATATAGACTTCCGATGCCGTTATGCATGGCGTCGAGAAAAGTCTATAATTTTTTTATTATATTTAAATTTTCCTGACGCCATGCATAACGAAGTCGGAAAATATCTATAATTTTTTTTATTACATTTAACTTTTTCCGACGCTATGCATAACAACGTCAGGACAAGTCTATAATTTTTTATTATATTTTACTTTTTCCGACAGCATGCATAACGGCGTCGGAAAAAGTTTATAATTTTCTTATTATATTTAACTTTTTCTGACGCCATGCATAACAATGTCGGGAAAAGTCTATAATTTTCTTATTATATTTAACTTTTCTCGACTCCATGCGTAATGGCGTTGGGAAAAGTCTATAATTTTTTATTATATTTAACTTATCTCGACGCCATGCATAATGCGTCGGGAGATCTTCGTTAAAAACTCACACCTCATCTGTAATTCACATATTTGCGAAGGAGAGAAAAATTAAGGGGTTTCGAAAACTAAAGGGGGAGAAGAAAGGGTTGCGAAAATGCGCCACCCCCGTCCTCGTCGCTGGTTTTTCTCATTCGGTGCTGCCACTTCCATCTCTTACGGCATGTAATAAGCCATATGTCTAATTTTTCCTTAAAAATCTCTTTTTTCCTAAAATCATGAATTTTTTTTCCTAAGGTCATGGTTTGAAGTCACTCCAATGCTTTTTCTTTCTGTCTCTAAGCACATTCTTTGCCGTACAATGACACTAAATCATTGAGGGATGCTTCTTTTTATTTTCTTACTCTATTTGAACTGGTTTTGAAAGTTAATTTATGGTGTGTATGTGGATTCTGATGCGTGTTAATGTTTCCTATGAGTTAGTAGCATGATTTATCACATTGCATCTTTTTGTGGTAGTTTCTACTTTCAATTATGTTCTTCCATTACATTAGTTTTCTTTTGATTTCGACGAAGATTAGATTAAAATGAGATTTTTTTTCAATTTTGACTGGGATTCCGTAAAGATGAGGGAAAGATATTTAAAAAAAAAAAGATAGAGGATTTTCTGATGTACAATTTGTGCATTGGGAGATCATAGAGGATATCCCAACGCACAATTTGTGAATCGGGAGATCATAGAGGATATCCCAACACCGTTCTCCCAACACATTTCTCCTGACTCTCGTCCTGATGAACTCTTTTAAGTCGGGAGATCCTTTTCCAACGCATTTTGTATATCTCCTGACGCTTGTATGCGTCTAGAGATCCTCATTTTCTTGTAGTGACAACTATAATTAATTAAATAAAATTTCTCATAAAGTGTTAGCTCTCAAGATTTTTGCTTTCCTTTGTATTTTTGTGTTACAATGCATGTTTAGGACTTCCAATCTCGTTTCATCAATTAGATTGTGGAGAGTTCGAAATCTTGAAGTTAGGAACAAGTTCTCCTTTCTTCTTGATCGTTGATCAATATTTCCAAGCCAAATTTTTTTTTAGCTTTCTTGGGGTTGTTTAACTATTTATTTAATCGGAGTTATTCTTATTATTGTTGTGCCAGTTCACCTAGAATAAGGAGAGTTCTCAAACATGATTGAGGTAGTTCAGTTTATCATGGCATGTTTAAATTAAACTTAAAATTGAATAAGAAAATGTCTTCTTCTTACATGTTGTCTTCCTTTAATATTTAGCATGCTAGGCTTTGTCACGTTAATAAAAGGTTAATTGGCACATGAGAAGATTAAACTCGATTCCTAAGTTATTTTTGCATGAATTTGAAAAATGTGCATGTTGTAGTCAAGCTAAAATAACTAAGACTTTGCATAAATCTGTAACTAGGGTAACTGAGCCTTTAGAATTAATTCATTATGATTTATGTGAATTTGATGGCATGTTAATTAGGAATAGTAAAAGATATTTTATAACCTTTATAGATGATTGTTTTAACTTTACTTTTACTTATTTACTTAAAAATAAAAGTGATGTCTTTTAAGGTGTTTGTCACTAAAATAGAAAATCAATTTAATAAAAGAATTAAGAGACTTCGTAGTGATAGAGGAACTAAATATGATTCAGTTGCCTTTAATGAATTCTATAACTCAAAAGGAATAATACACGAAAAAACTGCATCTTATTCTTCTAAAATGAATGGAAAAGCTTAAAGAAAGAATAGAACTCTAATGAGTTAGTAGTTTCTATCTTGCTTGATTTAGCAGCAGCACCATCTTGGTGGGGTAAAATAATTAAAACAGTTAATTATGTCCTTAATAGAATTCCTAATTCAAACAAAACAATCTCACCTTACGAAGTCCTTCAGAATAAAACACCAAACCTATCTTATCTTAGAACTTGGGGTTACCTAGCCTATGTTAGAATTCCTAATCCTAAAAGAAGAAAACTAGCCAGTAGAGCTTATGAGTGTGTCTTTATAGGATATATTGAAAATAGTAAAGTTTATAGGTTGTATGACTTAGAAAATAAGGTAATCATAGAATCAAACGATGTTGAATTTTTTGAAGATAGATTTCCTTTTCAATCTAGAAATAGTGAGGGCTTAAATATTCAAACTAGTGGGGGCTCAAGTTCCAGTAGCTTACCTTCAGTTAGAATCCAACCCCAAGATAAGGAAGTAAATCCTGAACCTAGAAGAAGTAAGAGAATGAGAACCATAAAAGACTTTGGAGAAGACTTCGAAATGTATAATGTAGAAGAAGATTTTAAAGATCTAACAGAAGCCTCATCCTCAGTAGATGCCAACTTATGACAAGAAGCTATCAGTGATAAAATGGACTCTCTTGAATCAAATAGGACTTGGCACCTAGTTGACCTACTTCCTGGCTGCAAAGCAATATGTTGTAAATGGGTTTTGAGGAAAAAACTCAAACCTGATGGATTAGTAAATAAGTATAAGGCTAGATTAGTAGCAAAAGGTTTTCGACAGAGAGAAAACATAGAGTTTTTCAACACCTTCTCTCCAATTATTAGAATCACCTCAATTAGAGTGTTGATTTCTATAGATGTCCTGAACAATCTCTCGGTACATCAAATGGATGTTAAGATTGCTTTCCTAAACGGTGATTTAGAATAAGAGATCTGTATGGAACAACTTGAAGGTTTCATAGTTCATGGTCAAGAATCTAAAGTTTATAAACTAGGTAAATCCTCCCTATGGCCTAAAACAAGCTCCTAAGCAATGGCAAGAAAAGTTTGATAATCTAATCATGTCTAAAGGACTCAAAGTAAATGCGAGTAATAAATACATATACCATAAGATTGAGAATGACTTATGCACTATCATATGCTTATATACACTACTACAAAAACAGGATTACTTGATGGCTGCAATTTAGAAATACTTGATACTTTTTATTAAAATTGTCAAGTAAAATGAAAAAATGTCAAGAATAACGAAAAACTAGAAAAATGCATCATTTTTCAATTTTGTTCTCCAATACTTGACAGGTTAAAAGAGTCAAGTAAAATTTTATTTACTTAACATTTTTTAAATGTAAAAAATTACCTAATTTTAAATAAATTGTTCCCTTCTCTCTAAAAAAAATATATTCCCAAAATTTTTGTCTTCTTTATTTTCTCCATATCCCCAAATTTTATTTTCCCCCCAAATTTCTTAACAATTTCATTTTTCCACAATTCCTCCTCTTCTTCACATGCATTATACCAAACCCTTTTGCCCTTGCACGATTTTTCTTCTGAACAAAAAATTTCCACCAATCCAAGCAACAATGTCCGATAGAGGGAAAGGAGAAAAAGGTCTTGAAAAGGAAGAAGAAACTCGAACGTTCTCAAGATCTTCCTCGAAAATGTCATTCATGACATTGTCACTTACACTGAGCACACTCTCTAGAAGACTCTCACCGCCATGGATGTTGTGTATGCACTCAATAGGCAAGGAAGTACTCTATACGGCTTCGGAAGTTTGGGATAATGAAACCTAGGGCTTGAATTTAGGGGGTTTGTGGTTCGGTTATTTTCTTATGATATTTGTAATCTACAAATATTTTTCTTGTTCCCCTGTCTTTGTTATAAATAGGTCAACTTCCAAAAATGTAATTGATGAAGAAACGGGAAAACTTTGGTTGTGGGATTGATGAAGAAATTGGAAAACTTGCAGAAATGGTGAAGTGACTCTCCATGCCTACTTCTACGCTGTGGTAAATACCTAAAATTTTGGTTTTCTGTGCTTTTACTCAAATGCATTTCTTAAGCAATTTGTGTTTGTTCTTTTCTTTCTCTTTTTTCCCTTTTTGAATTTTTTGTTTGAAGTGCAAAACAGTATTCCCTAAAATCTTCTCTTCTTTGGATTGAGAACTTAGAGTTTTTAGATGAACATTGTGAGGTTTAAAAATTTGGGGGTTTTAGCTGAAGGGGTTGTTTTAGCTAACTGAATTTTGTATTTAACTCTTTGTTGAATTCAGAGTAGTTGGATTAGGCTTTTCTCACTCACTCCCAATTCCATTTCCATTTCCAAAATGTCATTCTCTTTGCAATCTTCGCCGTCTACAACCATCCCCCCGTCTCTCTCGTCGTCGCCCTCCTCCTCTTCCTTCCTTCAGGTCAATTTTCCTTGTCTTTTCTTTTTTTACATTTACCATAATCCTTCATTATGATATGGGTGAGCTAATTTATTCAATCCTTCGAATCTTTCCTCTTCAGAAGAAATTGGGCTTCTCAACTGGATTATTCACACCCTCCATTCTAATTTCCCATTCCCCCTACATCTCTTCCTTTAACTTCTGCTTCCTCCGACTTCTCCTCTTCCCTTGACACTCGTTTTTTTTCTCTCTTTACCCTTTCTCGTTATTTTTAGCTCAACTACGTACTAATTTTTTTTTTACCTCTCCATGTTCTTGTTTTCAAGTTTGACATCTGAGTTAGACGTGTTTCTAGCTTCAGTCAGATAGTTCCTAACACTGTCGTTTTTTACGATTTTGAGAGGTATAATTTCAACCCTCTAGTTACATTCTTATCATTTGATTTAAATCTAGTTGGATGTGCTTGTTTGGAATTATGAGATTATATTTTTAATTTGGAACTGTAGGTTTCCTCCTACTGCTGCTCCTGTTAGCTCTTCTCTGCATAGACCAAATGTTAGCTTTTCCTCATATTTACATTTTACAGACTTTTAAGATTGTTCATATTAGACATAGAGCTAGGTAGAACAATATCTTCATATGGTAGAAGTTTGGGCTATTGTAATTAAGTATGTAATGACTAACTATATGTATGGTTCAATGATATATGCAATTTTTTAAAGTATTAGTTCTTTGATGGAAAGTTTAGGTTGATTCAATTGTTTAATTAATATTGCATAGTTTAGCAACTGTGTAATCCCAAAGGTGTACTTATATGTGTGAATGGACTTCAAAATAAGTGCAATATAATTATAAGAATATTTAAATTTTACAATTTTTCATTTAAAAGAAAAAAAAGTCTTGACATGCAAAATGTGTCAAGAACAAAGAAATTCTTGACGTTTATAAAGTGTCAAGTATAATTTTACTTGACGCTTAAAAACTGTCAAACAAAAAGCCTCTCTTATTCTTGACATTGAATTACTTGAGGCGTAAAAAGAGTCAAGTAATCTCATATACTTGACGCTTTTTACCTGTCAAGTATAATTGTACTTGACGCTTAAAAACTGTCAAGTAAACTTTTCTTATTCTTGACACTGGATTACTTGGCACATTGAAAAGCGTCAAGTAAACAAATACTGGACAGGAAAAAAGCGTCAAGTGTTGCCATTTTTGTTGTAGTGATATGTAGTTGACATGTTAATCTTTGGATCAAACTTGCACGTCATAAATGATGTATAATCAATGTTGAGTGCAAATTTTGATATGAAAGACTTTGGAGAAGCTAATGTAATCCTAGGTATCAAAATTTCTAGAACTAAAAAGGGAATTTCTTTAAATCAATCTCATTACATAGAGAAAATCCTAAAGAAATACATCTACTTTGATAGCAAACCAACATGTACACCCTATGATTCTAGTGTTAAGTTGTTCAAAAGTTTTTCATTATCAAAAGTTTTTCATTGTACTAGAAGGTTACAACGATGCTGATTGAAACTCTCTCTCAGATGACTCAAAGGCTACAAGTGGCTATATTTTTAATATAGCAGAAGTAGTTGTTGCTTGAAAATCCATGAAACATACAATTTCAACCCAATCACCGATGGAGTCAGAAATGATAGCACTAGCTACTGCTAGTGAAGAAGCAAGTTGGCTTCGAAGCTTGCTATCAGAGATTTCCATATAGGAAAGACTGGTACCAACCATACTGATTCATTGTGATAGTACTGCAGCTATAGCAAAAGTTCAGAATCGTTATTACAACGATAAGAGACGACAGATACGTTGTAAACTGGTTGGCTTGGTTCGGACTTAAGGGGGTATTGTAGTGTTCCATTAACTAAGTGCACAATTAATTCTATGTGATAAGTCATTGGTCATGATCACTGTAAGCGAAGTACACACTATGCACCTCTTTATCACGTCATCACTAGTTCTCGTTCAGTACAAGTTTTCCTACTGTTTGCCCAAGTGCAAGCGAAACAATAGGTTTACCTGGATGATCCAGAGTCGAACACAGGGACTTAATATCAAAACTCAGTTCTAGGATCTACTCGTCAATTGGGTGATATAAAATAATTAAATGAATAAACTATAAAAGAATCATAACTAAGACTAAACCTACTTATGTATGCCTAGAGAATCTGTAAAGGAGAATAGATGGATGCAAAATGGAGATGAGTGCTAACTTGTATGCAAGAAGGGGGTGAAGGAAAGTCTACGCATTATTATGCGACTAAGCCATGCGGATACAACTAGCTAAACCATCTTATGATTAAGGAGAGCTTCTCTAGAAGTCTTTAAATGCCACACTTGCTCGCATTTAGGGATCCAAGTGACTTAAGTATGATTAGGTGAGGTGTATCTAGAAGTGTTCACTTATGATACTTATAGAGCTCCGCAATTAAGGACAGCAACCTCTCGGTACCCAATGTCCACACTTCACTACAAGAAATCGGGAGTTTCCCGATGCAGGAAAACTCGTCGGGAAACATGACGTCGGTAAAAGCCAGTGTTTTCCGACGCAGCTTGGTGCACGTCAGGAGAAGGTATTTCTTCCGACGCAGACACATTAGCTTCGGAACTGGCTGTAATGGGTTTAGGGTTCCTCCGACGCGGTGCGAGGCACGTCGGGAAATGGGCCACTATTCTCGACGTGAAAAGTGTAGCGTCGAAAGAGGGTGGACAATTAATTGTATCGTTTGGCCTTCCTCCAATGTGGTGCCAGATGCGTCGGAGGAAGGGCAAGTCATAATTGTACGTTACGCCTTCCTTCGACGTGGTGTCAGCAACGTCGGGAATAGGTTTAGGGATTTCCAACGTGTCACTAATCGCATCGGAAATAGGTTTAGGGATTTCCGACATGTCACTAATCGCGTCGGGAATAAGGCGTTATTCTCGACGTTTTCGTTGTGCGTCGAGAGTTCTCCATCTAACTCCATTATTTACAGAATGGAAACAGAAAAGAGAAAGAAAACCGAGAGAGGGAGAGGGAGAACAAGAAGAAGAGGCATTCATCATCGTTGTCATCCCCGTTACCGTCGCCATCATCATTGTCGTCCCCGTTGCCATCGTCGTCGGTAAGTGGCTTAGTTTAGTTATTGTTTTGTTTTAGTTAATTAGTTTTAGTATTTAGATTTCAAATTAGTTTTAGGTTTCAAATTAGCTTTAGTATTTAGATTTTGAATTAGTTGTAGGTTTTAGTATTGAAATTGAATTTGAAGTGTTGTTAGGATTTTGAATTAGTTGTAGGTTTTAGGAATTTGAATTTGAAGTGTTGAAGTTGAGATTGAAGTGTTGAATGTTGAGATTGAAGTGTTGAAGTTTAGATAGAAGTGTTGAAATTGAGATTGAAGATGAGTTTGAATTTCAATTTGAATTTAGGAATTAATGGAAGGTATTTTTTTTAAAAAAATATATAGGAACTCCCAACGCACATGCGTCGGGAGTTTCGCGACATATCTTGATGCCATATTGACAACATCCTTCGACGTTCATACAACGTCGGGAGATGTTTAGGAATTTCTGACGCACAACTTTCTTGTAGTGCTTCTTATTCACCTTTCAGGATACAAATGAGGGGAGTCATCTCGTCAAGGTGGAGTTTGGCACCAAACTCCTCCCTACATACATTAGTCTTATCCTTGCTACTTGTCCTCTCTGGTAGTTGGTAAATGGCGCTGGCCAAGCGATGAATATAGCTCAACTAATGCGACAAGTATTATAAATTGCACTTCTTATCACAAACCTAACTAGCAATAACACATTGACAAGTGAAAAGTCAAGAAATGATGGATTGAAAAGGCATAAACATGTAATATATATTAGAGAATGTAGGCCTTCGGCTATTGTATAATATGAACAATATAAATATTACACAAAGAATACAAAAATGGAAGACAGAAGAATGAGAATGAGTACAAGTTAGGGGGAATGGGAAATGGGTCTTCACCACTCAGACTCTAAGCTCTCACTTATAGTATGACCGGAGAAGAAGAAGAAAATGTTTACAAACGACTGAAAGGCTAATCCTTTCCACCATTCTCTCTAGGTTTTGGCCTATTTTTGGCCTCTTCCTTGGCCAATGCAGGCCTCTTCCTTGGCCCATGTAGGCTCTCCTTTCTTTGGTGAAGAAGGGAACTTTTGGCCGAAAAACTTTTGTTCTTCTGAACATTTCGGCGCTATACGTCGAAAGCTGCCTATGACACGTCACATCATCTCCAACTACTATTCTTGTCGTCTAGCAAGCTGCTTCTCACAAGAGACTTTGCGATTTACGAACTTCTTCTTTTGTTCATAGACTTGTGTTTAGACACTGAAAACCTTGTAAAACGGGAATAACGCTTATGTAAAGTATATTTCTAAGTACTTGTGCACTTTTAACACAATGTCCACGTTTTGATACGCTTCTTCTACATTTTGGCCTCATTATTCTATAAAAGAGGCTACAATAACTTATATTTCTACAAGTTATCATAAACATAGTACCATTAGAGAATTTCTCGCTCTACTGGTGTGCAGCGATAGTGGATCATGTACGGTGTAATGATAACTCGGTTGATCCTTTGACAAAAGGACTAGCTTGAAAAGGTTTTTAAAACCTCAAAAAGAATGGGGCTCAAACCTATAGAAAACTAAATCACTTATGAGGTAAACCCAACTTGAAAGACTAGAGATCCCAAGAAACAAGTTCAATGGGTAATAACTTATCAGAAGTGATATGAAGAGAATCATGCTAAAATACTTAGGAGTTCTCATTCTTATGATTGAATGATTAACATAATATCCCGAAGAAAATGAAAAGGTTGAACTTAGTTCTTAATGAATTCTAAACTTGATATCAAGTAGAGTACCTAACTACAGGAGTAATATTGATAGATTTACCTTTGTAGATGTGGAAGTGAGGGTTGCTTCCTATGAAATTCTAGGCAAATTCTCTAGAGCATCAACTAAACTGGGATATATGTGCAAGGCCTTAAAGCACAACCATTTAGAACTTCACTAAAAAATATTGTGTATGCAATGTTGTTAGAGATAAAGTTCAAAACCAATGGTTACTTTACCATATTCTAAATCATTGTCACTATGTAAAGGTTCAAGTCGTAAGACACCTTTGCTTAAGCACAATATTACACAGATAGATATTGCTCGATTATAATGTTTTAAAAATTTTCAAGTGGGGGACTGTGTTAGTAAAAAAAATTCAAGTGGAGGATTATGTTAAATGAAAATTTTGAGAAAGAAAATATATTATTATTTTATTACAACATGCACTCCCACATTGCTATCTTTAGAAATGTGGAAGTCCCCTTTATAAACTCATATATTCACTCATGGGTTTGGGCCCCAAGGGGTACTCAAGTTTTTTAAAGGGAGAGGAGATAGGCAAAAGTAGGTTTGTCGATATCTCCACATGTGCGCCGCCATCTGGTCGGTTGGGCGTGGAGAATAATATTTTTTGCTAAAATTAATTTTGAATTTTCAAAATCATTTTTTATGTTAAAAACATTTTCAAAAATGGTTCATCCACTGTTGAGTTTATTACAAACCGTAACATCGATCGTTTTCACCATTACATTATCATTGACCAACATTGACTGTCATAAAAACAACTAACCGTTGGATTGTTTTTCTTTTATCATTAATTATGTGATCGTTGAAGCCTCCCTCCCCATCTACTATATATATGCCCCATTTCTCTTCTCATTTCACATAATAAACAATTTCTTCCTCTCAAATTCTCTCTCGTCTCTCTCCATCTACCACCCTCTTTGTCGACCAAAATTTTCTTTGTTTTTATCTTTGTATTTAGTTTTTGTTTACCAAACATAGAAGTGTCTATCGAGTGTTGGTATTCCAGTGTGGTTCTAGTGCAGTTCATATCGACGAAATTAGAGGATATTTTATCTTGGGGACAACGGGACACGTGAAATTCTGTTTATACACTTGAGCAGTGCTGCAAACTTTTTAAAGAGAGTGATGTCCACAATTCAGCCTATTTTAACATACTTTTGTTTTGCAGCTTTTCTCACCAAGAAGCTTAGTACCACCAAAGTGCAGCAACCACATAGATGACATACTCATTAGACAAAAGTCAAACTATATTTTTAAAGACAAAAATCATCTTTATGTTTGGTAGACGAATTAATTTTTTGTCAACATATATATAAATTAAAGTAAATTCATGATGTGGGATCGATGTTGAAAAATTGTTATTTCTAATCTAAAAAGTTTTCGGCCATTCAAAACTTTGTAAAAACTAATTTATCACTACAATAGTCCAAAGTTCTTCCTTAAAGCTTCTTTTTTTCTTTCCTTTCTAAAACAACCTCTCATGCTTCTCACCTTGGATATTCGATTGCTTTTCGTTAGAATTCTACACAATATAACTTCGCATTAAAGTACTTTATGCTTGTATCTTAGCTTTGATCAAATTCAAATTTTTCATTAACAAGATTTTTTTTCATAAGAAATAAACTAGAATCTTACCAGAAAAAATGTATGATGTGATTAATGTATGGTAAATTTACATAAATATAACCAAAGTACTAAATATTTACAATATGCATAACAAAATAAGAAAAGCTCATGATACGCGATCATTTTTTTCATAAATTTTATTTATGTCCTTGTGATTTATATCTTTTTTGCGATTTATTAATCTCGAGTCATCTCGATGCAATTAAGGCTCGAGATCGAATAACTAAAGACAAATGTCTTTCATCCCAGGACAATGTATGCCCAAGATTGAATAACTAAAGGTAGAATTATTTCATCCAGAGCCAAATCAGTGTCACTAAGATCTGAGATTCAATAACTAAATGCAGAATTCTTTTATCTTAGGTCATCTCGATGCAACTAAGACTCGAGATCGTGTATCATGATTTATATGATGGTTGAAATTTGAAAGACATCGTTTAAAACGAAGTACAGAATCGTGTAAATCTACACTTTTGTCTTTCATCTCGAACCATCTTAGTGCATTGTATGTCGAAGATCATGTATCAAAATTTGCACAATCGTGTATCGCACGTGTGTAGTCGATTTATCACGTGTTGATTAAGGTAATTTCGATATTTTATATTGTTGGCTTGTAAACTTTTTTCATTTTTAAAATTGTTTCAGCGTGTAAATATTTCTTTGATTTGTTTGTGTTATATGACAGCAGAGGTATATAAATCTGTAAGTAAAGAAAAAAAAAAGGTAGATTTTAGTTGAGAATCACAGCAAAGAAACAGATGAGAGAGGGAGTTAATGAAAGCGCATACACCGGCTGATGAGAAGCACGTGCCATTGCCTTTGATGCAATTATTGCCTCACATTATTATTGTTATTTTAATTTATAAAAGACTCACATTTGACGTTAATACACGTGTCTTCTTCTTACACGTTTCTGATTAATTCATCGTAATACTCAATTTTTTGGTGCTTACTAATTAATTAATTAATTAAAACTCTATACAACAACACTACAAAACCATAGAGAAAGGAAATCAACTGCAATTCTCTTTACTTAATCACTTCTCTTTTAAACTTTCCCATTTTTCCCAAATCCCAATTAATTGCTTTGGAAAACTAAGGTCAACTTTTCCCCTCCCCTTTAGTTTAAACAACCTTAATTACCTTTCTTCCAAACCTTAAAAAAAAAAAAAAAATCTTTATTCCTCATTCAAACAGTGGCTATTGCATTGACTTCATTTGGTGTTAACTAATTATATATACTACATTTGTTATAAATTTTAATAACTATTAGATTTTGGCTACTTTTTCTTTGTTCCTTTCTTGGTTTTTTTAAACTATTTTTTTAAGTTTTTTTTCTTTCAAATATTAGTATGCATGGCTTTACATAGTCCATTTACTGATTGTGTTACTTATGTTCACAAACAAACAAAGAGAACAATTTTATTAGAGAGAAAAATTAAAATATAAATAACTAGATATGTTTTTAAGGTTAAGAAAGTTTTCTATAACACATTTTTCTAAATCTTATAGTCAAAATCTTAAATATAACCTATACAAATTCAATACAAATTCAACTAAGGGATATCAAATTGAAGAAATTCAAAATAAAAATGGTTTGTAAGTTTATTTTATTTTAAAAAAGAAAACAAAACAAAGGCAAATGATTATTAAACCATGTTGGCTTATTTTCTTATAATGGTTTACAATGGGTTTCTCTTTTTTCTACAAAAAACACTTGAATTCACATACCCAAATTTCAATTTTCATAAAAGAAAAAAAAAACCAACTGACTAGGATTTTGATGGAAGACATACCTAAAATGTATATTAACAAAACAAAGAAAAATCCTATATATTGAAATAAACTTCAACTTTAAAACATACAAATCGAATGAATATAAGAAACGTGACCTTAAAACGTATTGACTAATATCAAAAGTGATATATTATGTTGACGCATGTACAAAACAAGAAATTATTTAGAAGAAGGGTTTTCTTAAGAATAATAATAAAAAATTAAACAAACTACATGCACTTCATGACAAAAAAAAAACCACTAAAGAACAAATACCGATTACACTTGATTTTGTGATTTTGTGATGATGTATAAATATTTTGTCCATTTTATAATTTTTTTATATAATTTTTATATATATAAAAAAAGGGAATAACTAGAGTTATTCTTTTCAAAAAAATTGAGATTAGTGTAAAGGATGAGTAGTATAGTGAATACCAAGTGCGCAAGCTAGTGAGCTAAACCTCATTGAAAACCTTAAGAAAAGCTTGGAGTTGGTATGAAAGGTTAATTATAATTAAGTAAATGAGAGGGAAGAAGGGATACTGCCTTGAAGAGGAGGGTATAGTAAACCCAAGAATGTGGGGTATCCTTACTTAGGCAAAAGCTCCCACATGGATCTAACAGCTAGCTAGCGAAGTAATTGTGTGTGTGTGTATATATATAAAAAGATATTCTCCCAAGGGTTGATGGATTTTGACTTCAAATAATTATTTTTGGTGTTTTATTTTATATAACATTATTAAAATAATAATAATAATAATAATAATAATAATAATAATAAATTGAAGGAAAGAAAAATAAAAGAAATGGTATAATAATAATATGAGGTTTTGGAAAGGGAGAAGAAGCCAAAGCCATTATATGGGTGTTTAAATCTAAAGTGTCTGTTCACATTGAATGGAAAAGTATCTTCTTGTCCTCCTAAAAGATATAAAATTTAAAAAAAACACACACACACACACACCAAAAAGTTTTCCTTTAATTTCTTTTCATACCCTTCAATTATAATTCTTATTCTAAAAAGTACGGCAATTTACTTTTTAGTTACTTTTTTGAAGTTTTGAAAATAGCTTTTTTTCGATAATAATAATAATACAAATTATTTACCTATCATGACAAAAAAAAATTGCTAAAAAACAAGAATTCATTACACTTAATTTTGTTATAAAAGGTAAATAGATGGTTTATTTTGCTATTTTTGACAATTTCTCTTTTGAAAAACAATATACCAATTAAAACTCAATTATTTTATTTTAGCGGCTGAATTTAAATATATAAATATTTGAATTTTAGATGTTGCGTTAAGAAAATAGTAATAATAATAATAAAAATGTGACGTTTAACTTGTTAAAGTGTTCAAATTCAAATTTAAATCGACTAAATTTGTTAGAAAAAAGAAAAAACAAAATATACACCATTATATAGATTTTGGGTTGTATTGCTTTAATGATAAGTATTTAAACTCTATGTTATATATAGAGAGAGAATTATTTTAGGGCATTTGAAAATTATTTATAATTATTTTCGTATGATTTTAGCGTTAATTAAGTCAAAATCATAAAATAAAAATTTTCAGTCCCAAGGCCCTTCTAAAGTAGAAGAAGAAATTTTATTTTTAAATTATTCCTAAATAAGTAAAGAAAAATAAAATAGGTGAAAATGAGATGAAATTAAAATGAGTTTGATGAATTTGATTTTCCCATTTCTAGTGATAGACAATTATTGATAGATTATTTATGTCGCAACCATTCAAGATTTCATAAAATGGATATCTAGATTATCGTGTTTGTTTTAAGACAATGTAAGATACTTTGATATTTAAATATTGTCGAACTTTCTAAGATACCTTTAGAAGATATTTTGAGAATTTTAAGTGCCCTCTCGAAATATAAATTTTTTAGATTTTCAATGTCTATCTCTTTCTTTATTTTTATTTTATAATTAAGATAAATATTGTTTTATGTCATATATCTCACTCCTGTGTTTATGTCTTAGTTGTTTTGATGTTAAAAAAAATAGAGGAAGTAATGTAAATGAAAAATATTGAAAATATTTTTGAAATATAATAACATTATAAATTTATCAATATGATAAAAATTAATAGACATATCACTAATAAAAATGGACAGAAGTCTGTTTCTGTAGATAATAGATCTAAAATTGGTTATAAATTAATGAATGGGTGAGAAGAAAAGGTTTTTTCCTAAACTGTCATAATAATAGTAAGAATAAATTAAAAAAAAAAAAAGAGAAGGGTTTCAATGAAGCAGTACAAGTTTTGACTGAAACCACTTATGAGTAAAAAGAGAATGGGCAAAACAAAGAAAGGGCTTCAACTTATAAGGACAAAGACACTTTTTACATACTCAAACTTCAATGGGGTTTGGGCCACCATATGTACATTTAAATGTACCCATTTTTTCTTTTTTCTTTTTCTTTTCTTTTTCCAAAAAGATTAATTAGATGTACCATTTTGATCCCAAATAAAATATTTATTGATTGATTTTTTTTGTCTTTTTTCTAATAAGGAGAGATTCTCTCCAGAAAAATACGACACTATCTTTTTTTTTAGGATGATCCCATATAATAACGATATGTCATCGACTATTATTTTAACTAAATAAAAAAATATAGCAAAATAATTTTATAAAAAATGTACTAAAAGGTTAATTTTAAAAATCTTGACAAAGTAAAAAAATATATGTCAAGAAGATTACCAAATGTGTATAACACATAAACTTTCTTAATTTCTTTGATTCTTGTGAAGACATTTCATTAACCTCTAAAACAAGTTTATTGATATGAACATTTGAATTTTTATTCTTTAGATTTTTATTGACTTGTTTTCGGTTTTCCGTGTGTATTCACATATTCTATATATATATACATATATGCAAAGTCAACCTACAATTTAAACAATCTTTCATCAATATCAATAAAAATATCACAATCATATTTTAAAATTAAATTATGTCAAATGTATAATAGTTTCAATAAAATACAACAAACTTTACGTTATTGATTTTAGACAAAAGTAGGAAGGTTATGGTAACAATATGAATTTTTAACATTATGGTACCGTAAATTTATTTAGAGAAATTAAATTTATATAGTCTAATTATTGGAAAGTATGGGTATATTTTTTGGGCATGCTAACGAAGTAATATGTACAATTTATTATTATTATTATTATTATTATTATTATTTAAGAAGGTTGTAGATGAAAATGGATTTAAATGATAATAATTGAAAAAAGAAGAATAGATTTTATTCTTGTGGTGGTTGAGGTAGTTGAATTTCAATATCCATTAATTACGCCGCAGTACTATTTGTATTTGGGAGCGTTCTTCTTGTGTGGAGACTCCATAGGTTTTATGCCATTTAGATTGTGACATCATAAATTCAATTACTTCAATCCATCTATAATTAAAGCTCACTACAATTCATTTACGGAAAATTTGTCTTTCTTTTCCTTTTTTTTTAAAAAAAAATTATTTCTAATGTTTTAAAATGTAATGGTTTTATCTTGAGTTTTTAAGAATAGATGTAGAGGGTCCATGTGTATTTGTTTAGGTTCAAATACTATTTTGATCTATTTACTTCTATGTTTGTTTAATTTTAGTCTATATATACTTAGATTTTTATTTGGTAAAAGTTAATTTTGATGGATTAAATTTAAAATTTCTTCAAAGTGATAGACTAAATTGGAGAATTGAAGTATAGGTACTAAAATGTTGAAGAAATTGTCAAAGTATATAGACTAAAATGATATTTTAACATATTTTTTATTATTATTTTAAATATTGATATTGCACACGGACACTCTTTCGTCTTTCCTATATTCTTTTCAAAAACAAAAAAAAATTTAGTACAATGAGAATATGACACTCTCTTCCTCCATAATATTATCATCTTAGTCTTTAAATTTTCTCCATAATACTATATCTTAGTCTTTAATTTTGAGATTTGTGTCTATTTGGTATCTTAATTTTTAAATAATAAACTTAGTTTTCAAACTATTGATCTAAATATGGAGAGAGGGATTGTTTGTTTGACAAAGTCAACTAAAAGTATAAAAATTAGGATGTGGAATAAAATATATTTACACCAAACTTACACTCACTAACTGAACTGATATTAAAATAGTGTTTGAAATGAATTTCGAAATTAAATTTATTGAAATTCACCGGCCATTAATACACGTATTATTATTATAAGATTTTAGTACTTTTTGGGATGTGTAGTCAAAATATATTATTATTATTATTATTATTATTATTATTGAACTGAGTTTTAAACTTAAAAACTTCAATTAAAATATTATAATTGAGATTTTGAAGTTGCCGTCATGTCGTTTTGCAGAAAATCCAACGCATTCCTAGGCGTCAAACCATGTGAAAAAAGAAAAGCATGACATTAAATTTTAAGCCTTTGTTTTCTATTTCTTTGATTAAATAATAAATATATATATATATGACTTGAGAAATTTTGTTAAGAATGTAGTTAACATTTTGGTCCCGTAATTAGGATAGTGAAAAGACTTAAGCTTCCATTTAGCCCCAACAGAGTGGGTCATTAACATTAACATTAACAAAATATTTTTAGATTTTTTCTATAATTATTAGTTAATTGATTAATTAAAGCCAGGCTTCTTTTTCTCTTGATTCTGATCAGATTTTGATGTGACGTGTGTCCCCCAACTATTTACGAGAATTACAACGACTTTTGACAATTAAATTCCATTTTATTTAAACCAAAAAAAGAGAGAGATCAGAGACAAACTTTATTTGTGAATCATAAAGTGGAATATTGCACTAATAAAGTTAAGAAAATAATAATAATAAAAAAAAGGTTAAAAATTAAATGAACCAAAAATAGAGGAGCTATCAGCTGCATAATTCGAGCACAAACAAACATTACACACAAAAACTAATACCCTCCAAGAAAAAACAAAAATTATATGAACAAATAATGAAGGCAAGATTGATTGATGATTAATTCAATTCTGCCTCAAAACCCAAATCCTTACATTTCTTATTAACCAAACATTACTCACTAATTAGCAACTAAATCACTGTATTTAGGAGAGGGACCCCTTTCTTGGATTCACAAAATTCAATGGGTTTTTTTTTTTTATAAAAAAAAAACAGAGGATTTGAAAAATAGAAAATGTTTTTGTTTTACAAGCCAAAATTTATGGAGAAAAATCACACGATGTAACAATGGAGGAAATGGGGTTTCCTTTTTGTTTAATTTTGCCATAGGAAAGTATCGGTATAATCCGCCATTAAAATCTGGTCTTTGAAGAATAATCCATAATCCTCTTGTAATTCCTCTTCTTGCTCTGCATTACTCACTCTGTTATACCATGGGTAAGAATAAAGCCAACCTTCCACCGAGTCCACAAATACGAACTCGTTTCCTAACTCCGCTGTTTCATAACTCGTTCCTAAACTCGGAAGCTCCACGATTTCAGTCAGTTCCTCCGGCGAGGAAGGGCATAAAGAGGAAGAAGAAGAGGAAGAAGAGGAAGAAGAAGTAGAAGTAGAAGAAGAAGAAGAAAGTGGGGGAGTTGGGATTTCCATGAAGGCGGCTTTAGCGGCGGCGGCCTGAACGTCACGAGGAGAAGTGGAAGCCGGACGGGGGAATTGGTGGGCAAGTTCAGGGAAGTTGAGAATGGCGGAGGTGCCTTTAATGGTGAGGGCGGCGACGTCGTGGGCACGTGCGGCCATTTCAGGGGTGGAGAAAGTACCGAGCCAGATCCGGCTTTTTTTTCGTGGTTCACGAATTTCGGAAACCCATTTTCCCCATGCCCTCATTCGGACCCCACGGAAGACCGGGTGTTTGCTGTTATTGTTGTTGTTGTTATTGTCCCTGGGCCGTTTGAGTCGTTTCCGGTTCGATTCGACCACGGGCGATGAGGAGGATGGTGGTGATAAACTGCCAGATGATGAGGGCGATGGCGGCGGAGATGAGTTTAAAATTGTAGAATCGTTCTCCATTTTTGGAAATGGGGAGGGTGGGAGGGAAGGAAAAAAAAGGTTTTGGTTTTGATTTTAGAGAGAGAAAGAAAAGTGGGGCATTCGTATAAGATGTTAAGTCACCCCTACACGAATGGGTATAAACGGGTTTATATAAAACAACCTATCAATGCCTTTATTCACTGTTCATTTATGATGCACGCAGGTTGTAATAAGAACGGGTGTATACGAATATTTTTCATTCCAAATTTCAATCTCTTTTTTATTTTTATTTATTTATTTATTTTATTTTTAAGCAAATTTAATTTAATATTATTAACGATATTATTATTAATATTAGTAGTCTCTCTCTTTCTATATCAGGTCTCACCCACCACCCTCTTTCCCATCATTTAGTCTATCTTTCCTTTGTCTCTTACAAATAAAGATCTTGTGTATATATATATATATATTTTGTAGAGTGAGAGAGCAAATAAATATTAACAATATATTAGATCTGTTAATACTCTGAATTGAATTGATATATTTTTAGTACTCCATTAAAATTTTCTATCAATAACTCAATCAATTTAAATATTGAATATTTGTATTTGTATATACATAACAAATGTTCTCCAATTATGTTAAATGAATTAATTTAGACATTTAGTTAATGTTTAATTTGAAAGCTAAGTCGTATGTTGATTAACATGTAAAATTGATTAACTTAAAAAAAAAAGTTATCAGTTTAGTTAAAACAATTTAAAGTCTATCCTCATATTGTTTTTTCCAAACAAAATATGAAAAGAATAACATTTATATATAAATTGAATTTTTAAAAGGGGTGATTATTGTATTAGTATTTCGATGGATACAACTCTCAAATGTTAACGAGAATATATAAATATAATATATAATTTGAAAATAAAGAAAAAAAAATGAAATTAGGTAAGAGGGGGAGGACGGTGAAGGTACAAAGAGTTAGGGGAGGTGATCCCTCCCAGGCTGGATTAGTCGTGTGGGTCAATTTTGGTGTTTTTAATTTAATTTAATTTAATTATTATTATTACTTTTTTTTTTTTGCGAAACAAATTTAAATGGGATAATTGGGATATAATTGGGAGTCATAGAATGGGCAAGATAGATAATAATGTTAATATTGTAGGGTTGTTACACCGTTGATAGTAAATAATTATAATTCCTTTTTTTTAATAATAATTATATTGTTATATTAATTACCTAAAATAATTATTGGAAATGTTTCACTATATTATTGTATTATTGTAACTGTAAAGGCTGTTTTTTACCTTTTTTTTTTTTTTTTGTTGAGGATTTTGAAGCAGTGTTGAAAAGGATGAAATTAAGTTTTTACTGTAAAAATTGAGTTTGAAAGAAGAGGTAAAATTAATGTAGATACCGATCTAGTTGTGTTTATGTGTTAGCCACATTTAGACATTCTAGTACTCAAGTGTATACATAGGTACTTTTTTACTTTCTCTATTTTGCAATTTGATTTTTCTGAAGAGTTTGTTGGTCAAATTTTGTGTGATTTTTCCTTTTTTAACAGAAACAGAAGCATCAATTAAGATGAAAGAATTAAAGAAAGTAAAGAATGATGTACAAGAGAACACAAAAAAGTAGGTCATCTTTAAGGCAAATTTGATCAAATATAGTTTTTTTCTGGCCAGCAAATGACCAATATGATTATTCTCGAATAATGAAGACTGACATTAACAAACCACCACAGATTGAACAGTAAACCACGTTTTTAATCAACAGATGAACTGTACTTCAATTTTTTTTTTCTCAATTTCAACCTTACTTTCAATGTAAGAGTTAAATATACTAACTGACTTAGATTGAGATTCATTTATTTAGCTAATTAGAAAAGATAAAATATGTTTTTCTCCAAAGAAAAAAAAAACATTGAAAAAAGGGGAAACACTATGCAAAAATATAATAATTAAATTCAATATATATGTATATATATATATATATCGTAAATATAGCAAAATTTGTTTAAATGTAGCAATGATAAATCGTCATATTACAAATAGTGGTCTATCTAGATTATAAAAGTCTATCAATAATTGATAAACTTTGTTATATATAAATTGCAACTTTTTAAAAATGTTGTTATACACTCAATTATTAGGGGCATTTTCAAATATGGTAAAATAAACTAAAATATTTATACAATATATAAATTTTTTTATTCTATCAATGTCAATAATGTCACTAATAGAAACATATCAGTGTCTATTAATCATGGATAGAATCTATATTTATATATCTGATCAAATTTGCTATTTTTTAGCCTTCTTCTAAATATTATATAATTGATATTTATTATAATTACCATTTTTTTTATTTAGTTTGTGGGAGAGAGAAAAGACAATGAAAGTGAAAACTATATGAAAATTCATTAGCTTTGATTTTGAAAATTAAACATATTTCATCCATATTTTTTAATCACGATTTGCATCATTGTACTCAAATTTTAGCCAAATTTTTTTAAGTTTTTAAAATTGTATTTCAATTTTTTGATATGAAAGTAGATAACAAATCAAAAAAATTAGATGGTGGGATAAAGTTGAGTTTTAAAAGAAAATAATAATAAAAAAAAAGGTATCTAAGCAACAATTATTGGAGAAAGGTGTTATTTATGATATAATATTTGGTTGCAAATTCAATGCACTTTGTGTTTTTTCTATTGTCTATAATTTCTAGTTTCTTCCGTGTGTGTGTTATGTTGCCTCTAATCTCAAGCTTTTTATCTAAATAAATAAATAAAAGAGAAATTCAATCTTTCAACTCTCTTACCCTTTCCCCATCTCTATTACTATTTTATCAAATTATATTTTTAAAAACTTTTTCATTTCATTTCTTTAATATAATCCATCTCCACTAAAATGTCCAACATCTCAATTTTACAAATTATACAAACAAAAACCTAAAAGAAAAAAACATTTGAATTTAGGACTAAATATTTTATGCAATTTAAATAGATTTAACTCTTTTATTATTATTGCTTGTTTTTCATGTTTAAAAAAAAAGAAAAAAATAATATTTTTAAAATAGTAAAATAAATTAAAATATTTACGAGTTATAACAAATTTTTTTTATTATTGATAGTCACTTATAAACTTCTATCACTATAACATATTAGTACCTATCAGTGATAGAATTTAAAATTTTTGCTATAGATTGTAAATATTTTGTAAAATTTGCTATTTTTAAAATTCTTCTAAAATGCATTAAGACCATTTTTTTTTTAATTAAAGACTAAAAAGATCATACACTACGATGATTCATTCTTTGGTTTGATGTCGAACTTTGAAAATGGAAATGTTCGTAAATTTAATATATCATTGTTATACTCATTTAAACAAAATATACGGTCAAATTCTCTCTCTCTCTTTTTTTTTTTTTCTAAAACAAATGAACTCATGTTAATGTCAAAAGAATATTATTTATTAACTTCAAAGTTACGACCTTTCATACGATAATTTTATTCACTAAATATTTTTATTTAGGAAGATTAATCTTATAATTGTGTTTAAAAATTGTACGTGTTATTGAAACACACAAATACAAATATATGATATAGATACTTGTTAACTTTTAAAAAATTAACATACAGATACATCTTAGATACGTCACTTTTATTTATTTTTATACATGTATATGTTAACATATTTATCATAAAGCTACTTTATACAGTTCAAAAAGTATAAAAGATCAAATCAATAAGATAAAGATAATTAATTTGACCCTTCAACGATGAATTGAGTTTATGAAAAAATTTGATGATTAATGATGTGTTTGGTTTACATTTTCAGGTATTTAATTTAAAAAATAAGTTATTTTAAAAAAGAAAACTAAAGTATTTGGAAGTCACTCTAAATAAAAATTTTAAATGTATTTTAAACAATTTTTAGGAAAAAGAGTTAAACAAAAATAAGTTTATTGAAAAACATTTTTTTCTTAATTCAATCCAAACGAACTCTAATCTTTGAGGGATAACAAAAAGAAGATAGGAAAAATATGATTTTAGGATTTTGTAAAATTTGCTATTTTTAAAAAATTCCCATTTTTATATGTATTTATATTTCCTTTGGTTGTTAGTATGCAATTATAATTATTTCATGAAATTAAGTGAGCTATGGGGTTTTGACTTAAAATTCACATCAAACATGCAAAAGGATTAACATATAAATGTTTGATAGATCCCTTTACGTATTTAATACATATATCTGATCTTTTTTTTTAAAAAAAGGTTAGATATTTCATTTCATATATTTGACATATAAATGAACCTACGAAGATTAGAAAAAACGTTAGATACTCCATTTCATATATATCATTTGATATATATCTAAATTTATTAGTATTAAATATGTATTTGATACTGATTTTTTTTCTTACTTTCATGTATCAATGCTTCAATAGTATACAGGAATATATAGTTATAAATTATATTAATTTATTTTAGAAAATTGAAATAAATGGGGATTGGTGTACAAGATTTGCAAAAGCTTTTCCCCCCCTTTTTAAAGAAATCAAATTATAACACGATGGAAGATGTTAGGCTGCATTTGACTTCTCCTAAGATTGATTAGGAAGGAAATATTGCTAAAGTTTTTTTTTTCTAATGAAATATTCATTTTCATCAATTTTAAACTCTATTCCCTACTAACTTTACATATTAATCTAAGAAGATTACTTCTAAACAATTTTTCAAATTTCAATTTTACTAATCTTTGTAAATTCAAATTCTAATACTCTCAATTTTCAATTTGATCATTTCAATACCACTAATTATTTTTAAAATAATCTTATTTAAAAAATAAATTTCACCTATTTCTTTTTAGAGGATTGATATAGATAGAAAGAAAAAGTATTTAAAAAACGACAAATCATTATATTGTATAGTCTTAATCAAAAAACTTTTTAGAAAAGAAATAATTAAAAAGTAAAAGATGAAAACATTAAATAAAGATTAATAGAGCATAGTGAAAAAGGGGTCCAAGAAAAGAAGCATATTTAATCAGACACTATTGAAGGGCATGGGTTTGGTTTAATATATGGCGCTGTTTGCAGAAGTTTTGGTCTCCCAAACCAAACCACATTGTAAAATAAATATAATCTATAATTTAATAACATAAGCGTAGTATGAGATATCTATATATATATACTTGAAGTCAGCCATATATATTGGCCATAACCATACCATATCTTACAAATCATTAAAATAATAAAAGAAAAATTGAGTCAAATTTCTTATTTTATTTTATTTTTATTTTCATTTACTTTGTTCAAATCAGAGTGTACATTAAATAGAGTTGAGCAAATGTGTAGTACTAGAATCATGTACATTTCAAGACACATTTAATTCTCACACCACTACCCAACACATATACACTTTAAATTTTAGCCATTTTTATCTTCCCCTACTTGCATCATATTTCAACATCTAAAGTTTCTTTATATATATATATATATATAATCAAATGCTAATAATTAATAAGATATGATGAATATTGTTGTTTGAATTATTTTTATATTCGTGGTGCTTTATTTTCTTATCCATTTATCAAATGATCAAAGTTAGGCGTATTTGAGTTTTAAGTCTGTGTTTAATTTGTTATTCAATTAATCTTGATGATAAATTAACTATTATTTTAATTTATAAATTAAAAAATCGAAAGAAAAAAAAGATTACAAGTAAACATTTGGAGGTAATTAAACACGAGGAATAAATGGATGGCAGTATAGAAAGCTTCCAGATCCTATTTACTATTACTACCATATTAAGAGAAGCAAATTAAGAGATATCTTGAAAGAGATTTACTGGGAAAATTCAATAATTAGATGTGACATATGATTAGCTAACTCAAAAAAAAAAAAAGGATTATAAATATTAACAAAAACAATAAGTGGTCTAAAATGAAAATTGTTGAGTAAGTAATTAAGATTTAAAAAATTATGACAAAAGTCAACAACAGTGACAAATATAGAGTGAGCTGTGAAAGAATGGCCCTTTATTCCTCCACTAATCAACAAGGATCAGTACTTAAATGTTAGAAGTTAATTATAATATATCACTCCTAATTTTATGTAAATTTGTCAATCATTCTTTACGAGTGGTACCACATAATGTTTGAAAAGAAAAATCATAGGTAATTGTAAAAGTTATTTGAGTTCAAATTCTTTAAAATTTAAATAACAAAATGCGTTTTAAGATGTTGATTCATTATTTACCTCAGGTAGAATGAAGTATGAAGTGTATATAAACCTAAAGTTACCCAAAAAAAAAAAGTAATAGAGAGTATATATTACATTTTACAAATTCATATTCTTAATTACTCAAAAGATAAAAAACAACTTTCCAAAAAGCCACGATAGTTGGTCCAAATTAAGAAAGGTATGAAAATTTGTGTACATTGTTGAGGATAAGAGAAGGTTGCAAATTGCAATGGCTTATGTTTAATCCTTTTGATTTGGGTTCAAGGAGGAAGGGTTTATAAAACGCACTTATGATTTGGCATTCTTAGTTACAATTGCCTTCATCGCCCTAAAGAGAAAATTTTAGGTTTCTTCTCTTCTTCTTCTTCTACTGAAATCAATCAAATGACCTTAGCTCTTTAAGCTCTTTAAGCTCTTTAAGCTCTTTAAGCTCAGTCTCAAAAAGATTCACTTCCAGTATTACTATATGATATATATATATAGATTCTTTCTTTTTCTATTTTCTTTTACATTTTTTGTTTGTTGTTTCATTTTTCAACGATTCCTATTTTTCTCACC
Source organism: Cucumis hystrix (assembly GCA_025688845.1). Taxonomy (NCBI): domain Eukaryota; kingdom Viridiplantae; phylum Streptophyta; class Magnoliopsida; order Cucurbitales; family Cucurbitaceae; genus Cucumis; species Cucumis hystrix. Next base: position 21,710,131 of record CM046884.1, read on the forward strand.
TATTCTTTTTTGTTAATGTCATCTTCTGTTTTTTTTTTCCCCCTTAAATGGATCCTCTTTGTTTCTTATTTCTTTATTTATTGATAAATTAAAATTTAACTAATAGACGTATGCAAGTCTCTTCCCAAAATTACTATAATTCTTTTCCTTAAATATCATTTTTGTTTGCCGAATTGTAGTTCTTGTTTTTCCAATACAACTTAAATCTATAGTCCCATGCTCATTTATTGTTTCTTTTTTAAGAAACATTTTCTTACCTATAACTTTCTTACTATACATTTTTTAAAAACATATTCACATATTTTATTTTCTTGCCTGCAAATTATTATTTCTTTAATTTTGGTAAAAAATGATCTTGAGGGACTAATTCTACAATGAATAAAATTGAATAAACTTCAAAATATACTAACATCATGTTTTAACTCCTTTTTCTTACCTGCATCATTCTAAATCTTACCTTTAAAAAATATGTTTAATGTCTTAGACTCTTATATTTCATTATGCTTCATAACATTTATTTTTGTTACATTTCATTGTATTATAATTTTATGTGATAAATAAATTTAATTGTATTACACTTATGTATAGAGGGAACGATATGTTATCTGTATTTGAGTATTCAACAAATTTATTACTAATATATTGATTATCATTTGATCGACTAATGCACAATCAAGTAAGTGTATATATCTTTCATATGCAAAAAAATATTAAATATTAATGCATGTTTAGGGTTTTAATTATTCTTTTTTAAGATCAATTCAACAATGTATACACATGATATTATGACTATATTGTCTAATTACTGCCTCAATTATCATAATGTAGAGTGACATTATCCAAATCGAGTGTTAAGACATAGAATGCAACAAACAATGCCACTAGCTAGTCTGTTATACAGATCACCAACTAATCAAATATAATTGATTTGCAAGATAAGCACGATCAATACTAGTGACAAATTTATGCTAATTGTTTATCACACGCCGTGAGAATTGTGTGAGGAGATATAGTAGATGGTCCAGTTGTATTGGAGGACAATCTACCCCGATACGATAAAATTTCAAGAAGATATTCTCACACCAAACAACACTTATTATGTTTGCATGGTAATAACTTAATTATATTATTTGATTTTTCAATTGTGTTGTTTGGATATTTTTAAATTGATTATGTTATTCATTCATAATAATTTTGTTATAGATGTATAGCAATATTCAATGCCAAATAATTTATCATAACTAGGTTTAACATGTGACTGATGTGTTGCAAATGTAGAAGAAATCTTTTAACAAACACGTAAGCTTAATGTTCACGACACTATGGAAGATGCGTTCATTATAGAAGCCAACGACAACAAGCCAAGAATATTCAAGAGCAACACATTGAATCATAAACTAATGTAGGCTAAACACTTAGTAGAAGTTCAAGGACGAGACATCACATTGGGTTTTGGTTATCAATACAATTATAATGCAACATGATGACCCAACAAGATTAGATGTCATTCATCATCAACAACACTTTGAGGTTCTTGTACCTCGTTCTGGAACGCATCTGAATTAACATTTGATATATGTATGGTATTTACTGTATAAATTTAATTAAATTAATTTTTTAAAATGCATTGCACGATTTCTCAAAGTAGTATATAAATGAGGTCATTGAGAAGAATCTTTGCATTACTATTTATTGCACATGTGTCCACAAACGCATGTAAATGAGGTTATAAGGGAACATCTTTGCATTCCTATTTTGTTCTTAGAACTTTTATAAACTCTATTTTTATTTCGTTACAACCATTTAAATACTATGGTATAAAAATATAATCTAGACTATATATATGAAACATCATAATTTAACGGTGGAATTATATTGGAACAACATATTTTAAACTTAGTATGATAAAAAGACCAAGTGTTCTAAATTTAGATACACATGCTAGGTTGAGAGAGCAAGGTAGTTTTGTTTTTTATTTTTTTTTTTTTTTTTTTGTTTGATGAAGAAGAGTGTTGAAATGAAATAATTTGAAAAGTGAAATGAATGCTTTGTGTTTGATGAGGTATACAAACACATACTCATTAAGTATATTTCATTAATTAAGAGAACGTAATTTGTAAGGGCAAACTGCAAAGTATAAAATATGAGAAGGAAACATAATAAACAATTATTTGATGATTGCAAGATATTAATGAGGATGGTGATTGAATTGAAGCTTCAATATTGAAATAGTACTACTAGCCCATTAGGTCATGGATCCAACCCTATGATCCATTTAATATTGTGGAGCCATCTTTTTATTTTCCTCCTCTCTCCCTCTCTATTTTAGTTAAAAATAGAACTTTTTTTAAAAAATCTAAATTCTTGATGTTTCTATCTCCATCACATGGAAATCCATGTGTCCTCCATGCTCATAAGATTTTTATTTTTTTATATATCAAAAATGAAATCCAACATTTCTTTACCAACCATTTGATATTAATGTTTCTTTTTTGTTTTATACTCTTTAAGTGTTTGAACCAACTTCTTTGTATTCCTCATTTTTCTTATTTAATAACCCAATTCTTCATTTTCTTATCTACGTGTTAATCTCCATACAAAACCTTGCCAAAAAGTATATTTTATTTTATTTTTCTACAACTTATGCTTCGCATTCACAATTTCTTTACGGTAGTCTTCCCAATTCTTAATAATATTTTTTTCTTAAGAAAATAAAAAATTAAAGTCCCATATTATAACCATTCGATTTTTTTTTTTTGGAACTTGTACTTATTGTCCCCGGATTTAACATCGAATTTCATCTTTTCTGGGCAAGTACTTCAATTATTTGCCAAATTTCATAACTCTTTTTTCCCGAAATTTAACTTCAACATTGAACTGTTCCAAAAAGTAGATAATTATACAAAGACATTAATAGCTAAAAGTAGTATTTGTAATGTAATTTTCAAAACCCAAATGCTGAAAAGCGAAGATTATGACACAGAGCCTATAATTATTTTATTTTAATAGTTACAAAATCGAGTTAAAGTATTCCAAAATGGAAGAAACAATACGGAAAGGACTATGAAAAATCAATGTAATTAGTGTTGCCTAAAAAAACAATGTAATTATTTAAAAGCAGAAAGCTACGGAGAAAGTTGTATTGAACAGAGCTTTATTAATATGGGTGCCAAAAAAATGTTTGGATTAAGCAAATATGAAAAGTAAAAGTGAATGGATAATAATATGGATATAGCAGCAGCCCTATAAGATGCATTTATTTACCACAAAATGGTGCTGCAATAGCCGTCAAAAACAGCAACTTGCTTTTCGTCCTTTGGTAGTTTAAAGAAAAGATTGAAAGAGATTTTGATCAGAATCGTTGAAAAAACAAAAGTAAATAGAAAAAAAGAAAAGGTTTGATTGGAATTCAAAATTCATTCCCCCTTCAATAATGGTGGATATGGGGCTGAGACTTAATCCTTGGTAGGCTGGCAAATTTCCAAACTTTTAATGCAATGGGGACACTTACAAATCTGTCAAAATTTATTATGGTTATTGGACTCATGAGAAAAGAAGTGATGTGTATTCAAGACAACAAACTAGGAAGGACCCAGGTGCGAGGAATTCATCACACCATTTACTGAGCCCGTCACGATGTAACTAGTAGGTTTTGATTGTTTGTTGACGAGAGAAACGTCTCGAATTTATACCTATTGTTTAAACTCCAATCATCCATTATTGAAAGATGAACACATTGTGACATTTTCATTGAATAATTTGTTGACCTAATCTTACTACCCTGTGTCCAGCAAAGAGGGGAAAACTACTTTGTTAGTAAAGATTGCTATATAAAGGGGACCCAGAATCACTAATATTTTGGTTCTAGTTTCTTTTGGGTTACCTCGACATGATCATCTGAACTTTCATTAGTAAAGTAGACCCTGTAGAAGATCTTAAATATCTGATTATCATGGTCCCTTTGGTTGACAGTAACCCACCAAGATCATTAACATCAACCATTGCACATTGTCTTTGTTCTTCATACGAAGCTTCATGTTGTGGCGCCATATAAGAGATCATATATGACCTAGGTATCTGAATCCGATCCCTGAGAATACGGTTTTTGATGGACTGGATGGGACCTAGTGAGTGAAAAACATTTATTGCTTTGGATGGACCTGGTTGATGATGACCAAAAGAAAGAGTAATACCTTCCCATTGTGGTCCTGAACATGACTTCCCACGTAGATGAACAGTGAGGCGAGGTTGGGAAAAGGAACTCGCAAAGTTTCTACTGCAATATTGACAAATAATCGTAGTCTACTACACAAGTGGAACAAGGATTAAGGATTGTATATACAAGAGAACTACCACAGTTGCAATCCATTTACAAGGTGCTTGACATGATGATCCCAATGAAGTTGGAAGGAAACCTTTCCAAAGAGAAGACAGAGAAGGTGAAACATTTTGTTCTGTGCAGTTAGATTCAAGAGATCCATGGATTTCCTCCATATCTTCAATGCGCAACATTCAACAATATTATCTGAGTTTTATCTGGAAAACCCTGTTATACCAAATCGAATGGAGGGTCATGTGGAATAGGTCATATTTCAAGGGCTTGGCATGCCAGAGGAAGTGCTTTTGTACTTTCCTGACTCGGAGTTGCATTTCGAGATATCTGTCTTTTGGTATTGAAAGCAGTATGTCCTGTAAGTTGGGAATGTCCTTTTCTGCAACAATCACTGAGAATGCTTCCCAATCCAATACTTCAAAAAATGGTGGCACAAAATTGTCAGATATGATCACAGGTACACACTCATAAAAGATCGCTTCCACGACCCGGGGACTATTGACCTCGTAGCCCTTTGGACATATGCAGTATTTGCTGCTCTTCATATGTTGAATGTAATTCATTTTGCTAGCAACACCCGGAGGCATTGGACCAAAGATCTTCATATCAGGGTTTTTGTCTTTCCAGTACTTCAGTAGGATTGGACGTACATAGCCGTGCATATTTCCAGCATAAAAGGCAAGAATGTGTCTCTGTGAAGCAGGTTTTCCTCCAAGATCTCTAAGGGGATTCCTAGCAGATCGTACGTAAGTTTCTGGAAGAGACACGTCTCTCCCAATTTTGAAGCCAACTGTTACATCAGCATTGCAGAGTGCTTTTATGCAGTGCTCCATGTGGTGCCTTGTTTCATAAGGAGCCTATAAGAGTCCAAAACATTATGTTAAGTTTAGTGTATTGTTTAATCTTGTGTGCTACCACAGGGTACTTCATACGATCAGTATGATTAGAAGGAACAATTTGACTGGGTTGAAATAAGTCATGAAAAATCCAGCACAACGTGATGTTCTACTTGACCATATTCAAATGCAAGCAATTGCATCACAAGTATGCTATTGGAGGGCCTTAGTGAATTCATATGTGAATGTTAGGTCATCTAACTCACTGGTTTTCCTAAATTTGATAAGAAGAAAAAATAAGTGAAAAGGTCAAGAGTTTCATGGAATGTACCCAATCATGGCATCCAACAAGAAAATGGTCTGCTCCACCAGTTCTATTCCAATATGGATATTTGGCTGCAATATTTTCTGCGTATTCTTTCAAAAATTGACGTAAATTTGTCCTATTATGAGAATTGCGCACGTAGAGTGTGTACTCCAACATCCGAGAACTAAATGGCATATAAAACAGGTGAGCCTTTCGAGGATCCTTTACAACAAAACGCTTGTTTCCCTCCATCAGCTTCATAAACCATCCTTCTGAGGCATATAATCCCTTTAGAATTGGTTGATGAAAGATGGGCTTCTTTCCATCCCTATAGACATAGATTTTGAGTGTGCGTTCCATGAGTTCATAACTCCTGAAATCACAGAGAAAAGTTTAAATTGAACCTATACGCATGTTTGACTTTCTAGTTTTGGTCAAAACTTCATTTAAATTTTAACAATAAGGAAAAACATAAGTTGATATGATCAGGTAACTTAGCAAGCAATAAATCAGCACAGGTTTTTTCAGCAGACTCGTAATGTATTCCACCTAAATTAAGCTTTTGAAAGAATGTGCCACTGTGTACTTTATTTCTTAAATAACTATTCTGTTCATCCTAACACTTCTCTTATATTAATGCTATGAACATAGCAGCATTGTTACGTGTTCCCTATCATGAATGGATAGAACAGCAGTGTCTGAAGCATGAAAATAACTTCTAAAAGACATGAGTATACATAGTGGATTGCAAAATATGCAAAAATTAAAAATAGTTGCAAGGACTATTTGGTTTATTCTGTGCCTCATTAAACACATGATTAAATTTGGACCCTATGTTGAAAAAAATTAACACTTGAGGCTCGTGCTATGTGTGCAACATGTATAGATTCCACCAAAGCTAATGGCACAATTTGATTGAAGATAAGATGCAACGAGGCAAAGAGAAAAAAAGAGCATCCTTATAATCAACAATAAAACACAACAGGATGATTAAGCAGATAGCGAAAATCCAAAAGGATTGTATTTTTCAACTCATTTTCTTTAGTACCAAACCAGATGGACCATGGTTGTACATGGAAATGTCATTTTAACAATGTGAATACTGCAATAGAATACTAGTGTTGGCTTTACCTTTTAAACATGGAAACATTACGAAACAAAGGAGTGTACAGTTCTGGGTCATTTATAGCAGAAGCTTGCACGATCAGGGACTTGGCAGAAAAAATTTCCTGATCACGTAAAGAAGATCTCCTTGGTCTCTACATAAAACAGAACGAGGTTAAGACCAAGAATAACATATGATCATCATACCAACAACTTAAAACAAACTCAAACCTCATATGATCATCATACCAACAACTTAAAACAAACTCAAACCTCCATACCATAGCACGTGATGACCTGCGGTGACGGAATAAAATACGGTTCATCTCTTCTAGTGTAGTTACGGTCTTTGGTGGTAATTCACTCTTCATCTTCTTCCTTTTACCTATGCTTGTAGAATTAGTTTCTGAGGCTGATGAACTTAAATTTGATATCAAGTGGTGTGAATGAATTGTGTTAACTGTAGAAGTTGAGATTTGTAGCATGAAGGTTGAAGAATTGAAAGCCATATCCGTATCCTCAAGCTTTTGTAATGACGAGTTTTTAAATTCTTCCAACTCACCAAAATCCAAATCCATTTGTCCAAAGTCTTCTAACTCGTTCTCCAAAGTGATAGTATTAGTATCACTCGGTTTCACAACCTGCTGCTTCAAGGGAAACCCAAAACTTGTTTCCCCATCCACGGGAAGAATAGAATCATATGCCCGATTCTTAGTGCCATTTGATTCCAAATTACCATTTGCATCAACATTATTTCCAGATTCAAAACCAATATCAACCGATCTAGGGATTTCCTCCTCTTTTACATACTCCCCTTTGGCATTCAGCAAATTATCGCGTTGAAATCCTTTCTCAATGTTCCCAATGGGAGTTGTTGAAACATTAGCCAAATCCAGAACCGTAAGAGGGTTACGAACCGTAGCTAATTTGGGTGAAGTAGGCCCAAATTGAGTGCTATAGTGATCATATTTGTGAATAGCATCCTCAGGAAGTAGAGAGCGAAGAGCATCTCCATAGGGAAGTAAAAGGGATTGAAAAATCAGATAAGTAAAAGCCACTACTCCCACCAAAAGTAAGCATCTACGAGTTTGAATGTGACATAGGTTGCAGGGAAGTAAGAGATAGCCCATAGTAAGAGGGAATTCAATGACAAAACAAAGCCAGGATGTTAGCATGAACTTCGCTTCACTTCACTTCACTTGATAACATAAGAAATCTGATGGTCTGCAGAATTAGGGAAAAAGAAAAGTATAAAGAGATGAGTAAAAGCATTTTGGGAGAAGTTGTAATGAAGGTGATTTCAGTTAAAGGGAAGTAAAGAAGAGCGATTAAGTTGAAATTAAATCTAACCTTGGGGGTGGGAAGCTGAAGTTAGGGTGAAGAAATAGAAAGGATATGTTAGCAATGGTCTCGTAGTGAGGTGAGCTCCATTGTGGGGACTCATTACATTTTCCCTTTATGCTCCCGACAATGGCGATTTGAAACAAAAAGATAGTTTGTTGCAGACAACTTGATTGTTGGAGGTTTCTCACCGGAACATCTCTTTTTTCATTTCAAAAGTTACTTTCTTTTTTTTGTTGGGAAAATTAGCAAAAGTGGCCCATTTTTTGTTTTCGTTTTCACCCGTAGCAATCTTTTTAAAACTTGTAAAACTAACCTATCATATTTTCCTAAAATATTATCTAACTAATTGATTGCTTTGGGTTTTTCCACAAATTTATAATTTTACTCATAAAAATATTAGTTAGGATTGAAGAAGATTTGAAAATTTGTTAATCTCAAATCTTTATTCAAATCTTCATTCTTCACCATCATTTTTTATCGGTAACTTTCGAAAACATAGATTTATGCACAATTTTCAATTTTAAAAATAATTAATTATTTTTCTTTAATCTCTCAGTTTTATACTAAATCTTAACTAATTTTCTCCATAGCTAATTTTTTATACAATTTCTCAAATAATTTAATTTAATTTATGTGTTCCATAATTATGTTCACAACATTATGGTAGAAATCTTATTTACAGCAACAATTTTATATAAAATTTGGCAAGATTAAAAGTGTCTAACAAACAAACTTTTGAAGTTAAAAGTGTTGGTACCATCAAATTATTTGAGTTCATATAGTTGAAGAATGTGCAATCTAATAGCAATAAGCACATTAACAAGAGATCTACCTGTTGATGTTTGTTTCTCCCGTTGCATAATTCCGGACAAGTCAACTTTGAAGAAGATTGGCAATTCTTATCTCCTATATGACCTATATGTCTTCAACCGGCCAAACACCTCTGCTGTACATTCATCAATATGTACATTCTTCAAAGACTTGGCCACCCATTTTTAACTCAGAGCCAATTTTTTCATTGGTTTGTTTTTCCTCATTATCTTCTTTATCATCTTCCGTCTCTTGTTCCTCGTCAATATAGTTATGCATTTGAAATAATTATTTTTTTTAAAAAAAAGTGGAATACCTCTACTTCACTACTTAATGTTTCGATTGTTTCATATTTTTTAGTCCCTTTTTCAGTCATCTCTATAGCTCTCAATCAATCACTAGTGTCTTGCATTCATCATGGTCTTCTTCTATTTCGTCTCTTTTAATTATACGAAAAAAATAATTTTAAAAGGATTTACTATTCTATTTTTTTTCCAACAAAATATGCTAAGAATTGTGTTTTTTTTAAGATAAAATCTCCCCAAATTTTGCCTACATTTTATTGATTAAATAATATAAATGATTTTGAATCGACCAAAATCTCTCCTAAGAGACAAAGAAGATGCAACTTTGTACCTTTTTTCTTTCGAGTGAAGGTTTTTGTTCTTCAACCCCAAATGTTGAAGATTACAGATTGTAGACTTGAAGATCAAAGATAGTAGATGGAAAATGAAAATGAGTGTTTGTGTGCTTCAAATGGGATTGTAGTTTGTTTATATTTTTCTTCTTGAAAATGCATGATGAAGTTGAAGATGACATTGATACTTTAAATGTAAATGCAGGATGAAGTTGGAAAAATGGGGGAGGAGATTAGGGGGGAGGAGATTAGGGTTTGCCACTTCAAGCTATTTAGAATTTTCTCGATTGAAGAAAATAGAATGTAACCCGAGAACTTGGAAAAAGGAAGGTGGAAGAGGAGAATTAAAAAAAAAGAAAGCAGAGATGAAGGGTCTGCTGAATTTTGATTAGACAAGTGTGTATGCGTAATTGTGTTTTTGAAGTTATTAAGGTGTGATTGTGGTTTATTTTAGAATTAGAAAGTAGTTGATATTATGTGTATATATGAGTATTTTGGGTTTTTGCAAATTCCAATTTATTGTATTTTTTATTTGTTTTGTCAATTTTGAAACAAAAAACACTTTTGCTATTTTTCCAAATGGCAAGTTCTGGATTGCTATTATTCTTGTTGACCCTATATAAAACGACGTGTATTCGTGTCTTAGTTTTTGAGTATTGTGTATCTCTATATGTGTGTTTGGTAGGTGTTTAGTTATTAAAATTTATGAAATATATCATTTTAGTTTTTTTTTTAAAATTTTAAATAGGTGTTTCTAGTCTAAGATACTTTCTTAGTCTTCAATTTTTTCAAGAACAAACTGAAAAAAGCCCATGAATTATTTCATTTTATTATTTTAAGTTATTATATGATATGTTGAATTACAAAAGTAAGTTTTAAAAATAATTTTAAAGAAGATACCAATTTTTCTTAAAAAAAATATAAATTTTCAAATTTAAAATAATAAAAAAATTATATTAGAAACTTTACACTGTGAAAATACATGGATAGAATAGAAAAATATATTTTTATAAAATTTGACTATAAATGATATGTTTTTAAAAATTTAGAGTTCAATAATGCATATTCTACAAAAATTCTTACTTAGAAGGTAGTTTAGGGGTTTTTTTCAAACATAACAAAATTTGACTAATTATTTACACTTCATATAACAAAACTACTAACAAATGTTTGATTTTCTATGAAATCTAAATATTTTGTGAAATGTTACCATTTTTCCAAATTTTTTTTTTTTTTGCAATTTCTCAAATTTGAAATAAAAGGTAATTATAAATATCAAGTGGTTACACAATTAAAATTAACTGATCATTTTTTGATAAAATGAGATTAAATTGATGAAAATTTGAGTGTATAAAAATTAAATTGCAGCAAATTTAAAAGTACAAATATTCAAAAACTAAATGTTAGTTTTCATAAATATAACAAAACATCAAAATATTTATGGTCAATGTAACAAAATAAAAAAGTCCAAAAAGCCGGTAAATTCTTTTCATAAATTTCAGATTTACTTTTGATATTGTAGATCATTCGTCACTTCTCTTTCTTCTTCCTTGTGATTTATTCTTTTCTTCCAAATTTCTTGAGCTCTTCTTCCAAATTTTCTTTTTTTTCTATTTTTATTCATCTTTTTTTCTTTTTTTTCTTTTTCATAGGTAATCTTTCAGAATATCAAAATAGTTTAACTATCACTTTGATATTATCTAAATGATTGTTTACCTAGTCAAGTTAATTGTTTAATCTGGTCAACACGATCATTTAGATTTAAAGTCCTTCTCCCATCGTTTAAAAAGAACTATATGATTGTGTGGATATGATCTAAATGATCGCTTACCTAGTCAACACGATCGTTTAACATGGTCAACACGATCATTTAAATTTGAAGCCCTTTAATTCTCATCATTTAAAAAGAATTACTCGATCATGTGGATATGATCTAAGCGATCGCTTACCTAGTCAACACGATCGTTTAGCGTAGTCAACACGATCATTTAGAATTGAAGCATTTTTTCATCGTTTGAAAGAACTACACGATCGTGTTGATACTAGCTATCTACACAATCGTGTATTATTTTCTACACGATCGTGTATCATGATCGTTTAGAAGAAGAATTACACTTGCGAGTGTGGTCGATAATCGTTTGTTGACTGAGACATTTTTAATATTTTTCATTGTAGGCCTGTGGGTCTGTGGGTATTTTTCGTTTTCAAAATTGTTTTATATAGTGTAAATATTTTGTCGGTTTATCATATTTTTGAAAAAAAAAACCAAAAACTAAATTGGTATAAATAAAATCAAAGGGACTAAATTGGTATAAATGAATAGCCTGTCTTATTAACACCATTACTAAAAGAGACTACATGCTACCAATTTCACTGGAATGACCATAAGTGACTTCACCTGAATCCTGAGTGAGTTGTGAATTCATGTCTATGAAGGCGGTCCTTTGATCTACATGGGTAAAAGAGACCTATGTTGTCGACTCAATATGCATTCCACTTTGGGGATTCATCTGATTGAGGAGCTGAGAACACAACTACACAAGAAGGAATTCACTTCTTCTCTATAGATTGAGTAAGTAGAGAAATTACTCTCTTAAGGGCTAATTCCAAGGGTTGAATAATGTCACGCTACACATTCTCTTGGCCCGAGAGAAGTTCAATTATAGTGGGGCTATAACTTATTGTTTATTAGAGGGATCAGTGGTACCTAAAAAGTTAGATGTAACTACATGGGAACAACGATAATTTTGGCCTAGCTGTACTAACGAGCAATTTGTAAAGGGTCATTGCACTGTCTATTGGTTATATCTAATAGACATCCTTACTATATTAAAAGGGGCTTAAGGGGAGAATCATTTTTGGACGATTCTACCCCGTGTCAAATTCTATATTTACAATATCAACCAAATTTACTTGATTTTTTATTTATGATTATTTAATTAACATAAAAAAAATATATAATTATCATTAACCATTTATAATCTTTTCAAATTCCCACCTTCATGCATAACTTATTATTTAAGAGACAATAGGTTGGAATATGAAAAGTTATCTATTTATTTCTATAATTTAATTTTCAAAATTTATAATGTATATTAATGATGAGATTCCAAAAGGTTTTGTAACTTTTATCTTTTACAACTATATAAAGATCTCTTCAATCTTTTTTATAAACATTTGAAATTTCCCTTCTACTTAGGTTTGTTTTCTTGGACTTTTTACTCACTATGTTTTGTTTTGTCTATTACTTATATTGATATATACTTTTGCGTTGCATTTGCGATAGGTTAATACTTTGAAATTTATAGAAAGACTTAAAGAACATATATGTAAGGGGTACAATAAAATCCAAGCCCAAGAATTCTGAGTTCTTCTTTTATATAATTATATATGACAATAAGTACTTTGATTTAGTGTTTTGAGTTAAGTGTACATAGATTCTTTCTTATGATGTATTTAGCTTTTTTTAAAGAATAATCACAATAAAGTAATGAACTTTCCTAAGTTGTACAAATTATTTACAAATTTTAATCTGTAGTATATTATTATCAGCAATACTTGATTAGAGTCTTGATTTATCGAGAAAGTAACAATCTTATTTTTACCCTCTTACCATCTTAAAATGTTTTAGATAGGTAATTAGTATTACTATTATTTTTATAAAAAAATTGATATAAGTTGATATAAGTTATTGTTTGTGGACATTTATATTCATAGGTTTATGGTTTATTCAAAATTTGAGAATGAATGAATTTGGAAGTCTCTTTGTCTTTGAGAAAATTTAAGATAATGGTTACAAAAAGTTAATATAAGTTGTTTATTACTCATTTCAAATTCCATCGTTTCAATTTTCATATATCTAAAATTCACCTAACACATAGATTTGTTTTTTTTTTTTTTTTTTTTTTTTTGGTATGGTTGATGGAATTTGAAATGAGTAATAAACAACTTGTATCAACTTTTTTTTTAAAAAAAATGGTAGATACTAATTACCTATCTTAAATTTACTCCCTCATTTGAGATTGAACGTTTATCCTCTATCCCTATTGTTACTGTATTAAAAATGTATTAGTTTAATAAACTAATATTTTCTTTAATAATATTATTATGTTTCTTTAAAATTGTTGAACGTTCCTCAATTCAATATTATTTTCTTTATATATATATAATTTCGAAATAAGAAAAATATAGATAGTTTCAAAAGAAAGAAAGGTCTTGACACGTGCAATGCACACGCTTGGGTATTCTAGTAGAAATAAAAGATTGCAACCGTTAGTCTTTAGTGGATTGATTGATAGTTAATTAATGGAGATTAATTTAATTAAAGAGTTTAATCAATTAATCTCGTATCATTGGAGTTTCAATATGTAGGTCCACAAGGTCTCTTAGTTAGCTCAATAAGGATAAATGAAAGTCAAATTTATTTTGGTTTAATTTGAATTGTTCAAATTGATTAGGAAAAATAAATAATTTATGATACAATTAATATAATGTATTTGATACATTATAATATAAAGTTTGTAGGAGAGAAATTAATATTTAAATAAGATTCATAAATAAACTATAGATTAAAATTAATATGAATTTGATTCATATTAGATTTATAAATCATATGAGAGAATTAAACCATATGTAATATTATATATGATATAATATAACATTTATATTATATGAGATATAATTAATGAAATAACTCGGAAGGGGTTATTCAATAACTTCCCCTCCATCATTCTTAAATTAGTTAAGATATATAGAGATGTAGAATTCTACTTCTTTGGTTTTCAAGATCTCTCTAGAAAAAGAAATTTTTTTCGTTTCACCAAAAATAGTCACAGAAGCACACACCTTTCTATGATTCTCACCTTGAGACTAACGAGAAAGACTCTAGTAGTGGTGGTGTTCTTCATATTATGAAGTGATTTATGTGAAGAAAGAAAAATCTAGGTTAGTTTTTTCCTTGTTAGAAAAGCATGCTAATAGATTTGAGATTTAATCTTATTTTGTATTTTATGTATTTTGTATTTTTCTAATATATTTAAATTAATTGTATTTCAAACACACTATAAATATGAAATTATTTCAAAAGACTTTCTTCAAACTACTACCCCAACCAAATTTATTAGATACAAATTGAAAATGTAACTTGACATAAAAACAAAGAGTAACATATATATACCTATGATTTCTTATTTTAAGATAATATTTTATTTTATTTATGAGAATTCTTATTTGAAGAATTGATGTATCAGTTTACCATCTTTTTCTTAATTAATAGGCTACCAAAAGTTAGTAATAAAAAAACAAATTTGGTATTGAAAAATTGTGATGGACGACCATTTTAGGAATAACAATCAAGGATACAGTAACATTTTTTAAAAATTGCAATTATCACAAAACTATCATTGATAAACTTGTATAACTGATGTTGTTATATACTTAATTATTTTGAATCTAATTGCTAAATTTGCAACTATCCCATTTGGTATTAGATTAAAATGGAGCCCACAATTCTTAAATAATAAGAATAAAGTTTTGCTTTACAGTAGATTGATGCTTGTAAAAGTTCATTAAATAATCAAATTGGATCCATAAATTAAGGGTGTGTTTGGATTGATTTTTGAAGTGTTTAATTTTTAAAATATTTCATTTTAAGATAAATTAGAAATGTTGATGGGATAAATACAACTCATGAAATAAAATTAACAATACTTTTTAGTTTGAAAATATTTTGTTTTTCATTTTTCAAAATTAAGCTTATAAATAGATTTTATTTTATTTTATTTTATCGTTTTTTGAATTTAATATTGGCAGAAGTAATGGATTGAATCCTTTGTTTCAAAAGAAAGATGAAAATTTGATATAATACTTTACTAAATATTATAACCGGTAGAAATACAAGCTATTGTTTTTTTTTTTTATTCAAGATAATTAAGAAAAAGTAATAAAAAATGCATCAACTAAACTTAAAAATTATGCATTGTGTTTACTATGCTTTTAGATGTCTATGGAACAACAAAATTTGAGAACTACGAATTCTTTATGTTTTTCATTGAAGAATTTGAGCAAAAGATGAAGCAATTGGGCTAAAGGCAACTACTACATATTCTCAATGCATAATTCAAGACAATTCTATCAAGAAATATTACCGCAGGTAAAGAGGTGAAACCACTTGAAGCATAACAAGAATCTATGAGGCGTTTAGAGCACACAAAGATAGCCCATTGCTTAAAATAGCCAGGTCCTAAGAATCAAATGCAGTACATATCACACCCCATCCTTGAGCACCTCCTCACTAGATTCGAGATGTGGCGTGAAGCAACCGACATTGCTCTTCTTCTAACAACACTTGTCGACCCTGCTTAACATGTAGCTCTTAACTATTTCTTTTCAATTAAACTTAGACATATAGTGCGTAAAGAAATGTCTAAACTTGAAATTAAATAAATTAAAATCTTGCAAAACATCTTCAGGTTTAGCCAACCAATGGACAACCTGGTCAATGATCTTATATAGAGAAAATGAAGTTCAGAGTCCCAACCAGACAACACTAGTACAAACTCAAAACAAAACTCTCATACTAGTCTATAACAGACAACGATGACTAAGTCCTTTACTGGTTTAATTACAATTTATCATTCATGCATGGAATGAGCTGTACAAAAATCTAATCAAACTTCTAGCATAAGCAAAGCTTTAGCAAATGCTGAAACTACGATCTCTACCTGTAAAGGAATTAAACATTGAAATGATAAGTTATAAAGCCTCGTAAGTGATAACTTTTAAAACAAAGCATGATTATGAAACTTTGAGCAAAATATACATAAACTTAGCAAAACAATTTTCTTTTTAAACTTAGCTTTTAACTTTCTCTTTTCTTTCTTTCTTGCTATGCCTAGAACTCTTTGTATCTATGGAACGAAACTCTAGGCGTGAAAGCCCGATCCCTCTGTACAATACCTACAAGACGAAACTTTAAGCACCAGTAGCACCTTATCTCACTATAAGTAGCATGAGATGAAAAATCTAGGCATCCGTAGAGGCCTTCATCTCTTACTTAGTCTATGTGATGGAAACTCTAGGCATCTACTGGATACCCTCATCACATGACCTTTGTGCACAAGACAATCTCCCCCAAAGGGTTGCTATCAACTCAGAACATCTCGGTACAGACTTAAGCGTATTCAGAAATCTCATGCTAAAACTTTAACTTACTTAAGTTAGCATGGTTATGAAAAACTCATGCATTAAGCAAGTCTCAAATCTAGCTTTTCTATAAATAATCTCTTTGCTCAAATATTTGTAGAAACTTAGCATACACATTCTCATAAATATCATGTTTTAAGAAACATTTCTCAATTTGAATGCTTTAAAACTTTAACTTAATCATGCTTTCTCATAGCTCTTTAACTTGAAACTCATGCTTTATAAATAATTTAATAAGCTAGCATGTTCAAATGTTTAAACTCATAACATGCTTTAAAACATAGATTCGTAAATCAAGCTTAGAAATTCAGATTAGTCACTCATAATTTTTGGTTAGGTTCTTGGTTTATGGATTTTCTCTATTTCCTCTTGTCCTTAAAGTAACAAGAAAACTCAAGTAAATCTTAGGTTCCAACTAAAGAAAACTTCTCCAACTTCTTACATTTTTTCTCTTTCTTCTCAAGAGAACTCTTTTTTTACTAACCTTGATTTCTTTGAACTCCCAATTGATTTAAAGCCTAAAACAATAAGCCCTAACTTAGCAACTTGCTCTTAAGCTTCTTAAACAAGGAAGAAGAACTTGGACTTACTTGGATCTAACCTGAAGCTGTACTATTCCTCTTTAGCTCAAACTCCGCGAACACTCTTGTCTTCTTTGATGCCTCTTGATCGAACATCCAAATAAGCTTGGCGTCGAACTACCCTCTTGTCTTGACTTCACTCTTGCAAGGAAACTCAACTTCTCTCTACTTCTTCTCTCCAGTTTTCTCTTGAAGTGAAATAGTGAGAAATTAGGTACTTTTATACTTAAAATCCTCTTTGCATTTGAAAAACGCTAAGCTCGTGTGATAGAAATTTCTGGAAATCTGTCTTCACGCTTCTTTAAGTGATCTCGGTCGAGATCGATCCAAGATCAACACTTTTCTCTACCGGACATGTCCAAAGTCATGCATGAGAACCCTAATATTTCCCTTTTCTGCTTCTATGCTTGGCTGGACACGACCCCGAGATGGTCTGAGATCCATCACTAGAACCCTTTTGTTTTTCATCTTAGTCTGCCATATCTCCGAGATGGCTCGAGAGCACATCTTCAAACCTCTGTGTTTTTCATTCTGGTCTGACAAAACCCTAAGATGGCCCGAGAGCATGTCTCTAAACCTTACTATTTTTCAACTCGGTCAACAAGCATTGAGACGCTCCTGTCTTAGCATCGAGATTTACTCTCTACTTTCGATCTTGCCTAAGATTGCTTAAGGCTGGCTTGAGATTCTCACTTATGTCTTTCTCTACCTTTTCTCTTGGTCGAACAAGGTCGAGTCTGGACCCTTCGACCCCGAGGTTTCTTTGGCAAAAACTCTTAGCCTCTTCTCAACTTCTTAGCAAGCAAATGAGATAGAAGATATAGGTATTGCAGTGCATCTCTTTTGGAACGTGGCCGAGACCTACAAGCATAAAAGTAATCGTTGAATAACACAAATGTGCTTAGTGGGCGATTAGTGTTGGAAGTTCATAAATATCATCATTGCAGACCAAGAAGAATATACATAGGCATTCTTAGAAGTGAAAATTCTGCTCAAATTCTCAAATCATCGTCGTACTTCCATTCATTCATAAGTCCATAAACTTTTCAGTCATTGATCAACCTTGAAGAACAAGCTATTGTGATCCATAGTTTAAATATTTATCATTGTTTTGGTTTTGTTGTTTGCATTCTTTACACTTAGTGGTTGTATCATAAAATTGACATTGTAACCAATTCTTAATATCAATACGACGATCACTACAAATTCCATTACTTTTGCATCTCTTGTCTTCATTTATCACATGAGTTGCTAAATTTGTCAATGAGTTAGGAACTTGGACTCAATCCAGTAGGATAAATATTTATACCTTTCATTTGGTTTAACCTGTGTAAAAATAAAATTGCTTGAATACATCAAAAGAGTAATTCAAATAAGAGTAGCTAACTGCTTTAAAGAGTAAGTGATTGAGACCACATTAAACCAAGATAGAAGATAACTTAGAGATAAGCTTAAACTTGTCACATACTGACAAGATCGAATTTGTTATGCAAAAAGTAAAGAATTATGCAAAGTATGTAGGCAACGTCATTATTAAACATAAGTATGTTCGAAAATGAAAATTATTGTAAAGAGGTGCTTACCTAGATTCACTTTGAAAAAAAATATTTGTAGTTTACCCTTTATTCTTATTGTAGATAGGTGCAAGCACAAGAGTCGAACCCAAGAGAGTATATGATAAAATATTTTCTTGAATAAAAGCTTCAAACAATTGAGATTAGTAACAAAACGAAAAGAAAAGCATTGTAAACAATTGAGGGAAATTAAGAGAGACTAAGTATTAAGGTGAAATTTAAATTGAAACTCAATTCACAATAAAAAGGAATTAAAGATTGAAATTGAATAAGAAAAGTGAGGATTGGG
Organism: Cucumis hystrix; assembly: GCA_025688845.1. Lineage (NCBI taxonomy): Eukaryota > Viridiplantae > Streptophyta > Magnoliopsida > Cucurbitales > Cucurbitaceae > Cucumis > Cucumis hystrix. The sequence goes on from CM046884.1 coordinate 21,729,149, forward strand.
CTTAGGTTATTAATCTGTTCTTATCAATGAATCAAAGATGATTAAGAATTGAATCATGCTTAATTAAGAGGGGTTCTTTGATTCAAGATTCTTCACAAGATCAACTTGATTGATCTTGGAAGAATTTTGATCAAAGTTCAAGAAAAGAGATGATTTTCATAGGGAGTTAGTTTAATTCTTGCAATATTAACTAAAGTCCTAACTTGTTCGTCAAAGAAAATTACAAGTTCATTCATAATTTTGCAATCGAGGAATTAGTTGAGAATTAATTGTGGCAAAAAAATGCAATTAATTTTTAAGAATTTGGCAAGAAGAAATTCATTAAACAACATTCAATTTCAAGAATTGGTGAGAAACATTCAAGAATCAAGTAAATTTTTGCATAAAGAAAAGTAATCCAATTAATATTACATTAATTGTGATACTTAAGTATTTTGGATACAAAGATTGAATCGAAATTTAAAATGAAGAAAGAAATTGACTAGAATTATAGGAATTGATACAAAGGTTTAATTGTTGATACAAAATTGTGGATTCCAACAAATATTTACATCAAAACAAAGATTGAATCAAACCCTAATTACATGAAAAATTAAAGAAGACAAATTCTCAAAGAATGAATTAACCTAAGTCCACTTACGTCAAGAATTTTAGCCTTCCATCGTGAAGATTTATGGAATTTTAATTGATGAGAAAAAAAGGCAGAATAAGGGTAAAGATTCTGAAAATGGGGAGAAATTTGGAGTAATTTGAGAGAAAATAGTGAATTCATTAGTGTAATTAGGGGTGATTAGGGGTATTCGTAGAAAAGAATGGAACAACCACCTCTTGGGTTCGAACTCATTACCTCAAGGCCCAGGCGCGCGTCAGATTGATTGAATTTTGGGTATTTTTCGAAAAGGTGGCTTTTAATTACAAGTTTGTCATTGGAAAAACGAAGAAAAAAATGAATTTCCAGTGACTGAGGATCGAACACGGGACGTCTGAGGACGCGAGAGCGCTGAGGAGGCAACACGTGTCGCACAGAGAGAAGCCAAGGCAGGAAGAAGAAATGTGTGCGTTTCATTTTGGATAAAATCGAAATTTGTTTTCGCGTCGGCTAGGATTCGAACTTGTCAACGTAGGAGACTCGTGCGCGTCTGTGGTGAAACGACATTGTACTGCCTTATGAAGATAGCTCGTGTGTGGGACTTGAGACTTATCATGACTTATTTTCTAAAATGCTTCTAATGTTTGTTTTTTTCGTTCTCATTCGTTTGAACTTCAAATTAGGTGATTTTGGTATCGTTTGAATCGTATCAAAGTCTACTTTCATATTCTGCATAAAAGTATCAAAATAATGAATATATACATGATATATATTGAGAATAAGATACATATTAATGGGTTAATATTTGTCCCAACACATACCCTTTACATCTTTTACATTTAGAAATAGAGTGTTTGCGACATTTAGGTGTCGAAAGAATGCTTGCCTTAATAAGTAACTGGACGCATGAATGATATCTGTATTTGTTAAAGGATTAGAGAACAACTTCTTGACCTTACTTTGCCACATAATTTTGTACAAATCAACACTTGCATAGCTGATAACTTGTAGAAATACAAGTTATTGTAGCATTTTCAGTGGAATAATAAAGCAAAATTGCAATATAATGAGGAACAACTTATAGCAAAGTCTACTAAAATAAGATCGTCCCTTTCCAAAAAAGAAATAAGATCAACGTGATCTGCGAGTCACAAAAAACATAAAACACCTGTTCATCATTGTTTTTATTCTCTTAATGCATGTTTTCAGTACAAAGAAACAAAAAATGAAGTGAAGGGATCATCTTAGGCGGTCATTGCTCACGTCATCCAACTAGGTGACCAAGGAAAAGATACCAGATGATTTGAATCACTAGAAGACAAGAAGAGTTTGTGAGATTGTCAGCAAAAAAACGAAATGATCACATCTTCGACGCTGCATGATAGTGCTCAGAAGTCAGGGAATGAATGACACATTAGATCATGTGCAATCCCATCACAAAAACACCTATAAATTTGAAAGCATCTCTTTCATTTCAGGTGTGTGTGTGAACTTTGGTGAAAGAAATTCAACTTCATCCCTATCCTCTTTTCTCTGTGCTTTAGATGAGAGCTTAGAGTGAAAATTGTAAAGAAGTCTGCAAATCACATCCCTTTGAATTTGAAGTTAAATTTTGGAGGTAAGCTAGTTAAGACAATTCTAAGAAAGTTTGAAGAAGGAATTTTTTCATTTTTTATGGCTAGATTAAAAGTTATGAATTCTTGAAGTTGAAAGAGGTTTTTGAAAATTTGCAGTTTCTAGACAAGGTTGAAGGTGGTCGAAGCATCAGGTTACAAGGCTCTACGCCTAGGCGTGCTTTGAAGGTAGGAGTTATCTGGCTTGGATTTTCTGCACAACATGGCCAGTGTATAGTCAGGCAGTGTGGGGTTCGCGCTTAGGCCATTTGGCAGGGCATGTGCGCAAAGAAGTTTGATTGAACGTGAGGAGAGGCACTGAGCTATGTCATGCGGGCAAAGGCGCACAATATGCTAAGCGTAAGGCAAGCAAGCGACCAAGCATCCTAAGGACCTTTACACGCACACGTGCTGCTTGCCATCCATGCCCCGCAACTTGTCGTCATGCCCCATCCTACAATGCGTCCTGACCCTCGTGTTGTAGCATGCAAACATGACTTGAGCAACCCTAACGCCTCTAAGCGAAACGTCAGAACGCTCAACTTAAACCTTAAACCTAAAAGCTTAAAATTACTAGGCGATAAGAACCTGAACGTAAGATAACAAAAGCAAATTTCTTTTATTTACTTAACAAAATACGTTCAATACAAATTACAAGCTTTCTTGAATACAAAGACCTAAAACAAACTTTGAGTCTCCAACCCCCAAAGTGAAACTTGATATCCAAACTTAGAATGCCTGACTTAACGTCTTAAAGCCTAGCTGCTCGCCTTAACCTTCTCAACTCGACCCCAACATCTTGTTACCTAGGAAAGGGAAACTTAAAAACGTAAGTAAAATACTTAGTGGGTGAAGTTTTAGAAATCCTTTTTGAGCATACAATCAAGTAAGTTCATTTTTCATAAACACATTCCACAACGCCTCAATCAAAACATAAAACACATATTAGCTGTTCTAATTCCTTTCGCCAAGAACACAAACCATTCTCACGCATAGACTACTGTGATGACTGCATCATCATGAAAATCCCTTGGAGAATATTTTGATTCATTTTTCGTTGCTCAGGCTGTTAACTCAAATACGCTCCTTTCAACCTATTGGTCAAGTTCTTACCACCATGTGGTCCGTACACCACATAGTCGCCTTGACTCATTTAGTGCACATAATAGCTAGCTTATGATAGGAATAACACTAATGGTTTACTTGCATACATGAAATTTATATAATCATAAAAACTTTAACTTAGAAACTTCCTTTCAAATAATCATGCTTTCTCATAAACATTAACAAAATTAAACATGTGTTACACTACATAACAATACATGGTTTAGAAAGGACGCTTCAAAACTTCGTCCGTCTTTTTAGAAAAGTCATTCACAAAAACTATGTCTCCTTCCTTAAAAATACTTAACTCTAATTCTCCTTCTTCTCGACTAGCAAGTCCTTAGCAACACAACACAAAGTAATTTCAAAATAAAATCTCTTTCTACAGACTCTTAAGTCCTATTTATACTAATTCTTAATCAGATTAGTCACTTCTTAAATTCTTCTTAGCTTGCTAGCTCCTACTTGGTACTTTACACATGTAGATTTAATATCTTTCAATACCATGTTTAACTTAATTCCAACACGTAGTCCACTATCTAATCACGATCATAATTTTTTAAAAAAAATTTCCTAACTCCCTTCGATTGCTTTTCTCGCGTTGCTAGACCAAAACACCTACTTCCTCGCATTAGAGAACTTGAACGCGTACTTTTCTAATTGCATCACCTAACATTAAATCGATGTAACCTTCAAAATGCCTAATCCTCTAGGACGTCTCCTTCCAAAAATCCTTCTATTCAGAACACGTGTTTTACATCAGTCGTGTCGTGATGCTAGTTTTGGGCAGTTTTGGTGTTTTTAAGAATTTTGAGTTGAGTTTTGATGTTTTATGATTTTAGAGGTTTAAAATAAGTTTAAATTCTCTAATTTCAAAGCAAGAGGAGATTGGGAAAATTAGTAGGCCAAGTAGAGATAAACAGAAAACTCTAGAACAACTCCAAACCACAATGCCAAATGTGTGGTAAATTTGGTCACACAACAATGAGATGCTACTTCCTTTATGATCTAAACTTTTAGAAACAATTCATGTATAATGCTCCACCAAATGCCATAAACAACTCACCAGGGATGCCAAGATTCAACGGTGAAAATCAATTGGAAAATAATTCTTTTCAAGCATACACAGCCTCAACATCACAGAACAACAACTATGGATGGTATCCTAATACTGGTGCAACAAATCACATTATTAATTGATCTTGATAATCTCAACTCCATCACAAACTACAATGGAGTAGAACAAGTTCACATTGGGCATGGAACATGTTTGAAAATCCTAGACTTTGGCCATTCTTTTCTTATTCCTTCTAATATTTCAATCTCACCTAATAATGAATGTCCTATCCTCTCTATACAAAATCTTCTCCATGTCCCTCCCATAAAGAAGAATCTCCTAAGTGTAAGCCAATTTACAAAAGATAACAAATGTTATTTTGAATTTCATCCAAATGTCTGTTTTGTGAAATCTCAGGAAACTGGGAAAATGTTACTCAAAGGCACCTTCATGAAAGGACTATATCGATTTTCTCAAGTGAAAGCACATCCCAATCTTAAGCTTACTACAATTTGCCAATATGATAAACCTACAACTTTAATGGCATCCACCCCTCATTTCCCTCTCAAGTCTGATACTCAAACTCTATGGCACAACAGGCTAGGTCACCCCTCCATTCCTATTGTAAGTAAAATACCACATAAATGTAATATTTTCTTGCCACATTCAAATAAAACTACTTCAGTTTGTCAATCACGTGCCTATGCAAAAATCCATAAATTACCTTTTCCTAACTCAAACACTACATATTCATCACCACTTGAACTTGACCAAACTGATCTATGGGGCCCTTCACATACCACATCCAGAAATGGATTTCGCTACTGTATCACCTTTGTAGACATGTTTTCTCATTATACTTGGATCTACTCCCTCAAATCCAAATCAAAAGCCATAAAAACCTTTTTAGAATTAAAACACCAAGCAAAAAACCAACTTAACACCAAAATCAAATCCATACAAACTGATGGAGGAGGAGAATATCATTACTTCACTCCTATTCTAAAAACCAATAGCATAATTGACTCGCCCATACACCTCATAACAAAATGATCTTGTAGAGATAAAAACATAGACATATTGTTAAAACTGGCCTCACCCTCTTATCTCACTCTTCCTTACCACTAAAATTCTGGGATGATGCTTTCTCTAGTGTAGTATATTTGATAAACATGCTACCATGTGATGTCCTTCATGGAAAAAGCCCCTTGAAGATATTATTTCACACAATACCATACTACTTATTTCTAAAAACATTTGGCTGTCTCTGCTTTTCCTATCTCAGACCTTATAACCATCACAAACTTCAAATGATATCTTCTCCATGCACTTTCACTGGATATAGTCCTGATCACAAATGGTATAAATGCATAAACCAATTTGAAAAAATCTTCATTTATAGACATGTCATATTCGATGAACATGTCTTTTCCCTTTTGCCTCAAAAACACCTACAACTCATAACCATCCACACATACCTACATCATCTCTCTCTAGACCTACTCTAGCATCTCAACAAACAATCCAAAATTCTCAAAATTCTATTCCACTCACTCAAGATAATAACCTCACAGATTCACCTAACCATACTCAATCCATCTCCTTTGACCAAGCAACTCATTGCCTAAACTCACCACATCCACTCAAACCACCCAAACCAACCAACTAAATATGTTCCATCCTCACAAACTTGTAATACTACCAATGTGCGTCAAATGATTACAAGATCAAAGAATGGCATTGGGAAACCAAAAGTGTATCTCACATAATATATTGATAAAGAACCTCCTTCAACTACAGAAGCTCTAAAATGTTCTAAATGGGTTGAAGCAATGAATGATGAATATAAAACTCTAATGAAAAATGATACATGGGATCTAGTCCTCATACCTCAGACCAAAAAAATAATTGGCTGCAAATGGGTATTCAAGATAAAGAAGAATTCAGATGGCTCCATCTCAAGATACAAAGCTCGTCTAGTAACCCAAGGGTTTTATCAAACTGTTGATATAGATTACTCAGAAACATTCAGCCCTGTCATTAAACCTATAACCATCCGAGTAATATTAACCATGGTCTTTGCTCATAACTGTCAGATCCGAAAACTAGACATAAATACTACCTTTCTTCATGGCATTCTAAGTAAATAAGCGTTTATGGAACAACCAGTCGGCTTCACCATTGAGAACAATTCCTAAAATCCTTTAATATGCAAACTAAAGAAGCTTTGTATGGCTTAAAACAAGCTCCAAGAGCATGGTTTGACAGACTGAAAAATTTTCTTCTTTCCCAAGGATTCACAAATTAAAAGCAGACTCCTCACTATTCATGAAAGTGACAAGTCACACTTCCCGCTATATCCTTATATATGTAGATGACATTGTCATCACTGACTCCTTAAATGATGATATAAATAAATTGATCTCTCAAATGAATGCCAATTTCTCTTTAAAAGACTTGGGGCAACCCAACTACTTTCTGGGAATAAAATTCTCTTATCTACAAGATGGTGAACTGTTTTTATCTTAAGAAAAGTACATTACTGATCTATTGCACAGAACCAAAATGCTTGATGCAAACCCCATTACTACTCTTATGATCAGTTCTGTCATTTTATCATTAAAAGACAATAAGAACTTTGAAAATTCGCACACACACAAGCATTGTAGGAGCTCTACAATATGCTACCATTACAAGACCATAAATTGCATATTTTGTAAACTGGGTCTGTCAATTTATGCACAACCAAAAGTTATCTCATTGGCAAGCTGTAAAAAAGAATCCTTTGATACCTTAAAGGTACTCTAAAACGTGGTCTGTTACTAAAAAGACCAACTAACTTCTCAATACAAGCCTTTGCAGATGCTGACTGGGCATTGGATCCCAATGACAAAAGATCATCTCAAGCATATGTGTATACTTTGGCGGAAATTTGATTACTTGGTGGTAAAAAAACAACACATTGTATCTAGATCAAGCACGGAGGTAGAATTTTGTTGCCTTGCCAATGCAGCACATAATTGGTTTGGTTAGCTTCTCTCTTTAAAGAACTAAAGATCCATTTACCAAAACCACCAATGCTTTGATGCGATAACCTTGGAGCCGTTCATCTAATTGCAAATCTTATTCTACATTCTAGAACCAAACATGTGGAACTACACATTTATTTTGTAAGAGATCTTATATAGCAACAACAAATTAAAGAACTAAAGATCCACTTACCAAAACCACCAATGCTTTGGTGTGATAACCTTGGAGTCGTTCATCGAATTGCAAATCCTATTCTACATTCTCGAACCAAATATGTGGAGTGGAACTAGATATTTATTTTGTAAGAGATCTTGTATGGCAACAACGAATTAAAGTTCAACATCTTCCAGCATCAACCCAAGTTGCAAATATTCTAACCAAGCCACTATCTGCACATTCATTCATCCCTCTCAGAACAAAGTTATGAGTTGTTAATGTTGCAGACATTGGCTTGAGGAGGATATTGAGACAGCTCATTAAATAGTTACAATATAAAACTGTCTTTTATGTTATAACAGTTTTCTTATTAATCTGTTCAGAACAGTTTTCTTATTAATTTGTTCAGAACAGTTTTTTTATTAATTTGTTCAGAACAGTTTGTTGAGCCTCTTCCTATTATATGAAGGAAAGCTGTCTTGTAATCAAATATCATAAAATCATTCTATATCAATTTCCTTCTTCTTCATCTTCTCTCCCTAAAGTCTCTCTATCAGTTACGTTTATACATCCATCAATGAACAACAATAGATTTCTTACCATTTAATAAGCCAAATCTATAAAAGTTAGTAGAACATGGTTTTTTTCATTTTAAAAAATATGTAATAAAGAAAAACATAAGCCAAAAATTGACGAAGAAATATCATTGAAAAACGATTAAAGAATAATTTAGATAGAAAAATAAAATATTAACTAAAATGATGGAAATAGAAAATTAATTTAATACATCTTTGCATTTATAAGATTTGATTGAATTAAACAAAAACATGGAAAGAACTACCATTAAAGAAGACAAAAGGATATAGTTCAAGTTTATGATATTTATAAAATATTATTTATGAGATAAGTTAATTCTATAAATTTTTAGGGATTTTGCAAAAATAACAAAAAAAAATTTATGATAATAGAACCCATGTCACAACATTTTCTAAATATACAAAAGTAACAAATTTAAAAGTGATAACCCTCTGATAGTCGTATGATTACCGTCTAATAGTCGTCCAATAGTCATATGATTACCGTCTGATGGGTCTGATATCACTAATTTGCGAATATGACAAAAAATTGGTGCAACGAGTGATTTTTTTCTAAATGTTTTTGTAAGCAATTTCTCAATCTTTTATTAATTTAAACCCTATTTGGTAATTATTTTTTTTTATACATTGATAAATTGGTGGTTATCAATGACATTGATAGACATTTATAGAATTTTATCAAATTTATCACCTACTACCTAGTATTGATAAAATCTAAAATTTTACTCTATTTTGTAAATATTTTTTCCTTTTATTTTTGAAAATTAAGCTATAGACACTACTACCTCTCAAATCTTTTTTTTTTTTTTTCGTTATTTATATTCTACCAATAGCTTAAAAAAGCAGACCAAAATTTAAAAACTAAAAAAAGTAGCTAAAAAAAATTTGTTTTTGTTTTTGAAATTTAGCTTAAAAATTTAACTTTTGTAGTTCGAAAGATGCAGCCATTGTAAGACAAAAAGAAGATATAGGCTTAATTTTTAAAAACAAAAAACAAAAAGTAAAATGGTTACCAAACAAATCTATCGATAGAATCATTATTAATGGACATGTTTTTGTCTAGTTTCACCACTTTAGTTACTGTTATTTGTTTGAAAGGTTTAGTTCTTACACAGATCGACCCCCTACTTAAAATTAGAATAATAGCTAAAAGAATTTTAAAAAAATCAATTTCCTAAAACGATACTCGATTAAAACCGTCTAAACTATTTTATGACTCGACACAGTATCAATATAGAAAGACTACCAGAAGCAATGGCACTGCAATTGGAATAAATGACAATCGCTCAAACTCGACAAGCTGAAAATGTTAGAGAGGTAGTCTTGGGGCAAGAGAATCACCAAAACAATGTCGGAATTTATAATAGGAAAGCAAACAATAATAGTAAAATAAGGGGGAAACGGTAGATTAAAAGGTATAAAAGAATCTCAAGAAGTCAACCGGGTGCAGTTACAACTATAGCTCATCTTTCATCCCAATTCCTCGAAAGGGACAGAAAAAATATAAAGCTGAATTATGATGAAAAAGTTGAAAAAGATCGCACCAGGTTGTTGAATTATTGGATGTGTTTTGTCTACCAAGCTGCAGTAGTTGGATTGTGCATAATAACAGCTTCAATGAACAATACTCCTGAGAAAGAATCAAACAGTTTTTTTATCAACTTTTGGCTGTGGCCTAGAGTCAAAAGACAATCTAACTTGTTTAAAAGATCAGCTAAACATACTAAGACTGCTCGTTATTGTGGCACATAAGCGTAGATCAAATAGTCAAGCCATAGATTAGACTCTCGTGAGAAGAATTGACCTGAGCTTGACGATTGTAACTTCCCGTAGGGGACTGTGGAAACGATTGCTGAATAAAATGAGGGCTTTGGTCTTCCTTGACCAAATATTCCTCTGGAATTGAATACTATCTCATAGGGAATATAAAACTGACGAGTGTTCGAGTAGTAGTATATCGGGAGACGGGAATTATATCAATTCAAATACTCCAATAAAGCAATACATAACCAAATAATTTGGTATCACATGATGATATTTGAAATTAGAAGTTTTGAACAGTACATCACCAGGTTGCGACAAGCAAGCTTTCAGTGAAGAAGAAGCTAATTGAGCTAAAAATACCTTATCAATCTGGCATTGAAGACCTTTGGCAGTTGGCACACACTGGTCACCCCAGGATAAATTCAAAATGATGATACCTTCTATCCAGTAATGTATGACATGAGGTGTAACAACAGATGGAATGTCGCGCTTACCTTTTCCTCTGACCAACATCAGACAGGAGAGATTCAAGTCAAGCTTCCTTTTGTCAGGAGGGTGTATGATGTTATGGAAGCTCGACATACTTGCCCTTGCACCACATCCTTTGTTTCCCCTTCACTTCACAGTTCTCATTCATAGCCTATTTATGTGGCTTTCCAACACCAGAATCTAATTCTATAAATCAATTAGTTTTCATCTGGAAAACTCGATTATACCATACTGAGTGAAGGATCATGTGAAATAAGTCATACTTCACTGGAATTTTGTGCCAAATGAAATGCTGTTGCACCATTTTCAGTCTTCCATGCATCCTAAGGTAGTCCTTCTCAGAAATTGTGAGCAGAATACTTCTCAAATTAGAGATCTCTTTCTCTCGAACAAATACTGAGAATGATTCCCAATTCAATACCTCAAAGAAAGGAGGCACGTAATTATCTGATATGAAGACAGGAACACACGCGTTAAGAATGGCCTCAACCACTCGAGGAGTATGGACTTCATATCCCCTTGCACATATGCAATATTTACTATTTTTCATGTGCTCCCTGTAAGCTCTTTTCCCTTCAACATCACGTGGCATTGGTCCAAAAATCTTCATATCAGGTTCTTTATTTCCCCAGAAATGAAGTAGTATTGGTCTAAGATAACCGTGGATACCCCCAGCAAAGAAGGCCAATGTAGTTCTTTCTGAAGGAGGCTTTGCTCCAGTAGTTATATCAGGGTCCTTCGTCAAATGAATATTTGTAACGGGTAAGCTAGTGTCCTTGCCAATTTGAAAGCCTCTAGCAGCATTTGCATTGCAGAGAGCTCTAATGCAGTTCTTCATACGCTTTCTTGTGAGTTTGGCCGCCTGTAATGACAAAATAATAACTTGACTACTGTATTAAACAAAATTCTAATAGTCTATTTTGTTAATTGACCTTCGAAGAAGTTTACACACACGGAAAATTTAATGTATAGACGAATTTCAATGGTAATCTTAATGATTGGTCTAATTGATTCACTTAACAAAAAATTAGGAGTCTAATTGTAACAATTATAAATCTTACCATGATGTGTGTTGTTCTTATTAGAGAGAAGAATTGGGAACGTGTGTTTTTTTATTCAATAACTTCTCCGTATAATTACTAATGTAACATGTGCTACATAAAATAGCTTACTTGATTGGTACAACCTAACTCCACAAGATTAGCAACTAACTTCAAATATAGGAACCTTACTAGAAATTAGCACCTTTGACTAATTCAAAAAACTAACATGTTTGGAACAAAACAGGTATAAATTATACACTTTCCAAAAGTTTAGGGTTTAGTTCATAGTTTTAATAGATACAACCCCCAAAGTTTAGGGGTATAAATAGATTTTTCTTTACGTATAAAATAAGGTCACTATTATATGTGAGTTTAAAAGATTAATAAAGAAGACAGCACATTACAATGTTCAGTTTATTCAAATACTGAAATAAGTCATATCATAATGGCCAAATTGTTATCCTATGCGCAAGTCAGGATTTCAGCCACACAGAACAATGTCTACAGAATACAAAGCAAATGAGCCTCAGTTACTTCAAATGATAATATTCTGTATAGAATACATACCCAGTCGTGACAAGCAACAAGAAAATGATCGGCACCTCCAGTTTTGTTCCAGAATTGGTATTTTCTTCTAATTAAGTTAACATAGTTACCCAGGTGTTCCTCTAGGTTGTTTTGATTCTTGGAATTTTGTTCAGAAAGTGTACTCCTTAGTAACTGCGAACCGAAAGGTAAATAGAACAAGTGAGCCTTCTTGGGATCCCTCGTAACAAATTTTTTATTCTCCTTCATCAATTTCATAAACCATCCTTCTGAGGCATATATCCCTCTCATCCGAGGTTGATGGAAAACAGGCTTTTCTCCTTCCTTGTAGATATAAACTTTAAGCATTTTTTCCATCAAGTCATAACTCCTGCAAAGGGGCCATACAATACATACTTCATCTTGGTTAATGACGGAGGCACCTAGTTTAACTCTAAGCTAGCTGACACTGAAGGCATAGGATCAACAAAGGCCAGTGCTAACAATTTCCAATTGAACCGAAAAAAAAAATCATTTGATTTTATGTGCAGATCATATGATACAAAAGCTTCAGTATATAACTGGCCTTTTTGCAACTTCCTAATATAACTGCTGCTATGACTTGCTCACATGAAAGACAGTCTTTAGAAAACGGAACTTAAAGTAAGAACAAGCATATCAAGAAGTGTTGGTCATTTAAATAAACAACATAAGTAAATAGGCAAAACTTTGACAAGGATATATGAAGTGTAATTAAAATAACATGTAAAACTTCTATCTCTATTTTGTTCCACTGATAAAATCAATCACATTACACATTAAAATATTATGGATTTATGCTATTAAGAAGAAAGTTAAGAGAGACATACATAAGCTAAAAGCATAGAGACATGTTTATGCAACAAGAGTCGAAAGCAAACGATGGTAAGAAAAGATTACCTCTTGAACATAGAAACATTTCGGAAAACAGAAATAGCAACTCCTAGGCTGTCCACAACAACAGTTGCTTTCTCAATCTCCAGTCTCGCATGTAGAAGCTCACAATCACGTGAGGAAGACCAATGACACTGTGGCTTCTACTACCAAGTAAAATCACAAGTGCAAGTATTAGGGACAGTTATTTTCAGTTTCCCTATTTGGAACCTTAAGTCGAAATCCATACCTTCAAACAAGAAGAATTATGACTTAGAGATAACAATGTATTCATTTCCGATATTGAAATTGGTGGCGTCTGAAGGCTCTTCAAAACTGATATGTCATATTGTGCAAGTCCATCCAAGGAAACGGAAACATTCTTCCCTAGCTCAGTATCCTTTTTATTTTTCTCCTCAGTTCTAGAGAAATCCTCTTCTGGAATGAAAGATATGTTTTGAGTCAAAGACAAGTTGGACTTTCTTGGATCAACAATCGATCCTTGGGATTGATTTGAAGCAACGGAAATATGGTTTCTAATTTCACTCATATTTAAATTGCCGTCTTCATCTCTATCAACTCTCCTGTAACTGTTGTCTAAAATTACTTCCTTCTTGACAGGACTATAACCATACTCCACACTCCCAACTGTAAAATTACCATCTGGGATTACCAAACTATCTTCAGATGCTGTACCCTGCTCATATAACATGTTTTTAGCAACATCTGACATCAAACCAAATCCTATTTCTCCCTTCTTTTCAGCAATGTAATCAGTTCTTTCCTTGGTATTTTTAACATGAGTGATAGCATCTGTGAAATGTTGGTGGAATCCAGTGATGTCAGAATGGTTCAAACTAGTGACCTTTTGAAGAGCCATTACATTTGAGGTCTTAACATCAAATGGTAGGAAAGAAGTTTTTGCATAAGGATAAACGTAGCATTGGGAAACAATGAGAATTGGAATTACTATGATTATTACAATAAGCAGCTTCTGAATTTTGATACCATGAAACAAGTTTGTATAAGTATGAATCGCAGCCATAAAAGGCAAGAAACCTTGGGAATTAACCGATCTCCTTTCAAACAACTCAATAACTTGAAGACAGTGGGGAACCCATTTGACTATCAATTATAAAAAATCACATCCACTTCAAGCAGTCACATATAACAAAAGATCAATTATCAAACAACTATCAATTAGCTTAAGAAGTAGACTGTAGAGAAGAAGATCTTTATCTGATTGTAACAGTTCCAACCTTACAAATTGGTTACAGGGAATGATTAGCCGTTACCAGAAATTAGCACCAATTTGAGAAGACGTTTCCTGAGAAACTCTCCAGAGTGAAATGAAAATTACACATTGGAAATTGCAGCTTAAACATCAAGCAGAAAGCAGCGATTTCGGAGGAGAATTCGAAATTCGGAGTGTCTGATATCAAAACAGAAGAGAATTAAGTTTTAAGAAACATGAAGTGAAAGCTGAGCATTCAGCTAAGTTAAGATTTCTTTACCGGTAAAGCTTTATTTTTTTCCCTTAAATTACATCAACGATGTCGGCAACATTTCACCTCTCAAGCTTTCGACGGTACTGTTCCTACAACACAGGGTTTTTCTTCGCTAAAATTATCATTTTTTCTTTTTAAATATCTATTTCGTCCTCTAGTTTTTAATTAGTTTCACAGATTCAAAATATTACAGATTTGATTCTTTGTTAACATATAAATTGACCGAAAAAATTCTCTTTTATTCTTCTTTCCTTATTCACTATTTCTTTATTCTTTTAGTCACAGGATGTTGACATTATGTTGATTGATTGTCTTTTCTTATTGGTAAGTAGGTCTTTTCTCTATTAGGCTCCTTTAGTTGTTTTCGTGGGATATTACATAATGAGGTTTTTGTGATTGTGTTGCCAAGTATGCCTACTCTGCTATGGTGCTAAGTTGAAAAACATGCAAAGAAATTGTTTTTACTGATTTGGTTCTCAGAAGTAAATTTGCCATTTACAAGTTGTTCAATATTGGTTGAGAAGAGAAGTTGTAGTGGTTGGAGTAGCCTAATGACATTGTCTGGAGTTGAATAATCTAAGGAAGCTTTCGAATATCCAGGAAAGTTAATCAAGGGTCAACTACTAAGGGGAGAGCATAAGTGATCAACTAGCTTCATCTTATCATTCATCAAGATTACTGTTAAATATAAGTTATATACTTGTAATTCATTTTATAAACTTCACCAAATGATTTTCTCAATTGGGACGAAGCCCCCCAGACATAAATGTATTTCATTGAACTAAGTCACCATGTCTATTGTGTTATTTTTTCTTATATACTTTTTCTTTGTTGCATTTGTTAATTGTCTTGTTATAACATTAGATCCATCATTATATTATTAGTCAACATTTGCTGTAAAAGCAGGTCCGTGGGCATTAGCAATGGATACAATAAGGGAAAACAAATCCACTACCAGACCTCATATGTTTGATGAGACGAACTTTAAATATTGAAAAGCTAGAATTACTGCTTTTCTCAAGTCAATTGATAGCAAGACCTAGAAAGCTGTTGTAACTGGTTGGTCTCATCCCACTATAACCAATGTTGAAGGTGTTGAATCAACCAAACATGAGAAGGATTGGTTAGATGCTGAAGATAAAGCTGCTTTTGGGAATTCTCGTGCTCTAAATGCTCTTTTTAATGGAAATTAATTAGAATATCTTCAAACTCATATACACATGTGTCTCGACAGCAAATACTTGGAAGATTGTTGAAGTTGCTTACGAAGAAGGAACCTCCAAAGTCAAGATCTCTCGTCTTAAAATCTTAACTTCTCAATTTGAGGCTCTAAAAATGCAAGAGGATGAGTCTATTGTTGAGTATAATGTGAAAATTCTCAACAATAGACTCGTCAACTTGGAGGAGCGAAAAGTTTCTCAAAGATTGACTTAAAATGTGGGCACCAACAAATAAGGATACAATCTAGCGTTGAATGAAATATGACATTCAAGACTAACTAGGGTCTCTTTGAGTGGCTAGTAATGCTATTTAAACTTTCCAATGTGTCTAGCACGTTCATGAGGTTAATGATCTATGTTCTACACTCTTATGTTAATAAGTTTTTGGTAGTCTATTTTGATGATATGTTAGTATTTAGCACTTCATATGAAGAGCATCTTTCACAATAAACTTTTTAAAACCCTTCAAGAAAACCAACTTACTATTAATTTCAAGAAGTGTTCTTTCTTAATTCACGAAATATATTTTTTGGGTTTTATCATTAACAAATATGGGATACTTGTAGATCCTAATAAAATTAAGGCAATA
Source organism: Cucumis hystrix (assembly GCA_025688845.1). Lineage (NCBI taxonomy): Eukaryota > Viridiplantae > Streptophyta > Magnoliopsida > Cucurbitales > Cucurbitaceae > Cucumis > Cucumis hystrix. The sequence continues at coordinate 21,745,344 of CM046884.1, forward strand.
AAAGATTGGCCACAACCTAAAATAGTAAAAAGATTTACAAATTTTCCCAGAGCTTGCATCTTTCTATAGAAAACTCATAAAAAAAAATTAGTACTATAGCATCCTCGCTAAAGAAATGTTTCAAGAAAGGAAAGTTTTCCGGGTCTAACCACCAAACACAAAGTTTTGTGCTTTTGAAAGATAGGTTGTCTAACACGTCCGTTCTAACCCTACCAGATTCCTCTCTACCATTTGAAGTGGTGGTTGATTTTTGTGGTTATGGAATAGGAGCCGTTTTGTCTTAACACACTCACCCAATTGAATAGTTTAGTTAGAAACTAAGTGAAGTAAGAAATACCTACGAACAAGAACTTTATTCATTGGTAAGAGCTTAAAAAGTTTGGGAGCATAATCTTTTCGGCCAAGAATTCATTTTATATCCTGACCACATATCTCTCAAATATTTGCAAACCCAAAAAACTATTAGTAGGATGCATGCTAGATGCCTTTCTTTTATGATATTTTCATTTCGTAATCAAACATAAATATGTTAGTATCAACGTGGTGGCGGATGCTTTTAGTAGAAGAGCCAACCTACTCGTTATTTTAAAGATTCAAGTAGTAGCTTTTGACTCCTTACCAAATCTTTACAAAGATGACTCCGATTTTGGCAATATTTAGTCTTCATGTGTTGATAATGTCAATTGTAATGATTTCCATTTTACTAGCAAATTCATTTTCAAGAATAACCTTCTTTGTATCCCTAGAACATCACTTTGTGAGGCTTTGATTAAAGAACTTCATAGCAATGCCCTCACGGGACACTTTGGCATTGACAAGACCTATCAACTCCTTAGTGAAAGGTACTATTGGCCTCAACTTCTTAGAGATGCGACGAAGTTTGTCAAACACAATTTTACATGCCAAACTGCCAAGGGACAACAACAAAATATGAGTCCTTACACCCCACTACCAATTCCCGAAGGTATTTGGAAAGATTTTTCCATGGACTTCATTCTAGACCTTCCAAAAATGCAAAAGGGGTATGATTCCGTACTTGTAGTAGTTGACCGTTTTAGCAAAATGTCTCACTTTTTACCTTGTAGGAAAACTTCGGATGTCGTTTATGTAGCTAATCCATTGTTTAAAGAAATTGTACGTTTGCACGAAACCTAAGTCCATAGTATATAATCGAGATGTCAAGTTTCTTAACTACTTTCGAAGACTCTTTGAAAAAATTTCAACACGACACTCAAATTTAGCACATCGAGTCATCCCTAAGCAGATGGACAAACCGAAGTCACCAATAGACTTTAGCTAACCTTGTAAGGTGCATTGGTGGGTAAAAACCTAAGCAATGAGACCTTATGTTAGCTCAAGTCGAGTTCACCTACAATCATATGAAAAATCAAATAACAGGAAAGTCACCATTTGAAATTATTTACACTAAATTACCTAGGCTATCTGTTGATCTTGCCAACATTCTTTCTAATATGGTGAATGACAACTACAAGACATAAGCCAACAAGCATAAAAGATTCAAAGAATTCAAAGAAGGAGATCTAGCAACAATCTACCTTAAAAAAAAACAAGACTTCAGGCTAGAAAATACAATAAACTACAGCAAAAAAAGATAGGACATTTTCAAGTAATAAAGAGGTTCAGTGACAATGCCTAATATCGAGTTGCCTGACTACTTACACATCAACCCCATCTTCAATATAATTAATATTTTGTAGTATTTTCCTCCAGATCAGCTACAAATCTAACTTAAAACTCAAGGATGAGTTTTTCTTAGAGGGAAAAAATTGATGTATTTATTAATTTTTATTGTGTCGTCTTTTATTAATTTTTAGATAACATTATTTACCATAAAACTTATTCATCAATTGTTTAGGTGATGAGGATACTACCCTTACGTATAAAATTATATTCCTTAGGCTATTGTGCTTTTTAATCTTTAGATTTTTTATATAAAAAAGAAAGACTTGGTTCTTATTCTCTTCTCCAAGACTTCATCACATATGCTCTCAAGCTTCCAATTGCTCTTCCTCGTTTTTTCATTAAACTCTTGTTATCTCATCATCCTTCTATTTTGCATAATGGTAAGGCTCCTGGTCCTTCTCGTCTCACATCACATCTCAACTTCAGGATTTTTCAAGGAAGTCATGTCCTTGACATTTCTCATTAGTTTTGTCCTCTTTCTGGTGACTTGCCTCTTTCCGATGATCTCTAAACTCCAGATGTTGGGTTACTTATCCCCTTTCATTGGATAATCAGATTCTTCATGTTCTAACATTAGAATCTAGAAGTTTGAGTGGCATCATCCAAGAGTTGACTGATCGTCGAAGAACTCTAGACTCTCTTGTTCATCCATTGAGTCTTCTTTTGCCCCATAATGGTGAAGCCTCCACATCTACTGCTGCTATTGCTCCTTCCTCTCCCACATAGTTTTGGGGGAGATGGTGGATAGTGGTTGCAGGTCTTACTGGAGTTATTTTTTGTTTGTTGGGTTTATGTTACCGCTCTCTTATGGTATCTATTTTGTTGTTGGGCCTTTTGTTATTTGGCCATAAAAGAGATTTTGTTTTAGCCAAAGAAGGAGTTTGTTAATGTCATAACCCGCCTCGAACACCGAACACCTGCTTACTCGTCTTGAGACGTGGGATGATGTCAATCGAAGCCATTTGCTTTCGGAACAACCTCAACTAACACATGACATGAAAACATAAACCATTCAACAACGGAAGTCTTAAAACTTAGAAATACTTTAAAATAACCATAAATCGTAATGTAACCCATCTTGAAAGTCTTTTCATAAATGTATAAAACATGATATGTGTGTGTGTATACTTTTAATTAAACAGAGTAATACTTTTAGCAAAACAATTTCTTTCTTAATTGAAAATTTAGTTGGTTTGGCAGCAGTAAGTTCATCATGCGGAGATCCACAATCTGTACCTAGAAAGTGAATTATTTTTTTTAAGGGTAAGTCGAGAGACTTAGTGAGCAACGATTTTAGAAAACAGGTTTTAGTATAAAACCGAAGCTTAAATATATTTATAAATAAACAGTCATTTCATAACATGAAACAATGAAAACATTGAAATATTTTGTATTTTTGAAGACAATCCTCCATAACCAGGGGCAATATGTACCTCTTCGTCCAAAGACGGGAATGTAGATGGAAAGTTATCCCCCTCGTTTAAGGCATAAATATATATACCCTTCCGATGACCCATAGTTAAAAATAGGTTTGTCAACTGTACCATCAGTATGGAGTTAACCACATATATAAAATAGGTCTCATGATATATTCGGACATGGATAAAAACATTTGAAAAGATTGAAATATTTTCTTGAAAGTTTTGAAATATTTCCTTGATCATGAAATCATAACGTGACATGAAATATCATTTCAGTTACATTTATCGTAAATCAGAACTTGAAATAATCGCTTGAAAATCATGTTCATAAATCATTTAAAACATTTTGCTACTCACAAGTTATTGCTTGTAGAGCTTGAAAACATGCTTAATAAATACTTTAGAAATCAATGTGTTACTCACAAACTATTGCTTGTAGAGCTTAAATTCATGTTTAATAAATAACATTTGAAACATGATGTTACTCACAATACTTGTACAAATCCTTGGCTGGAAATTCCTCTTAATTCTTTTTGTCCTAAAAAAATTCATATTTTATCCTTAATTAATTTCTTGAACATGAAAAATATCCAAAAATTCTCTTAATTATTTCCAAAATAACCTCTATAACATAACAATTTTGCCCATCTTGCCTAATTTCTCGTCCAGAATACATTATCTGACTTAGATAACTTAAAATTCGTTACTCTTTTGATAAAACTTCCTTCTAAAAAGTTGCTTTAAAATGTCTTAACATTTTTACCTCAAAACTCGAAAGCAAAACTCCAAATGATGAGATTTGTAACCTTCCGGAAGTGAACCTTGCTCAAATTCACTTGAGAACTGACCTTCTCGGCTTCTCTTAACCAAAATGTCAACCTTCTCACATCCAAAACGCTCAGAAACCCTCCTCAACAAACTCGACACAATTTTTTAGCTTTTAAGACTAATTTGAGTGAATTTTATTGAGTGGGTTATGAGAAATCCTTTTTCTACCAGCCTCTTGTCCTTCTTCTCACTTATACAAGTCCAACATTTCCAAATCATCCAAAACACATCTTAACTACTTGCCTTAACCACATAAGAGGTGGACTTAGCCAATTTTCTAAATTTCCTTAACTTTAGCTTAAACCTTTCCAAAGATTTCAACTTACTTAATCCCTTAAATCTCATTTTCTCTTATCCTTAATAAATTCTAAAAATTAAAAAATTTGGAGTTTCACGGTTAATGTTTGAATTGGCTAAGAAAAATTCTTTTATTCTTCTTTTCTTATTGAACTATTTTCTTATTGTTTTAGTCATAAGATATTAACATTATGGTGATTGATTGTAATTTCCTTATTGGTAAGTAGGTCTTTTTCCTATTCGGTTGCTTTAGTTGTTTTCCTGGGAGAGTAAGAAAAAAGTTGTGTGAATGCTAAGGTTTTTTGATATGGTGCTAAGTTGCAAAGCATTCGAAGACATTGTTTTTATTGATCTAGTTCTCGTATATTAATTTTTCATTGACAAGTTATTCAATATTGGTTGAGAAGAGAAGTTGTAGTGGTTAGGGGGAGCCTAACGACACTATAGTGCTGGAGTTGAATAATCCAGAGGAAGCCTTGCAACATCAAGTAGAGTCAATCAAGTATCAACTACTTAGGGAGAGCCTAAGTGATCAGTTAGCTTGGTATTATCATTCATCAAGATTACTTATTAAGGATAAGTTGTATACTTGTAATCCATTTCATATACTCTAGCGAACATTCTTGATCTCCATTGGGCAAAATCCCCCCAAATGTAGGTGTATTTTATCAAACTGGGTTACCAAGTCTCTTGTGTGTTATATTTTCCTAGGTTACTTAATTTCTCTTTGTTGCATTTGCTAATTGTCTTGTTATAACATCATATCCATCATTATATTGTTAGTCAACCCTTGTTGTTTTATCAAATCTTTAGGTTTCAAAATGTTACAATTTTACTATTGATATTTGAATTTTTTGTTTCAACTTGGTCCTTAGATTTGAATATTTATATCTTTAATCTCAAATTTTCACAAAATACTTATTTTTCGTCTTCACTGTAAGTGTATGTTAATAATTAAATGAATTAAAATTCACTTTTTTTCATTACTTTTGAAATTAAATTTAGAATTTTACTTCATAATTTACTTTAAATTAATTATTAAACATTAACATCAATGTTTGTAAGTGAGTATTTAATGGAAAAGTTGAGGTAAAAATGAAAATATTTAGTTCTAGATACCAGATTAAAACAAAGCTCAAATTTTAGATGTAAAATTGTAACATTTTAATATTTGGGGACTAAATTAAAATAAAAATCAAAACTTAAAGACTAAATGGGTAATATTAGTTTAATAGAATTTAGACCTAAAATCTAGGGACCCAAAAGGTGCTTTTCCCTTTTTTAAAAAGAAAATTATTCAATCGTAATTTCAATAATTCAATTTTATTGTTAAAAATATATACTTTCTTAAATTTAGCGGTGCTAAACTTTATATTATATATATCATTTTTATTATAAATTTTGAAAATGCATTAAAAATTAATATTATCATTTAATCAATTTTAGTATGATGACCCAAATTGGATCATACAAACTAAAATTTGTTAAAAACAAGATCATCTCGAAAGAGAAACAACAAATCACAACTTAAGGAAAAAGGTTTTAAGGAGAATAGCCTACATAGTTCATAGGACAAAACCAAAACCACTTGAAACAATACATAAAAATCTCTGTCCAAGTCCAAGAGATCTTAGAGAATAAGTGCAAGAACCAGAAGTCTCTTGCTTACCTCGGCTTAGAGATCCCAAATTTTAATTTTTGGGTGAGCTGAATATGAGAAATCTTTCCTGCCTCCTATATTTAGGCATTAGGATTAGTCACTAATGTTCGCTTGTTATACTAACTCATACATCCGTAAAAAGTTTAAATTTTCATGCCTCACAGATTACTTGACCTAAAAGAATTTATTAATAATTTCAAAATTCTTATTCAATACTTAAATTCACTGTTATAACTAGAACGTAATATTATTGCTAACATGAGCTTAGCTTAATTAACATCTCTATTCCAAAAAACAAGAGGTCTCGGGTTCAAATTCTCTCACCCCAAGTTATACTTAAAACCATAAAAAAAAACCCTAACATTATACATTTGAAGAATATTTGTATGCATCTTTATGCAACTCATCTAAGTTCTCAATTACAAATTGTCATTTTGTAAATATAATATTTTCTTCTTTTGTGATTGAAGTGATGGATCCAACCATGCTAGTTATAAAAGTTAAATATTCAAAATTTCACTCTGGTTTAACTATTAAAAGAAAAATCAAATGAACAATCATAATAAGGTTTCCATAAAAATTTAAAAAAAAAAACTGAAATAACGTAGAATCATCTTGAATAAGCAAACCAATTTCCTTCCCTTATTCAAGATTTATACAGACTACATTCTCAACAAATATACTCCTAAGTAACAAAACTGTCATCTTAAATACATAATTTATGGCCTATCTAAGGCGGCAAGGCCTGAGCATTATCAAATCTTTGAATGTGAAAAGAATGTTTGTTCTTGACATGGTAATATATGACTAAACTATATATCTTGTGAGTTCAATGAGACCTCACTGTTTGAGCTCCACAGCTTGGCAATACAGTGTCTTACTAGTTTTCTACCCACTTCATGTGCTATATTATTGATAATTGCCTAATTGCCCTTGTTCAATCCATAACCCAAAGTTTGCCAATGTTAGTTGCTTTTGATCTGAAACACTCTTGTGTACCAAATAGAATGAAGGATCATATGAAATGCGTCGTATTTCGCAGGCTTCTCATGCCAACGAAAATGTTGTTGCACCATTTTCACTCTTGAATGCATTGCACGGTAGTTCTCCTCTGGGATTGAGAGGAGAATGTCTCTCAAATTCGGTATCTCTCTCTCTTTGACAAAAACCGAGAACGATTCCCAATTCAATACTTCGAATAAGGGAGGAACATAATTATCTGATATGATCACCGGAATGCACTCGTTAAGAATCGCTTCAATTACTCGAGGACTATGAACTTGGTAGCCTCGAGCACATATGCAGTACTTACTGCTCTTCATTTGCTCCATGTAGGCATTATTCCCTTCAATACTATTTGGCATTGGGCCAACAATCATCATGTCAGGTTCTTTGTTTTCCCAGTAGTGTAAAAGAATTGGCCGGAGATAACCGTGCATGCTGCCTGCAAAGAAGGCCAATGTGGTCCTTTCGGAGGGAGGTTTGCCTCCAATTTTGGTTATAAGGTCTTCCGTTGAATGTACAAATGTTACTGGTAAACTGGTGTCTTTTCCAATTTCAAAGTCTCCAGCACCATTGGCATTGCAAAGCGCTCTGATGCAATTCTTCACCAAACGTTTAGTGAGCTTTGGGGCCTGAAATTGATCATCTCAGTCAAAATAAATAAAAGTGCATCAGAAAACACAACATAGAATTGGAATTGATAACAAAATTAAAGCGACAGTGCCAATAAGAAAGGGAAGCCATGTTCATCTAGGCTATTGTTGGATGCACATAAACATTCATATCAGTGATATCACATAATGAATTGAAGCAAAATTTATATGATTAGCGAAAACCAAAAAAGGCAGAAAGAGTAGTCACATTCCAGAATTAGTACGACTTCAAACTAGATCAAGCTATTGCATTAGAATGTCTACCCAGTCATGACAGGCAACTAAAAAATGGTCTGATCCTCCATTTTTGTTCCAAAAACGATACTTCTTCCCAATTACGTCAATGTAGTTCTTGAGAGGTTTCTGTAGATCCCTCTTGTTGCGGAATTTATTTCCAAATGCAGACCTTAAAAACTGTGAACTGAAGGGCAAATAAAATAAATGAGCTTTCTCAGGGTCCTTCACAACAAACTTTTTGTTATGTTCCAGCAATTTCATAAACCATCCTTCTGAAGCATAAATTCCAGTCAATATAGGTTGATGGAAAATGGGTTTTTCTCCTTCATCATATATATAGACTTTAAGCATTTTTTCCATCAACTCGTAACTCCTGCAAAGATGACATGCTATGAGCTTCGCCATAGTAAAACTATGATCGGTATTTTGTTAAGGTAACAGGGTATGAGCAAATATAATCCTACAAAGGTGTTATCTTCTACTCGTAATACAAGTTAATTGAGATAAAGTAAAACAAGTTTGGTAATTAGATATAACTAAGAACCTTTAGGACTGATACCGGACTGAGGTTAAGGTAGAAATTTTTTGGATGGGAAGAACTTTTGATAGAAACAGAATATATTAGCCTCTCTTTCAACTGCAAAATATATAACCCCAAAAAAAACGTTAAAAATGTGCTTCCTTTTCCCCATAGACAACCATATATTTAGGGATAGTCTTAACTGTTTTACATTCAAAAATCCAAGTTTAATATAGGTGGCATTGGGCAGAATCAAGAATATTTAAGTACAACATTGTCTCCAACAAACTTATGAATATGCAAGAACAATGAAACAAAAATATTCTAATGTATACAGTTAGCATTGAATTACCTTGTAAACATTGAAATGTTTCTGAAAACAGAAGCACTAATTTCTGGAGTGCTCCTTAACACAGAAGCATTTTCAATCTCCAGTCTTGCATAATGTAGTTCATGGTCGCGCTGGGATGTCTGTCTACATTGCAACCTCTGCTACCAAGCGTGACAAGTGAAAATTTTAGAACTCCAGATGGTTTCAATTACTCAAATGTGGAACCTTGAAATGTAATCCATACCTTCGAACAAGCAGACTTGTGAGCCCTTGATAACTTTGAGTATATTTGAGATATGGATATAAATGGCCCATTCAATGTTGATACGTCAGGCCTGACCATTCTGTCATTGAAGACAAATGAACCTTTCTTCACTAGCTCAATACTATCATTGTTTTCTAATTCTTCGCTACTGTTTTTTATCTTCTCTTTTTGGTCAGAAGATGTGTTAGGAATCACAGAAATGTCAGAATATGTTCGATCAACCTTTTTAATGCTATTGTTCATAGTTCCTTGATTTGGAACAACCATAAATTGAACTTTATTCATCCCTGGACTGCTATTGGCTTTAGCTTCATCAGCTGTCACGTTACTATTCTCCAAAACATCTCCCTTCATCCGGCGATTGTAACTTAATTCTGCATTTGCTTCACTTTTATCAGTATCTTTATTCAAGAATTCTGATGTCAAATCAACTACTTCATCTCTTACTCCTTTGTTACTATCATAATCAAACTTTTTCTTTGTATCCAATTTGTTAATACCCGAATCGATTGGATGAAATCTACCAAGTCCAGCATTGTTCAAATGACAGACATTCTGATCCACCATAAAAGTTGAGGCCTTATCCCCAAACGATAGGGACAATTTTTTTGTATAACGAAAAACAAAATATTGAAAAGCAAATAGAATAAGAAGAATCATAAATGTAATAATGAACACTCGCCTCCGGATCTCCATATTGCCAAAAACCTAATCAATTACCAAATGTATTCCAAATCTCATGATCGAAAGAACATAGGTTCATTAAACCAGGCCTACGCGTACAAAAAGACACAAATTCCTCTATTCCCAGATACAAATTGCAAACTCTAGTCATGAATCCCCATCGATTATGTATTGATAATTATATCTGAAATCTGAAATCAGAGTTTCCATTCCATGGGGGTGATTACAAGCAGGAAAAAAGGATTACATGAATGTGTAAAGTGCTTTTGACCAAGGAAAAAGTAGGTCCAATGATTTTAGGAGGAGAATCAACGTAGTGTAGATGATGGATGAGAAGAGAGGAAAAGAAGCGGAGTGAGGAGCATCTTACAAGTTCGTTAATGGCGGAAAAAGTGGATGGGTTGGCCTTCCAATTTAAAATAGATTGTAGAAGCAATCATTGCAAGGTTTTTTACAGAGCAAACGGTGGGGGTGAGCTGAGCCTTAGATCAAGTAGTGCAAGAATCAATCATTTCCAGTCGCAAATCTTGAACCGTCGCATGACATTAAGGTTGATTTGAAGTTTTGATGAAAATAGAATTTGTTCTTTTCTAACCATCCAATCAGAAACAAGAATTATTTGCCCAAGAGGTTTTCTATCTTAGTTTGGATTGAGGCTAAATTACGGCAAAACAAAACAATAATATATTTTTTTTAAAAACAAATGGTAAAAGCAAATGGATTTTTTTAAAAAAAAATTGGTAGTTAATGCTACTCTTGACTACCACATGATGCAGAAAGTCACACCAAAACGGTGATATTCATAATTTAATTGAATTTGGATAGTCAAGTTTTCTCATATTCAAACAATTTAAGCACTCGATCTAAAGATCATGCCAAAAAAATAATGGGCCCAAGCCCAAATCCAACATGTAAATAGACCTAGGCTCAAACCCAATAGGAAAATGAACCCAAGTCCAAGCCCACCAGGCAAATAGACCCAAACTCAAGTCCACCAAATAAAATAGGCTCAAGTTCAAGTCTAACAAGCAAATTGGCCTAAACCCACTTAAAGCCCATGGAAATTCTCTATAAATAAAGACCTTCTAGACAAGCTCTCAAGACGTGCAAGTTCGTATCAACCTCGAGATCAACATCTTTTAAAAGATTGAAAACTTAGAATGTTAAAATTTCTTTTGATTTCAGAAGATCGAATCTTAAATTGACTTGCAAGTACAATATCCTGAAAACCGAAGATCAAAAAATTCTAAGTTTTAACTTGTATTAGAGAGAAAACATCATTTGAGTAAATATTAGAGAATATATTCATCAATATACAAAGTTCAATTCCACAAATTATATTTCTTATATATCTTGCGTGAACAATGATAACTTAAAAAAAATTGTAAACATTGAAAAAAATTCAACAGTAAAAAGAGACCAACCAAGTATGATCACATATGCAATGGGATAATTTGTAATTTCAGGTCTGCAAGCAATTGAGTTAAAAAATATATAAGTTCAATTTTATTTTGGAGAAAATGGTAGGATGACGAAATTGGACGCACTTTTTAAATGTTGAAGTTTTAGAACCTTTTGCTTTCATAATCAGGAAGTGAAATTACGAAATAGGTTTCTTTGAGGTTGATACTTTGGGTATTGTTCTTATTACTTTGTTCAATTGTTTTTTCTTTCTTATGAATACCTATTATGAAAATGTCTCTTTAACTTTATGCTTTGTGTCCAAAATATCCTTTTTTAACTTTCAAACATTTTTAAAATATTCTTAAAACTTTTAAAAATGATTCAAATATACTTTTAATATTAGTTTTGAATAAAAACCGTTAAAGTCTTGTTTCATAAATATCTTTAAACTTAAAAAAAATTATAACATTCTAGACTCAAGATTCGAATTTCCCACATTTCCCTGTGACCTGACAAATTTGTCCTCACTCACATGCATTCTCGAAAATTTTATGAGTTACCGGTCACCTAATATAGAATTATATGCGTACCTTGTTGGTATATGTAGTAGCTTTTAATTCTTTTAATTTTTTTTAACCGTATTTTCATGTCTTCAGAATCCCTCTCATTCAGATGTGATATCAGTCCATTCATTTTCCTTCCCAAACTTAGGGTGTTACAAAAACTCTCATTAATCCAAGTTTTACGCCAAATTTCTTAACACCCAAAATAAAAATAAGAATTTTAGGTTAATACTGTTATGTTTTGTTTGACAAACAAATTTCATTTATTTTATTCTTAATTTATTTAAAGATTTTAACCGACCAAAAGATACTAAGAGATTCGGTCATTTTCATTTGTTGTTTCTCAAAATTTTGTTCTTGATTAGAGTGTGCAGGTGTTAGTATTTATGTAATACTCCGAAAAATTAAGATAAATTTTAGAGATAATTATCTTAATTTTGTTTAATTTATTGAGCGTTTATTTTGAATATTATTTGATTTTGTGGACATTGAAATTAATTAGATATTTGTTGGATGAATATTTAATTAATTAGAGGATTTGAACTTGTGGTGTTCGTTGAGAATTTGATTTAATTTTATGTTATGAGATTTAAGTAAAGTTGCGGAAATTATTTAGTTTTATGGAAATTAAAATTTATTTAAATAATTTGGATGTTATTTAATTAAATTGAAGGTGGAAAATTTTGTTAGAGATTTCATACTTATATATACATATAATTACATATACATATAATTATCAAATCTATTGGTTTATGGTGACCGTGGTTCGCCATGGGGACACTTTATGTTTTCTTCCTATTTAATTTTCAGAAAATTATTTCAGAACTCATGTTTACTTTTAGATCTTTTTTTTTATTTTAAATAGGGTCCGAACTAATATTTTATGTATTATTTTTTTTCCATATGTTACTTATATTTTAATTATTTTTTTTTCCATATGTTACTTATATTTTACAAACAAATATTTGAAGTGTTTCTTTTAAAACTTACTATTTTATTTGATTTAAATAAAAAGTCTTTATTGGTTTTTAAACGGTAATGACCTCAGCTTAGTATAAAAAATTGGTTCGTTACAGTATACTTCCCTGAGAATCATATGATCAAATCTTAGAGATCGAACCACATTGCACAACATCAACTTTAGTTCAACATCAACTTTAGTTCAACTCCACGAATCAAATTTCTTCGATAATCTTGTGCAAACAATAGTCGAATACATTTTTTTATTTGACAATTAATTGGATGTTAATTACAACAATAACTATTGAAAATGATTGTGTTCATGATCTATCGTGTTAATAGTCAAATACATTTTTAACTCAAAATTTTGGTTGGTGAGAATATCAGTGCAAATTTTGAATCAATGAGAGTACTTTTAAATGTTAGCATATTAAATTTTGAATCAATGAGAGTATTTTTAAATGTTAGCATATTAAGAAACTTCTCAATAATTGGGGAATATTTTTTAAAGAAAACTTTAACTTTACCCTCCAAAACTAACTGGTATTGGAATATTTTCTAGTGTAATTTAACCATTTTGAAACATATTGTTGAGTTGCCTTTCCATCAAAGTAACGAAAGTTGAATATCAACACAGACAAAATGATTGACCTATAATAATGTCATTTCATGATGGATAATGAAGCAAAACATTAGAAAATAAAAACTTTTGTTTTTGAGATCCTGTTTCATTTGGAGTTGGGTTTGGTTCATAGTACCCAAAAAAACCCAAATTTGAGGTTGTACGAAGAAGAAATTTTCATAATCAGAATCCATACAAAGTTTGTTCATTATTCCAAACCCAAATGTAAACTATTATAAGTACAACGTAACTCAAATCAATTGAGAGAACATGCAGAAAACAGATATTTTATAATAAGTACATCCTAAAGTTGGGTTTTACCTAGCTCAAGAAATTAGTAAAATAATATTGATTGGATGGGATATACTTAATTTGGACCAGAAAACTAATGAACACAAAAGAGTAATTTAGTACAATATGCATTTTGTAAACTCAGTTATATCCATTTCTTTTGATTTTTGTATGCTTTGTTGTTGTTCCTACACATTTTGATTCCCTCGGCCATCTCCTTTAACATTCCCATTCACTCCATTTGCACCCTCTTTTCCAACAATTATCTTCCAAAACCAGTGATTCTCCCACAACAAATACACTTCTTCAATGGGAACCTGTTTAGTTTCTGGCAACAGGAAGAAAATGAAGCTGCTCATAATTACAATCAATCCAGCGAACAACAGGAAGATTCCGTACCGGAGATGGCACATAGCTGCAAGGAAACACTGCGCTATCAAAGCCGTGAAAAGCATGTTGACACACACCACCATACTCTGGCCGGCTGATCTAGTTTCTAATGGAAATAGCTCGCTCGGCACCAGCCAACCAAGCGGTCCCCATGACCTTCCATAAGCCAACACAAATATGCATATCACTATCACAAGGAAGATTCCAATTCCTTTTGGAAGCTCCTCCCCTTGTCCAAACTTAAGGGCTAGTGTCACAGCTACTGCGATCTGTAGAAACATATCATAGTGTGAGGACCTATTCCTGTTAATTATGATATATCACGTTAAAAATGAAAGTTGATTTAAAGGAGAAGTGAAGTTATGTAGTTACCAAGCAACATATCATTTCGGCTCCGGCTTCAAGGAAGAAAGCTCTTCTTCCAAACTTATCCACCAAAAGCATTGAAATGAAAGTAGCAACAACAAGGGCACCACTTGTGATGGTAGATGAATAAAGGGCTGCATCAGAACCAAATCCCAAACTTTGGAACATTACAGGAGCATAGAACAGAATGGAGTTCATGCCAGTGAGTTGTTGAAATGCAGGAATTCCCAATGCACCAATCACGAGTTGGGGTCGGTTTTTTCGCTTCAAGAGGTTCTTGAATGGGTGTTTAATCGCTCGTGCCTCGTTGCTAGCATCGATCAGATCGTCGAACTCAGCATCGACTTTTTTCGTCCCTCGGATTTTCTCTAACACAGCTCTGCCTTCCTCCATTTTGCCCTGCTCTACCAAACTGTTAGGTGTCTCAGGAAGGAAAAGTCCCCCAATGAACATCAAAGTTGCCGGGACTGTGGCCAATCCAAGAGACAACCTCCACCCCCATGGATGAATCTTATCAGTTCCATAGTTTATGAAGTTTGCAATCAAAATCCCCAAGCAGGTTGTCAGTTGAAAAAGCTGGTTAACCGCTCCTCGGATCTTCGCTGGGGCCATTTCGGATAGATACAATGGCACTGCCTGCAAAAACATATGAGGGTTATTTCTGGCAATTTATCTCTCTCGGACATGAGTTTTAAATAGTTCGTGTTAGTTCTCTACACTACATAATTACATAATTAAGTAGTAGGTTTCTTACTTGGTTGCCAAAACCGATACCGACGCCGAGGAAAATCCGTCCAATGATCAGCATTTCGATGTTAACTGCAGCGGCATTGATCACGCCGCCTAAAAAGAAGCTGATGGATCCGACGAGGATACTTGCTCGTCTGCCTCGATTTCTTGTTACATAAGAAGCAGCAAAAGTGGAGACAAGACCAGCAAAGTATAAAGAGGAAGTGAAAAGTGTGAGAATTTGGTTGTCATATTTACAGTAATCTGTTTCTTTTAGATGAAGCTGCTTTCTTCTGTATACTTTTGGAAAAAATTCCTTCAGAAAATCATCCATGGACGTAACTCCACCTGAATTTTTAACAACATAAAACTTCATCGCCATTATTTTCCACCCATTTGTAAATGAATCATATACTAAAATACTCTACCAATTTATAATTACCATCTGAATTTTGCTAATTTCATTTATAAGTTTTCTTAACTTTCTACCCCCAAAAGAAAAAAAAAACATTCTTTTATGTTTTGAAAAGTATAGTAAATGTATACAACTTCTATATTATTTTTGGAAACTGAATAACAACTCAAATATTTTTGCATTTTAATTATAACATAGTAAAAATTAATAATACTTTAATTTTTCATTTGAAAGGAATTATCATGTGGTAAGTAGTTATTGGGTGTAGCCCAAAGATAGATATATAGGCACCCTAGCATGCACCCAAATTTTTTTCTTTAAAAATTATACTTCATTTTCTCCCAATAATGATTGCCTCTTTTTTAATAAATACGTTGAATTTTAGTCACAAGAAAAAAATAACAAAATAACAAAATAACAAAATAACGAGTTGTTTGAAACTATTTTTAGTTTTCAAAACTCAACTTCGTCTTTGACAAATATTGTTAGAAAGTAGCTAACAAAAGTATGAAATTTAGGATCGGGGAGAGTATTTATAGGTTAAATTTTTTTAAAGTTGCTAATCAGTTTTCCTTTTGGTTTTTTTTTTTTATATTAAATTATTAAATTATCCTTATAAACACACTTTCTAGTTTTTTTATATTAAATTATTAAATTATCCTAATAAACACACTTTCTAAAAGAAAAAAGAAAAAAAAAACATCAAATTAAATATGATCAAAAGCAACGGGAAATCTTGGTTAAAAGTAATTGAAAAGTCTGATTAGGAGATAATACAATGATTGGGAAATCTTGTATTTAACTTTTTCTATCTTAAAAAAATTCTAAAATTTTATTAAAAAGAAATATGGTAGCAAAATTTTAAATTCTAAAATTATTGATATGCTTCAATAAAGTTCGCTAAAGTCTATCAATATCTGTTTTTAATAAAATTTAAAAACTTTTATATTATATATATATATATTTTTACTATACTTAGCTTAGTTAGAAAATTGGAAGCGACAGTATTTGACTTCCTTGCAAAATGTTGGTCAATAATTTTAACGGGAAAATGACTCCGAAAAATGAAATCTAAAACTTATTTTTGTTCACAAATTTATGAACAAGTTTAAATGTTTTATTCTCTCCATTGTAGTTTTGGTATCCAATTTCAATTATTCACATTTTTACACATTAAATAAAAACTATATATAAATTCAAATTAATTAAATTATTAATCTCTAAATAATTTTTTTTACAAATGAACAATTGTGATTTGAATGGACCTAAAGCAAATGTTTTATGGATTGGTGGATTATTATTTAAGTTGAAAAAAGTTAGTAGGAAAACAGAATTATGTTATGTTAAAAGAATATTTGGATCCAAAACATCAGTTTATGGACACTTTTGGATGAAGAATAATAATTTTGAGTAGAGAGAAAGGGGAAGAAGAAAAGAAAGCTTCAACATGCGGTTTGAAAAAGGAAATCATCAAAAGAGGGGCTGAATGTAGAAGAAGCGTAAAGCCTAAAAGGGCCAGATTGAAACCATAAAGGAAAATGTGTTTTTTTTTACCTGAATATATGGGTAATTACGTCTTTTTACTTTTTGATGACGTCACCTATGCTCAAATAATACTTTTAGAATTTTCTTCTTTTACTTTTTCATTTTTTTCACAGAAAAAAAGAAAAAGAAAAAACTTAAATAAAAATTTTTTAGTATAAATTTTGAATCATAAAACAAAAAGGAAAACCATTAGAGCCCTATGTTGTCATATAGATACCCTCCAAACAAAGTCATTTTCCCTCTATTTTGGAAATTTCGTATTTTTCATATTGCCTTTGTGTGATTTTATAAACAGAGAGATCCACCAATAATAATAATGTGGAATTTGGAAAGGGATTTATGAAAACAAATTTATAATATGATAAAAAAAAAAAGTATCTAAAATCTACAGAAATGCTGGAAAATTTCTTCCTTTTTACCCAAGGGAAAATCCAGTCTAATTTCAGAAGAACACATGTTGAAATTGAACAAGCAGAGATTTTGTAGGTTTGCTTTTCTTTGCTTTCTGGTGAAGTAATTAATTAGTTGTTGAAAAAGATTGAGATGAACAAAAACAACCCCAGAAAAGAACTCTCCAAGAATTAGAATAAAAAAGTAGTCATGTAGAAAAAAGAAGAAGAAGAAGAAGAAAAGATACCAGAAACTCCAAGATCATAGCCAAACAGTGATCCACCAAGAGCAGCAACAATGCAAGCGGTAACAAAATATGAAGTAATTCGATACTCATAAAGATGAGCTCTCTTCAATGGAGCTCCACCATCTCCAAATCCACCACCAGCCATCTTTAATTTCTCTCTCTCTCTACCTTCTCTTCCTCTCTTCTCTGTTTTATCCCCAAAAGTATATATAAAAAAAGAGAGAACAGCAGCTGCTACTGCTAATAGTCAAAACTCCAACCACCAATTGCGAAGATATAAATTATGGACACACACACACACACACACAATTTAAAAAAAAAAAAACAAGAAACAAGGAAGATTCAAAGAGACGATGGAATTGGGACCATGATTGGGCATGTGAAGACAAGAGTTGACTATTTTTTTCCCTTAATTTTTAATTTTTCTTTTGAAATTAAGAAAAGATGTTCCTTTTTCTTATCTTATTTATAAAGTGAAAAAACCTTGGGTTACCCCACCAAAATGATGACCAAAATCTTGGATTACGAAACACACAGCTGTGATTTCACAACCTATTACTGGATGATGAATCTGACGAGAGCTGTTTGAGTAAAATCTCCACTTTTTGTTCCCTATAACTTCGCTAACTTTATAGCTTATAATTAACCAATCCCCATATCCTATTTTATCTTTCTTTTTACTAACTTCATCCCTATCTCCATTTCATCTCCCCCAACACATTATGCTATCAACCTCTTTTTACTTAGTTCTTCAATTTTTAGAGCCATCCATCAAAATGTTACCATTTTACTTTTTTTTTTATTTTATTTTATTTAATCCCTAATTTCAAAGATTTACAATAATTTTAACTTAGATTTTTAATTGAATATTCTTTATTTTTTGTTTTTAAAATGCCTATTCTCACTTTTGTATCTTTTACTTTATAAATAAACATTTATTTTTGATCGGTTTCAAATCAAATAATTAACAATTTATTTTTATAATTCATAATATATACATAATAATAGCTATTTAATTTGTATTCTTGCTATTCATAAAATGATTAATAATATAATTTCTAGTACGATTCATAAGATTTGGTTAATATTTAGTAACATCTTATTATATCATACCTAATACACAATTTTCATATTGATCCTTCAATGTTTTTAGATTATATATAGTAATAAATATTTATTTTATTATTTGAATTTGAAAGTTTAGTTGAAAGATTTCCAAAATTTGAATTTAGAATTGGATTCTTCCCTAAAATCGTGTATTTGATATAATAACAACATTTTATTCTCCTATAACTATGCATTTAACATCATTCCATAAAATGATTCATTTAACATAATAAAAAATTGAAATCAAAACTTCCTTAATGATTTTATTCCCCTATAATTAGGGTGCATTTAATGTTCATATCATTATTTTAAGAAATTTTTTATCATCCATAAATATCATAATTGATTAATTTCCCTAAAATAATGGTAAACATAATTTCAAAATTTTAGAATGATATTGTTTAATATCTTTTATATATTTTCCATAAATGTTACTTAAAATTTGATTTTAAAATTTGATTTGAAACCGGCAAAATACTAAAAATTTAATTTTAAATGTCAATATCCCAAAAAAACCGGGATAATAGTGTAATTTTTATCTAAAAAATTATTTAATTGTATCAATTATACTGAATAGTTTTTTAGGGAACTTTTATTTTGAATTACACTAATATTCGATTTTATTTTCATTTGGTAGAATAATTTCGGGTTCGCCTACAAATTTTCTTTACGGCAGGTTTCGACTTTATTGTATGGTTGTTTTAGAATTATTTTATCTTTATCCCCTGCATTATTTGTCATGGAACTGCAACGTGTGAAGACTGTTTTCGATGGTAGATGAGTGGAATCTTCTCGATATATTGACTACCGCATGGTTGATATATATGTTTTATCTTCATCTTCGTTTTAAGAATTCATACAATGAATTCAAAGTAGACTTTCCCCATCTTCAGATCTTTCTGTGTGTCGGGTTACTCTTTATTGGGACAGATGCAACAATTCAAACCTTCCGAATGTTGTTCTGAAGCAGTGCAAAGTAAAGCAACTGAAGTCCAGATGTTCTTCTAAAGCAGTCAAAGTAAAACGGCCGAAGAAGAGGAAGAGATTTGGAATAATCGCGTATTGCACAAATGTGATTCAGGAGAAATTTGGTAAGAAGATGAACAGATGAATTTTCAAACTTTCTTTAGGGTTTCGAATGAAAGAAGGAAGTAACCGGCTGAAATTCAAGAAAAAAAATGATAGATTTTAATTTTTGCAGACATGACAACTTTTTCAATCTTTATGTTTTTTGAGAGAAATTTTTATGTAGCATATGTTATTTTAATTATAGTGTACTAGAGGTTTAGGTGAACAATTGTATTTTTCAGATTAGGTAGGGGCATTTAAGAGATTATTTTATTTATTTATTTTTAAATTTTTATGTTTTGCTATTCTAACAATTTAAAATTATTTTTGTAAAACTCATAATTTGCTATTCTTCTTGACAACCCTCCCTTTTTAGCACAATTATATATCAGAAAATTCGAACTAAAAACCTCATAATTTATGCTCTTGTATGTTAGTTGAATTATGTTTAGTTTGGCCTCAATTCCACTTCTTAAAGTCGGCCTACCAAATATGTATATAAATATATATATCTATATCTATATCTATACTATATATAAAAGCTTCTATATAGAGAAAAATTTTCTTACTATTTTACCCTTCTTTTATAACCGTTTTTAAAATTAATTTGATGGATAGTTTTATCATTTATTAAATCAAATGAGATATTTCTAATTAATAAAAATAATTTTTAATTATTAATTATTATTATATGTAAGAATAATTTAGAATATGAAATGTCTTTATTTATTTATTTTTAAAAAAACCACTCTAGAATTTATGACTTTACCTTTAATTATAATTACATTGGTTTTAAATTTTTTGAAATTTTAGTTGTTCTGCAATATCATTTTTGTTACTATAAAATGAATCTTCTTCACTACATTTTCTAAAACTTGTCTTCTCTTTGTTTGGAGATTTAGTAGCTTGAAGGAATTTTATTAATTTTAGTTTGAAGATTTAAAATTACGGATGAAGTTTTAGTGGCTTTATAATAAAATTTATGTTTGAAAATGGAGATGTTGGGGTTTGCAAACTATTAGCTCAAAGGTGAAGGAACAAATTTTTTGTTATGTGAGTTTGTGAAAAACGGCTGTACGTTGAGCTTGAAGATGGAAGATGGAGGCTTGGAGATCAAGTGCTTGAAGATGAAGGGTCTGCATGGGTTGTTAATGTTTTTATGATATTTTCATCATTGATTTGATTTTTTTTTTTTACTAAATAAAAGGTAACTACAAATATGTTTTTTATTTTCTTTTAATTGATATAGTCTTCTTCTTGCTATTATAATAATCAATAATGTGAAATAGTTCTTTATTATGTATTTTAAAATCAAAGTAACCTACTTCTAAATAAAAATATTTGTTATAATTTAATTTTTTTTTATATTAATTACAATCTCTTTTCTTAAATATTTTGTTTTACATAACTCATTAATAAACTTGAATATCTTAATTTTCAAATACAAAAATCTTAACATTCTCATCTTTTCCTTTTTTCCTTTTAGGTAATTTTTTTTATTTATACAAAATTTATATTAAGCTATTTATATAAATCCTACTCCTTTTATATATTAAAATAAAATGACAATTTTTACGTGTAATACACGTGTTACTAACTAGTATATATATAATAATATTAATATACTAGAATATAAAGATATAACGCTATGGATGATTCCATCATGGTATTGGGTGTAGTGTCATGATGAAAATTAAATTATTGAAAATTTGGAGTCTAAAATAATCATTTTCTAGAAATATAAAAAATAATGGTCTCTTTGGTAACCCATTTGCTTGTTTGTTTGTTTTTTTTCAAATTAATTTTTGAAAAACATGTGTGTTTTGATAACTAGTTCACTTTTTTGCTTTTTAAATAAGAAACTTATTTTAATTAAAATTATGAAAGACAATTGAAAATGACAAAAAAATAATATTTAAAAAAGATACATTTTGTTTTTAAAAAACAGCACAAACATGACTTTATTTTAAAACTTGTGTTGGGTGAGCACAAAAAGTTGAGTTATATGTTTATTACGACTAATTTTGGATCAGTCATCTTAAAAGTCAAATGTGAGATAGTTATAAATATAACAATTAAATTTATGATATTAACACATGTAGCAACACTTTAAAAAAATTACAAATATAGGAAAATTTGTCTATATTTGTAAATTTTTAAAAATATTGTTATATACTTAATTATTATTTATAAGATTGCAATCCTTTATTTGATGTGAGATGGGTATGACCTTAGAAGAAGGATTCTAAGAAAACATATACAGAAAGTAGGGAGAAACAGAGTAATTAGTTCGGTTTTTGAAGGGCAACTTCCACAAAGTTATCGATTGTAAGAGTTGAACGGTTGGATTGTACTCAAATTTGTTTAGTTGGTTGGAAACTTATAGGATCTTGTTTTGAATAGTTGGATGGTGGTTTTGAGCTCTGGATTGTCTGTAATCATTAATGAACAGAATATGCAAAACTTGGTGTAATTTTTCATTCTTTTTATCTCTAAAGGTGTTATCTCATATATGTTTGAAAGTGTTGATGATGGGTAGTGAATCTTTGTATGACTATGACTTGATTTTTAACATTTCCACTAAAGGGGTTTTCCACGTATAATTCGTATGGGTTTCTTTGCTTCTAATCTTCCAAAATTATACAGTTTTATTTTTATCCATTATTAGTTGATTATTGCTTGGGTGATTAATTTGTGGTGTACTGTTGTTTGTTTGATTGTTTTGGAGGTGATCATCCTAGTAGGTTGTTAATATATTATTTGGGTCCTATCAAAAGTTAGAGACATAAAAAGGATATCTAAACATAAAAAAAATATCATTTAATTCAAATTTAGTTTAAGTTTGATCAATATAATTTTAATTTCTTAAAAAAAATTAGTTGCCTTGTCTCTATTGTAGCTATCTATTGTTAATATAATATATGACCTTTGTCATGTGGGAACAGATTACTATTTGTTCATGTTGTGTCTACCCATATATGCTTGTTGACTTATAAAACCATTTAGAAAGAATCATTTCTAAAAGTAAGGACTTAAATAGAATTATTAAAAGCATAGATAACAAATTGAAATTAAATTCAAATAATACAAAGATCAATTCATCAACAACAAAGAGTATAGGTGTAATTTAAATACCTACCTATTTTCTTGGTGTCTTAAAATACTTACTCATTTTCTTGCAATCATTTTTTGTACAACCAAATTCGTAGATGATAAATAATGGGAGATGAAACTTCTAATTTTAAAGGGAAAAATAAGTTAGAATAATTTAACTGTTTTAACTTTTACGTCTGAATTAACATTAATGGTATATATATTAATTTTGGTAATTGAACATAATATTGATACGTCAAGATGAATATAATGTGTACTATATTGATTACTACTATTATTATTATTGGGAAAGAAAAGTCCAATGATGTTATCCATTGAAAGACTTTTCCACGTTGACTGAAGAATCAAAATGATGTGTGGGATCTCATTCATTTAACCGGAGATAAGGAAAGATACTTAATTACTAGTTCATGTTTTGTGCATATCCCAAAATTATAATTATTTTTTTTTTTTAGAAAAATAAACCATTCAAATGAAATCAGAGTTAAAAATCTACACTTTGAAAATACATAAACTAAAAGAACTTAAAAGTAATATATTTTCAAAAGAAAATTTTGAGATTGGTTTGGATTTAATCTATATAATATTTATAGATAATAATAGTTGTATCTGAGTTTAGTAATTTAGTGGGTAAGTGGTTGTATATACTTATCCATTATTCTTCTTTGATTATGTTTCCAAAACTGTTTTTGTTTCCTATCTAAATATTATATGTGCATATGAGTTTTTGGACTTAATAGTTTTAAATGGGGGATTGAGATAAGACCACACTTTTTTTTAAAGAAAAATTATAATCTTTCGAAAAATGGGCTTCTGATGGTGGCCAACAACTTGACTCTTAATGAAGTTTCGTTTTTAAGAAATTAAATTGATTTTTTTTTAAATTTAGTTTTAAATCAACCATTTGATTGTAATTAGCCACTGTATTTAAATAAACCAAATAAAACATATACGAATTTTAATTCATTTTTACTTAATTTTGTTTAATTCATCTACTTTCTCTTTTTAATATATAAACACATGTACTTTTGGTCAGTTTCATTCTATTCACACTCCACTCTATCTCAACCGTCAACCCAAACAACCCTTTAGAGAATTTGGAAAAAAGCTTTCTTATAAAGGTCTAGATCTCATACTTAATGGAGCTTAAGCACGTTGGATTGAGAAGATTCCATGCAAAACTTCAAGAATCATTATTATAAAATGATCTCATTAAACTTAGGAGAGCTTACTGAGAAAACTCATACAAAACTTCTAAAAGTGTTATATTATAAAAAATGCTATCAACAAACTTATAGAAGCATAAGTTAAAAGCTGAAAAGCAAGTTGAACGTGAGTTACAAAATAAAGATACTTTGCTGTAATAACTAAACTCTTTATATAGTGAAGTTTCATTCCACCCGATGTGAAAATCTCCTGAATCAATGTTTTTGTAATTTAATCCGTATCTAAAGTCACCAACTAAATAAAACCCGCCTTTGTTAAAAATACAGTAAAATAAAACAAATAATAGAACATTTCATTAAACATATATTGTGATGAAAAAAAAGTAAATTGATTTGGATTTGATGAAAAAGAGTTATCCTCTATTTTAAAATGTTTTAGAAATACTCAATTTCAATTAAAAATGCGTCTAATGTTTCTGTACCGAATATCAATAAATTTTGTTAGAAAATGAATAGTATATATATAATTTGGGTGGAGTGTGAAGTTATATATCTATCCATAATATTGTATTTTATTCTAACATATTGAGTTATGTTTGGATTATGAAAACCAATTTATTAATTGTATTATACTGCATTGTATTTGTTGTTTTTCAAAATGACTATGCTGTTTATCAGCTTTTATAATTGCCAATTGCACTAAGAAACAATTTTTTGTTTGTTTTTTTCTCCGTATTCTTGTTTGAATATACAAGTACACCAACTATTTTAGTTATAATATAACAAGATTCAATGATGAAAAAAAATATTGAATATGGTGGCACATAATTAAGAATTAAAAAAAGACTTTTGAATATAGTACTAAAAAACAGCCTTTGAATTATATGCTCTTTAATTGAAATTGTTTACCGAGATGATGTAACGATGTGCTGAATAGTTATCCTGTCTATTAAGAGATTATTTTTGGTGAATTACAGATGTTGATGCCAAAATTATATCAAGAAGACTTACCTGATCTACACATGTTTTCTTTTATAGTGAATTGTAATAATTTTTTATCAAGGATGATGACATGCAAGGCAAGAAAAGAAAACACTGTATGATGTTTGCCATAACACCTTCAATGCTTAAGTTAGTATTTGAGCTAAGGATTAGAGCAAGCTAAGAGTGGATGAAAAAAGAACTTACATCTATGTATCCATATGACCCCTTATTTATAATGCGATTGATTTGAGATTTCAAACCTAAAGAGGATTAGAAATAGTTGATTTGGTTTGACCAAGGGGACTTGGACTAGCCTACGAGAAACTAATCTTATGGGATGAAAAATGATCTACCTTGGCCTCAACCTCTAAGGTATTACAACTTTTTTTGTTTAGTGAATGAAACGTGTTATGACCTATTTAAGGCTTGAGAAGGTGATGTTTGGGTCAAAAGTCCAAATCAATCTCCTTGCCCAAGGATAAGGCAGAGGCTGACCCACTTTATATAATGAATAAAACATACTATGACCTATTTGGACCTTGTGATGAGGATGGTTTTGGTCAAAATCCCAAACCATTCTCTTCGGTCAAGACTTAGCCAAGGATGAGATCGAGGTAAGACATGGAATTTCAAGAGCAAGATATGCCAAATGCATGTTTTGGCCCATTCAGCTCAGGAGATAACCTAATATGATTGGAAGACTTGGATAGAGATGTCATAGGTCATATTCTATTACAAATACATTGTTCTGACCTTTAAGTAAGTAAATTCATTCAAATATTAAAACTCTCTACTTACTAAACATATACGCTTTATGACTTAAGCATAAATGTTTTTGTGGGAAAAGCATCACACCAAGATGGAGATCTTTTCATCATGCAGGTCACATTTTTTCCCAAATTACAAATCTAGATTATTACTACATCTACATGAAGCTGGTCAGATATGTTTTCCCCTATCTAGATTTTGGGATCAATAATATCAGTGATGCACATTAGTCTATCAATGGTATTAGTGTATCTGATTTTTTTTTTCTACCATTGTTATGCTCGTAAAGAAATAAATGGAAATGACAAGAATTATAGGTAGAATTTTTCAAGAATGATTAAATGCCTGCTTCCAAGCTAAGTGTAAGCTCTCATTCCATTCTCCTTTGATTCATATTAATCTTTCATAAGTTGTGAAAAACAAGTTTAAATTCAATTGTCAATTCTTTAAAGTTGAATTGTTTTAATAAAAAAATTAAAACAAATTTAGTTTGGAATAAGACTTGGGAATTTAAGTGTTGAAAAGAAGAAAGTTAAAGGCAAAAAGTAAATTTATTTTGAAGTGAGGAGCAGTATGGTCATTTATTCTCCCTATTATTATTTCCTTTCTGATGGAAACGGTAGACATGCGCAGCGGAATTAGGATCAAAATTTACTCTAATAACAACTAAACACTTTAGTGGTAAACATGCATCACAACCCTAAAAAGAAACAAAATAGGGTTAATAGAAAAACTCACCCTTGATGCTTTTCTATTATCGGAATCTTCTCACTTGCTCTTCACGATCTCCTCACGAAATCAAAACCGGGACTACCACTAGTGTTGACCCGCTAATCTCCGGACTTAGAACCGAGTTGTGGAACTCGAACGGTAGAGAAAAATAGAGAGAGAGAGATGGATTTAGGAGGAAGAATTTGTGGAGAGAACTTTTGGAGAGTAAAAAGAAAATTGGTTTGATTTTGCAATTCCAAATTACAAAATCAATTTTTCAACAAAAAAACAACAAACCCTTTTTATTTCCAATCCATTCCTTTTATAAGCAAACTACATATAAAATTTGCATGTAGTGAGCTTCCACTCTCCACACTTGGCATATTACCAAGTAGGTGTCTCACATGCATGAAGCCATTTGTTATTTACATGCAATATTCTTCCAAGGGTAAAATAGTAATTTGACATTTAAAAAGTGAAAAAAGTCAACATTTTGACTTTTTACCATTTTATCCCTCTTGACTAATTTCAATCTCCCGAGTATGAATCCACATTCATTTTTTCAAAATTCAAATCATATTTGAATATAAAGTCGGTCAAAGTTTGACTATTTGTGTCCATATTGATATTTAAATCATATTTAAACATGAAGCTCTACTTAAGTTATAACCGATGACTATATCAAATGTATTTATCGGTTTCTCTCTCTATACCTATTTTGAACAATTCAAATTATTTCATCATAATGTTCTAAGTTGATTCCTTATGAGCTAGCGAGGGAACCTAATGAACCTATAGATCATGGGCTCCAACGATCCGAGATTAACTGGCTAAACTCTTTAGACCGAGTTAATCAACCTTCGTTAACTAACGGGTCATTCCACTAAAGTCCCGTAGTTGCACTCCCCTCACTATAGATATATTTGTGTCCATGTGATATGACCATGATAAGTAAGTTAATCCTTCACAGGTTGTTCATAATCTCAGCGGGGTCAAAGTACCGTTTTACCCCCAAGATTATATCTTTTTTCCTTAAGTCCCACTGATCCACTATTGAACAATTGGTTTAAGGTCCAACCTTTAAACCGAATCCCTCTCGGGCCAATGAGAGGGTGGGGCCCCTTGTTCAA
Source organism: Cucumis hystrix (assembly GCA_025688845.1). Lineage (NCBI taxonomy): Eukaryota > Viridiplantae > Streptophyta > Magnoliopsida > Cucurbitales > Cucurbitaceae > Cucumis > Cucumis hystrix. Next base: position 21,772,916 of record CM046884.1, read on the forward strand.
GACCTGGATTCAGTCCTCAAGGGAACAACCTATCTACTAACCCTAGAGTGGGTAGGAGTAAATTCCGTCTTGCACCCTATGTCCTTAGCTATCCACCCGATCTTACCCCTGAAATGGAAGTCTTATTGGGCCAGCGCCATTGAGCTGCCCTCACCTATACAAATCTAAGGATAATTTCGTGTGAACAGAAGTTCATAGTTAGCTCAGGATTAAGATTAAGTTACATTGGATATCTATAAACGAAATAGTCAGTTTTACAAAGTTAACGGTGTTATAACTTAAAAGCGATTATCTCATGGTTCCAGTCTTATGTAAACTCTTTACATAGGATGCCCCCACTTCCATGTCTCTACATGAATGATTTAGGATCACATTGTTTGTACTAACTACAAAGTGGGCTGCATCAATAGTATCTCCCGAATAAGGCGCCCAACCGTATTCGTATACTATAGACTATTTAGGCTATTTACTCGAACTTGATCCACGTTTATGTCTCTACATAAAGTTCAAGTTTACATAACAATAGCCTTGGGACCTTAGTTTATTGGCTTTAAAATTATAGTATTAATAACGACTTATTGAATAGAATATGATTACAAACTACGAGTTTTAGGACATAAATTCCAACAAACTCCCACTTGGACTAAACTCATAGTGGGATGAAACAAGCTGAATTTATTCATGAGAGAATTACTCATATAAACATATGAATACAATAAACTAGGGCATACACCCAATAAGTCTCCCACTTGTCCTAGTTTACACATATCGTAGACCTAAACTCTGTAGGTGACCCTCAAATACTTTAGTAGTGAGAGCTTTTGTAAAAGGATCAGCAATATTTTCCGCAGAAGGTATCTGGGTTACTACAACGTCACCACGATGTACAATTTTGATGCTTAATTTTGAACATAGAAAGTGGTTAGGATGTTGCCATTGAAGTTAAGAGTACTTTACTAAGTTCTTGGTAAGGTTTGGAGTAACTTTATGGTTTTTTTCTAGAGTTCTTGAATGCCCATTAAGTTAGAGCGTTAAAATTGAATTACGCATGATACTCAGGTCCTAGAGTTGAATGTTAGAGGTTGAAAATGAGCTTTTCATTAATTTGGAGTTCGTTTGGGTGTTACTTATATAATGTTTTAAATATAAATAGTTTGGATGATCTTAGGAAGTGTTTAAGTTGTTTGACTCATGGTAATATAATGGATATAAATGCCAAACATCATCGATAATAGGGGTAAACGTGTATCTACATAAAAGACCCGTTGAGTTTTAACTAAGTTGGATGCTCATGGGGTTAAGTATTTAGATTTCAAGTCTAAGGGTTCATAGGTGAAAAGTTTAATCTAATCTAAGGTGATTTGAGAATTCAAAGACTTTAGAAACATAAAATAGGTTGAGTTGGCCTTGTATGAAGTGTTTTGGAAATATTGTAGCCTTGTGACATGTAAAGGTAATTTATGTGACCTTAATTATTGTTTCAGGCCAAATTGAAGTGGAAAAAGCATATAATCACGGGCGATCGAGTCATTGATAGTGAGTGGTTTATTTTCAAGTATTTTCGTTATAAATTTTTAAATGTTATTATAATATGCTATGATGTGACAATTATCCATACGATTGTTTTATGATCCATATGTTAGAAGTGTTTTCAAATATCATTTTCAGTTTTTCATGGTCTCTTGTATTTCTGAACTGTGGTTGAACCCAAACTTACCAAGCAAGTTTTAGATGACAACTGATTTCTAAAATACTCATTGATTTATTATTAAACTTAAAGAGTTTCTAAAAGTATGTGTTGATGGCTAGGGATTGAAAATGTGTTTTTAACCATGTTTGGTTTTAAACTTTATAAACATGTGATGTTTATGAAATAATGTTAGTGATTTACCTAAAGGCTACGTGAATGTGTTTTCGTAGCACCACCTAGTTTGTCAGGGGGTTCAGGGGCTGAAAGAGGTTGTGACTAGAGATCCGAGAACCTGAGCCTATGTGAGGACATTGATAGGATGATTGTGATTTGACTTCGATCCTAGCTGAACCCAAAATGGGTGGTTCTATGTGCACATATAAACGGATATGGAGGTTGTTACTATGGTAGATGCTAAGTATGGGTTAGCTTAGTTTGACCGCGTGTTTACTTGTGGATATCGATCACGTGTGGTCGATTCTCACCGTGCATTTAGTATTCTATCATGGTTGGATAGAATGAAGGTTGTTACTGTGGCAGGTACTAAATATGCGTGAGCTCAGCTTGGCCGCATGTTTCCTTGCGGACATGGATCACGTGTGAGCAATTCTCGCCCGTGTATTTAGTATTCTATCATGGTTGGATTGAATGAAGGTTGTTACTGTGATAGGTACTAAATATGCTTGAGCTCAATTTGGCTGCATGTTTCCTTGTGGATATGGATCATGTGTGAGCTATTTTCAGTAGTGTATTTAGTATTCTATCATGGTTGGATTGAATGGAGGTTACTATTGTGGTAGGTGCTAAGTATGCATGAGCTCAGTTTGGCTGCGTGTTTCCTTATGGATATGGATCATGTGTGAGCTATTATCGACCGTGTATTTAGTATTTTAACATGGTTAGATTGGATAGAGGTTGCTATTGTGGCAGATACTAGATATATGTGAGCTCAGTTTGGTCACATGATTCCTTGATCATGTGCGAGCTATTCTTGGCCGTATATTTGGACGATCTATGGTAGACCTTATACGGTACATGTTTGTTGGCGAATACTTGCGGTTTATGGTAGTATATGATTTTAACAGTTTAGTTAATATTTCGTTATTGATGTCATATTTAAATAGTTTGAGAGCATGTTTCACGAACTTTTACTTTTAAAAACATGTCACTAGCCCACTGAGTTTTAGCTCACATTTTTCAATGTTTTTCTTCCCCCTGGTAACGACCAAGGTCTAAGCATTCGTTGAGTTCCCCATCACTATTTGTAGATTTCGATTTCTTTTATATGTATCTACTTAAGTTTTGTATTGCATTATGAGGTTGTTAGAGGTGGCAAGGTTCATGCTATAGATATGTGTTTGAGAGATCTATTAGTGGACTGTAATCCTTTTTTAACTAAATTCCTAGTTGGATATAAACTCTGATTGAGATTCTAGACTACTATGGATGAGTGTACAGTGAGACATACTCGATGTAATTTTTGTGTCAAAAAATTTCTTATACATAGAAGTGAAAATTCTTCCATTTTCAAGTTTGACTAACCCATATTTTAGGGGAAATGCTGCTGAAATTTTCATAGAATTTCTTGAAAACTGTTTTATTAATCTTACATTTGAAAATGAATGTTTTTAAAGAGTAAATTCACACCACGATCTAGGTTAGAGAAGAAAACCTAGAACGGGTGTGACATTTTGGTATCAGAGCATGATTTTGGAAAACCTAAGCAGGCGTTTGGGGGAAGGAAAGAAATAAAGGGGAAAGTAATATGGAAAGTTGGGGATTATGAAAAGAAAAGGATTATTATAATTCTTGTTTTGGGGAAGGAATAAGTGGAAGGATTATGTGAGAATAATTATGAAAAAAATAAATTATTATTATTATTTTTAAAAAAAAATTTGTATAGCCAATACACAAATATTCGTATTTTCAATTTACCGAAATTTAGAATTTTTATCAAAAAACATGTTTTATTAATCTTCATAAATACGATGTCAATTTTTAATGTTTTATACACAAACTTTGTGTGCCAATAAATTAATGGAGAATTTTTAAAAATAGTAGATTTTACAAAATATTTACAACCTATAGCAAATTCTATCACTGATAGTCATTGATATGTTATAGTGATAGAAGACTATCAGTGATAGAATCCAAAATTTTGCTATAGTTTGTAAATATTTTAATTTATTTTGCTATTTTTAAAAATGCCCCTAAATTAATTGATGCGCTACTTGCGAAAGAAGTTATATCTATTTTTTAAGATTGATGTTGTAAGTGCAATATCAATTTTTTTTAAAAAATTTATACTCTCTTTTTTTTTGTTTAAATTCGTATTGTAGATCCAATACACAAATATTCATATTTTTAATTAACGAAATTTGAAATTTTTATTGAAAAACATGTTCCATTAGTTTTCGTAAATACGATGTCAATTTTGAACTTTTTGTATGCAAGCTTTCCATGATAGTAAATTAATTAATGTGTTACGTGCGAAAGAAATTACATCTATTTTTTTAAAAAAATTGATGTTGTAAGTGCAATATCGGGAAATTTTATTATTTTTTTAATTTGTACTCTTTTATTTTTTTTAATTCGTATTGTACATTGTAACGACCCAACTTTTCAAATTAAGTCGAAGACATTATTTTTAAACAAAAACACTTTGATTGACACGAAATACGATAAAAATTTATATGAAACAATCATTATCAAAGAAACTTCATTCGGGCCCTATTTTAAAAAAAATAGAATTTCTAAAGTATCTTTTATAAATTACTAAAAAACAAACGGTTCTAAACATGAAACTCATTTTAAATCCTCAAAACTGGAAAACAGTAAAGACACTAAGCGGAAGCAATTTTGAAGAAAATTCCCCTATGGTGATCAAATCTCCTTCTTGTTCCTCATCAGTCTGCCTCTCATATTACATTTTCTTGAAAAATTAAACATGAGAGGGTGAATATAAATATACCCAGTACTGGTCTCGCTAGGATAAAATTATTAACTTTCTATTGGGAGGTACCCTGCATCATAACAGTCTTGCGATCCCGTAGGATGCACATAATCAGTCTAATGCTCCCTAAGGATGCACATATCAGTCTAGTGTTCCTGAGGGATGCACATATCAGTCTAGGGCTCCTGAAGGATGCACATATCAATTTAGTGCTCCCAAAAGATGCACATATCAATCTAGTGCTCCCGAAGGATGCACCTATCAATCTAGTGCTCCAAAGGATACACAATAGGTGGTGATCCCGTGGGACACCTACAAAGCATACTACCTTATAGATAAAGCTAATAATTCCCCTCAGTCCAATTTAACATTTTAAACAGTCAATTAAATTTACAATTCAAGCTACCATCATATCCTTCTTTCAGTTCAACACATATACAGTCAATTTACGCAAACCAGTACATAATCAGACATTAGCATAACGGTTCCTCAAACAGTTATACTTATACGTAAGCGTCGCCCACCTCAGTTGAATCAATTAAATCTACAGTACACTACTTATACATTAACATAACAGTCAACAATCCTCAATTCAGCCAGTTCAACATTTTTACTTCAGTCAATCCATCAACACATTCAAATCTACATAAATCAATTAAGTCCCTTTAACCATTCCAATCTACATTTAGCAGTCATATCCTTCTTTGTCATTCAAGTCCACGCATAGCAGACAAGTTCTTTTAATCATTGAAATCTACATATGGGTCCAATAGTAGAAATTCCTTACCTCAACGTTACCTAAGCTTCTTGATCGAACTAAAATCCAAGGAACCAACCTAAACATAATGGAATAGAAATCAATCACTTCCACAAACAATTTCATCCATTTAATCAATTCACCCAATGTGAATTTCATTAACTTACCCAAGTAGATGGAGAGTTGAACTCCAAACCAAACTTATTGGAAACTCAAGAAATTTAAGCCTTATACTCATTTTGCACCTTCAAGAACAATATCAACTAATTAATTAACCCAACCAATCATGGTTATTGAAAACATCCATCAAGATCCAAAACTACACTCTTACCACAAACCACAAAAATTCGTAACAAGGCAGAGGCCACGACTTAGATCTGAGCGACAGATGGAGGTGAATGTCAGCTTGCATCTCACGGTTGGAAGAAGATGATTTCACGTGCGGCCTTGATCTGAAGGAGAAGACTAACTTAGGTTGAATAAAAAAAAACGGAAGGGCATCGTCGGATGGTAAACGAAGGACGACGATCGGTACAAACGACTCATGAACGGAAGAGAGAAAAATGTTTGGCTACATGTTAAAGAAGAAGAAGAGATGAAGAATGGAGAGGGAGGTGGCTGGGGAGAAAGGAAGAAACGAAGAAGAAGAAAGTCCTTTTTTTAATAATAATAATGATAATAATAATAATAAATATATTATCATTATTAATTTCTTTTTGTTTTTTTCCCTTCTTTTTCGTTTTCTTTTTCCTTCTTTTCAGTTTGCCTTTTTTTTCCTTTCTTTTTCTTAAAATAATAATAATAATATAATTATAATATATTATTACTACTTTTCCATTTACTTTTTCTTTTCCTTTTCCCAAAACAAATATTCTCTCTCCTCAATAAATACTCATCAATTCCCACTTTTTATCTTTTTTTCTCAAAATATAACAATAATTATATTATTCACCCCTACAAAATACCAAAAAAAAATTGAACGATCTTAGATTAGAAGAGATATAATGAAATTCCTTGATTGGTTCTTCACTGATAAATTATCCTTTTATTTGATATTTGATTTGACTGATGAGGACAACAAACAATTATAACAAATATCAAAATATCCAAATTTCTAACTAATACTAGCTAAATATAATAGCTATATATTTATACAAACTATAAAAAATTCATTCATATTTGAAAATATTTATCAAAATAAAAGTTTAATAATAGCATAGCAGTTAATAATTAAAATAAAGAAAAAAAAGAAATAGAGTTTTCTTATTTGAAACGCCTTGTGATCTTCAACCAATTTTGGGCTTCAATATAATTACCGGGGGTAAGCGCTATAGCTTGTTCCAATCAAGTGTTAGATTATTCCCAATAATATAATTTGCTTAACCTTTCATAACTTTACACATATACAACATATATACTCAAAATCCTTTAACTCTCACCAAAAATAATTTACCAAGATCATTTTCTCTTATCAAATCCATAACAATATAGAAAAATTTCCAATTTTCATCATTTATTTAGATATTTTTTACATAAATATTTAATTAATTCTAATCTCCACAAAAACAAACAAATATCTTCATTTATCTAAAATAACACTCAAATAAATCCAACTTAAATTAAATTCAATCAAGATAATTAAATTTAAAATTGCCTTAAATTTTGGGGTGTTACATAGATCCAATACACAAATATTTGTATTTGTAATTTACCGATTTTTTTTTTTATAGAAAACATGTTCCATTAGTTTTTGTAAATACGATGTCAATTTTGAACGTTTTGTGCCCAAGCTTTCTGTGCCAATAAATTTATTGATGTGTTACGTGCAAAAGAAATTATATCTATTTTTAAAAATTGATGCTGTAAGTGTAATATCGAAAAATTGCATATCGTTAACAATTGATTTAAACAAACGACGACAAACATAATAACATTCAACAAAATGAAATACGGAATTTTTTATTATTCATAATGCAGTTAAACAGTGACGTCAATTACATCGTATATTCAAATAATGCAAAAAATGTTTGAAGGCTTTGAGAGAACAATATTTTTCAGAAACAACTGACCCCATAAATGTAAAATATTTGTTAGAGATAGTAGATAAATATTTGTGGCCATGAGTTGTCTAAATGAAAGGAAGGCAAGACTTGCCACTCTCTTGTTGTAGAGAGGAGCAAAGAACTAGTAGCACTTTCCCAAGTTATGTCACTTTCCCAAGTTATGTCTGTGGTAAAATATGAAAAGTATTACAGCTGATTTTCCAAATATGACGTCTTAGTGCTCTAAGACGAGGTGGTCAAATGCACAAGATTTAAGAATAGTTTAAGTGGGGAGATTTGTACTCATGTTACTGTTAGTGCTGAATGATTTTTTTTTTTTTTTTTTGCTAAACTTGTTGATATTACTAAGCAAGTTGAGAGCTCTTATTGAAAATGAAGGTTTAGAAATAAATGGTAAGGGGTGCTCGAGTAGTTAATCTTTCAAGCTTATTAATGGGTTGTTTAATCTTGGATTTTAACGTGATTATTAGAATAGATTCGGGTCAATGTATTACACCACTATAAGTTTATATCGTAAAGGAGTTTAAGTGACAAGGGGACATGGAAGTGAGTTCGTAAGCAATGGACAAATTTTCTTGCGTATGTTATTTCTGTGGTAAAAGCAAGGTAGTTTAAGAAAGGGTTGTATTGCCTACCTAGTTTATGTAATAAATATCCAAGTCAAGAGCTAAAACTTGAGAACATTCCTATGGCACAAAGGTATTCATAATGTATTTCTAGATTAAATACAAGGATTACTATCTATAGAGAGATTGATTTCTTTATGGATTCAGTATTGGTATAGCACCAATCCCTCCGCACCATACAAAATGACTCCAACAAAGCTAAGGGAGTTAAAGGCTCATTGTTGAAACTTGTGAGTAAAGGTTATATGTAGCCTAGTGCTTCTCCTTGGATGCACTAGCCTTGAGTTGTTAAGAAGAAAATTACATCTGTAACGATCCAACTTTTATACTAAGTTGAGGTCATTGCTATTAAAATAAATAAGAACATTTTTTTTATTAAAAATAAAAGAAGACACTAAATTTTAAACGTAAAACTTTAAATACTCATTTATAAATTATAAATAAAATAGGTAGAGATAAAAGTAGTAGATAAAAATCCTAGTTCGGGCCCTATTTACTATTAAAGATAAATAACATAAAAGTACTTAGAAAGTTTAATAAATTTAATAAAATACTAAACATCAAAATACTATAAACATAAAGCGGAAGCAACATAAATTTTCCCCTATGGCAAGTCACGGTCACTTCTTGTCATCCGCCAACTTTCCTTTACCTCTACCTCTACCTCTACTTTTGCATGAAAAATTAAACCTAGAGAAAGAGTGAGTATATAAAATATATCTAGTAAGGGACCCACTACTAGTTCCACTAGGTGTCTGTTAACTTTCAATTAAGATTCTGTGAGGAAGTACCCGAACTATCGTGTGCTCGATAGAACACACAATTTAGTGATCCCAAAGGAACACTCTCATCTATCCACTACAAGAAATTTGGCCTTTAATGTCATTTTTAAACCGACATTAAAGGCCTTTAATGTCAGTTTGCAATCGACATCTACGTTATTAAAGGCCTTTAATGTTGGTTTGACTTTAATGCCGGTTTAGAAACGACATTAAAAGCCTCTTTAATGTCAGTTTTAAACCGACATCAAAGGGCTTCAATGTCGTTTTTAAACCGACATCTTTGATGGTGTTATTGAAGGTCTTTAATGTCGGTTGGCCTTGAATGTCGGTTTTAAACCGACATTAAAGAGCCCAACAATGTCGGTTTAAGCCTTGTTTCTAGGTCCATTTTTACAAATTTATTTTTATTAAATCGTTGTATTATTGTCCATTTTTTAATTTCGCCAAATAATTAAAAACTGACTTTATGAATCCGTATAGATAAATATTTTTTCTTACGCCAACAAATAAATAAAATTAATATTATTTTATAAACTATAATATTTCTCTTTTACATAATACAAAATGAAATCTTAATATTGTGTTTAATATACATTCTACAACAATACACGAAACAAGATCCTAATACAAAACTTAAATAAGAAAAATCCTAAAGGCCTTTGCAGTCTTCAACCTTCAACGATCGCTTGGCTATCTACACAATCGCTTAGCTTTCAACCCGATATGACTTTAATCAATCTACAAACAATATCTAAATCAATCATTTAATCTTTAGAATTTTAACAAGGCAGTTTTGGAAAAAAATGTGGAATAAAAACATTTCTAAACACTATCATATAATTCAAGTAAAAGATAAAAATGTTTGAAACTAAATCGATTAGCCAAGTATATGTAACACAATGCTGCAGATATTGGTAAAATTAAGTGTAAAATTGAAGCAAAACAAATTGAAACATGGTAAGCATATTGATTCTTATGTGGATACTTGCATCCTTGCCATACTACACCCACTGAGCAAGGAAGAATACCACATGTTAAAAAACAAAATTTCAATACCTAAACTCATATCCTCCAGTCTCTTAAAAAATATATTTTTAATAAGGTGAATTTAGAAATACCTTTTTGGAGCTAAAGAAGTTCGTCCTCATCGTCTTCAAGATCGCCAAAACCTCTTTACTCCCTACCTTTTTCATAAACATAACATTAAATCAATAAGCACATGCCAAATTTCACACCAACGATTCATTTCAAATAATGCAAAATTTCACTTGACTGGCTATTGTTATGCGTTCCATTAAAATCGCTTCCAAAATCATCAGATTTGGATTAAAATTAAACAAATTAAGACAGTGGAAATTAAGCAAAATATTAGGACCCATCGCAGTTGTGAACAAAGTTTCATTTAAATTGAGCACGATAGTAGACAATGAAGCAATTATTCAATAAAAAGAGATAGAACTATAATAGGTGGAAACCGTTGTCTAGTGAGAATAAAACAATGGATATAAAAAAAGGACAGTGGAAATTAACTATTTTGGTGGATATGTAGTAACCCATCTACACAAAAAGATATGGGAAACAAAGTTGACAGTATTACCTTTGTTTATGTAGATATGCAGTAACTCATCTACCCAAAAAGATATGCAGTAACCTATCTACACAAAAAGATACTAACAAAAAACAAATCAACCAAAGTATTAACATTCTAATCTATATATGGGAAACAAAATTTGGAATATCAACCAACCCACCAAACAAGCGACATAGTAGTTTATGATTCTGACGTTAAATGGGGATCGAATAAAAGAATAATTCAACTTAGTAAACAGTAGGTACATTTTGTTTTCTTTTTCCATTTAAAAAACATCATAATCTACCCACCAAAATTGTTTCAGCAGTGATTATAATTAAGAGTCAAGCCAGGAGACACCATATGATATTTCTCATTGCCCTTGTAAGAGCAACTAAACTTTTATTTTAATGTTCTTTCAAGCAATGATGTTTAACCAACTATGGTGATTACTGATTACCACAAAAATTCCCGTAGGGCACCCGCAAGTTAACTACCCACTAGAAAACCAATAATTTACCCCTCAGTCCCTTCTATACATCTTAACAGTCAATTTACAATTCAGTCAAACGTTCTCATCACGTGAACTTTCCACTTAACCTCAAACAACCATTTTTATTCCAATTTAACCCAAGGTCAGTCAAAAACACGTTAATACATCAGTCGACAACAAAACCAATCATAACATCCACCTCAGTCTAAAATGGCACGACCATGATGTCTCTTCCGTTCACAATACACTACCATAGTCGTCTACCATGCATTCGATTTACACAACCATCTACCAATTTAAGCCACACATTATATAAGCAACATCTACGAGATCCAGACATTCCCACATCCTTACTTTTGTACATATATATACCCAGACAGTCATAACATACAATCAACCACTAGTCCACATCCAAACATATACATCATAGCCGTCATCCCTACTCAATCAAGATATGACAATAGGATCTATACAGTCAATACACCCAAATATTTTTATTGAGTCCAGTAGAAAGTCCCTTACTTTGGCGTTAGGTAAGCTCCTTAACCGCACCAAGGTCCACGAACAACAAACCTAACCATCAAGATAAGTACTCAGTATTCTATCCAACACATCACCCACTTAAAATCAATCCAATGTGATTATTCACACTTACCCAACTATTAGCGAAACGAGCTCCAACTAAATCCAATTTTTGGTTGTGAGCCCAAGGAAATTAGGCGTTACCTTCAACCTAAGATCGAACAAAGGTTAACAATTAATCCAACCAATAACTCGAATTTATTTTGAAACAACTAAAATTCATAACTTAAATTTTACCAACAAAACTTCGACCATTCCAAGCAAAAATGGAGGCAGCGGCAATCGAACCTAATCGAACAAGATTGTGCAAGCAAACCGGAGTAAATTGGTTTGTGACTCGCGACTGGAAGGAGAGGAAACACGGCTGGAAGGAGAGAGGCGCGCGGCGGGTTTCTTTGGACGGTCGGAACAGAGGACGGAGGAAGACGGCGTGCGGTTGGGTTGGGCTTCGTCGGACGGTCGGGCGCGGATGAACCTTGAAGCGGCTGGGTTTCACGAGCTGGGACGGACGGCACGCGGTGAAGCTTCGCAAACAAGGCCGGCTCGTCGGCTGTTGACTGACGCGCGCGACGGTGTGAGGGGGGAGGCAGTGTGGCGTGTCCTACGCCGGCGGGGCTGTGCGGCTTGGGCTGAGCGGCGGCTGTGGATCTGAACGAAAAGGAAAGAGGAAGAAGATGGTGGGAGGCGGCTGGATTTAGGGTAAAGGGAAGGAGAAGAAGAAAAAGAAAGGGGGAGGGGGGGGGGGGTTGTCTCGCGAGAGAGAGAGGGGGGGGGATTTGCTTTTGTTTTGTTTTATTAATAATAATAATAATAATAATAATAATAATAATAATAATAATAATAATAATATTTAATAATTAATAATAAAATCTTATTATTTTTATTATTACTTTTTTTTTTTCTTTAGGGCGTTACAAATGTGATGATGGTGTAGTTCAAGAATTCAAATTTCACTGGACAAGCTGAATAAATTGTGCAACATTACATGATCCCTGATGGAAACGGTAGACATGTGCAGGGGAATTAGGATCAAATTTTACTCCAATTACAACTAAAGACTTTAGTGATTAACATTCATTACAACCCTTAAATGAAACAAAATAGGGTTAATAGAAAAAACTCACCTTTGATGCTTTTCTATTATTGTAATCTTCTCACGTGCTCTTCATAATCTCCTCACGAAATCAAAGCCGGGACTACCACTAGTGTTGACCCGCTATTCTCCGGACTTAGAACCGAGTTGTGAGACTTGAATAGTAGAGAAAATAGAGAGATAGATGAATTTAGGAGGAAGAACTTGTGAAGAGAAAAGAGTTTTGGTTTTAATTTTGCAATTCCAAATCACAAAATAAAAAATTACCAAAAGTCTTTTTTTCTTTTACATTTGCAAAGCACTCTTTTTATAAGCAAACTACATGCAAAAATTGCATGTAGTGAGCTTCCATTCTCCACACTTGGCATATCACCAAGTAGGTGTCTCACATGCATGAAGCCATTTGTTAATTACATGTAATGTTCTTACAAACTACGAGTTTTAGGATATAAATTCCAACAAACTCCCACTTGGACTAAAAACTCCTTGTGAGATCAAACAACGTTGAATTTAATCATGAGAGATCAAATTTCATATGAGTACAATAAACATATGAATATATTAAACTAGGGTATGCACCCAAATTTTCTCCCACTTGTCTTAATGCATAAACTTCATAGACCTAAACTCTTTTTAGGTGACCTTCACACACTTTAGCCATGAAGGACTTTGTAAACCAAAATAGTCATAATATGCTCAACAAGTATCGGGGTTACTAGAACGTTACTACGATGCACAATCACCCAGATAAGGTAGTACAATTTTACTTTACGCTTCTTCACACTACTACTCTTCCACTTAGAATGAATATTGATTTCGATGTAGACTTTCTAGCATCTTTAGAAATCAGAATCAATGTATCCATTAAGGATTGGATCCTTAGCACTATACATAAGCACGTAGTCTTTTTTTTTCTAAACTATTTTAGAATATTCTCAACGACTCTGTCTAGTGATCACGTCCGAAATTGAACTGATACCTACTGACTATCCCTATTGAGTAGCAAATGTCAGGTCTAGTACATAGCATTGCATACATCAAACTCCCAACAGCGGAAGCATAGGGAATATTTATCGTATGCTCAACTTCTTGAGGTGTCTTAGGACATTGTTCCTTTGATAAATGAATTCCATATCTGTACGGCAGCAGACTCTTTTTGGAATTTTGCATCTTATATCTAGACAACATTTTTTCTTTATAAGATACTTGAGACATGGCCAGTGTTCTGTTCTTGTAGATCCAAACAATCTGGATTTTGAGAACACATTGCGCATTTCCAAATCTCTTATTTGAAATTGTACAATTAGCCATTTCTTAACGTCAGATAAATAATCTACATCATTCATTGCTCCTTTTGTTTTTTTTTTGCAAAACAAGAATCAGACTTGTGATGTATTAGGTAGACTTGACCAAATCATGAATAATCATTAAGTAAACTGATGAAATATTCATACCCTCCTCGAGCCACATTCATTGGTTCACATAGGTTCGAATGTACGAGCTCTAAGGGTACTTTTGCTCTTAGACCTTTTCCAGTAAAAGATCCCTTGGTCATTTTCCCTTTAAGATAAGATTCACATTAAGAGAGTTATCTTCTAACTGATTTAAAAGTCTACTCTTAACTAATCTCTCAATTCCATTGAGATTTATGTGACCAAGTCTTAAGTGCTATAAATAGTGTTAGAAGAAACCAATTGTCTTTTATACTAAACAAATAAGTATTAAAGACAAGTTTTTGTTTTAGTTAGTCTTAACTTATATGAGTTGTTTATAAGTAGAACAAATCTGAATATATTATCTAGAAAGATGAACACTTCATAATTTCAAAATATATTCGATACATTTGTTCCAAAATACAAGAAATAGATAATAAATTTCTCAAGCTTTTGAGAAGCATACAAAAACATCTTTAAGTATGATATATCTATTATAACAACTTCAGATCTCCCATTGTTTCAGCCGAGACAACGTCTTCAGTTCCAAACTTTAAGGATGATCTTGTCTTCTGGAAGCTTTACAAGAACTAGTTTCCTGAAACGAGAAATGAATATGATTAGTAACTTCTGAATCTTGTATTCAGGTTAAAGTATCATATTCCACTAAGCACGTTTGAACAGCTAGTAAATCATATTTACCTTATGCTTCTTTCTCAGCTTTCTTCTCAGCAAGGTATTTTGGACAATTTCTTAGCCAATGCCCATTCTGGTTGCAGTGGTAACATTTACATTTAGAAACTTTCTTTTCCTTATTGTTCTTGGGAGTCTTCCCTTTTCCCTTCTTTATTTGTGAAGGTCCAACTCTAGTTTTAGAGGACGATCCTCCTACTAACTCTTCCTTTGTGGTAGCAACATTTGCTTCCACTTCCTTTCCTTTTCTAATGGTAAGGTTTTGGAATCGTTGGAGCTCATTTAGAAGGGTTGTCAGGTTAAACTCTATCTTGTTTAAAGACGCATTCGTCTGAAATGAAATGAAGCTCTTCGAAAGAGACTATAAGATAAGGCTAACTTGATTAACCTCTTCGATAGGATCGCCATTTACTTCGGCGATATTGAAGTGCATCATCATGTCCAGGACATGTTCTCTAACAGAGGTCCCTTCCTTCATACGCTTAGTGTAAAATGTATTTGACTGCCTCGTGTCTTAAGGACCATTTTGGTTGTCCAAACATTTTCTTTAATTAATCCATAATCTCTTTAGCTGTAGCTAAGGATTCATGTTTCTTTGCCAAAACATCAGACATGCTGGCAAGAATATATCACGGACCTTTTCATTTGCTTTTACCCATTGATCATATGTTTCCGACTAGTTCGGTTAGCATTAGAGACAGGGTTTTGAGGACATTCCTCACTTAAGGCAAATCTTAAATCGTCAACCACTAGTATTGTGTTAAGATTTGATTTCCATGCCGCATAATTATCGCCATTAAGTTTTTCGGAAGCTAAAAGTTGAACTATGGAGCTATTCATGCTGAAAAGTAAACATATTTATTTTAGAAACCATAATCACTAAAGAAGCCAATCATTTAGCAAATACTGATAGTGTACCCACCATTATAGTTTTGCAATGATATTCCAAAGGATTAGAATAACCCCCACCGAAGGGCAGTCGATTATTCCTCCTTTGAACCAAAGACAATCTTGACCAAATGTTAACTTCTGAATATCTCATATTCCAATAGCATTTAGTTATCGCTATTTTGGTCGAAAATATACTAACAACTTAGTAATTTTGTAAGTGTAACCCTCCATTTTCGAATCTCAGAGATTAAAATCATTATGCTCCCGAAGGGGAAAGTCAACATGAAAACTAATCAAGGAGACCCTATCCACATTTAGAGATCACAGAGTTCCGAATCCTATAACACAACCCTTCGACAGGAACGTCGCTCCAGGGCAGACAAGTAGGCGCATTATAAGAATCTCACGGTGTGACCCAATGGAAGAGACCGTGGGATGTGTTGTCACATATCCCTCACCCACGTACTATGAACTACTTCCCCTATTCACCTTGATATTGATCCATGCAAACACTCTCCGAAGGGAGTTCACACCTATGCACGGCGCAAAGCCCTGCATGGACCTCATGTGTGAACTCTTAGGGACGCTAGAGGTTAAAAGTACACTACTTCTCTCTAGCTGAAGTGTTCTATAATGGTTTTAAGAGTATTTAACTACTTTAGGTTTTTATTCAGGCTTACTTAAACAAATCCTAAGTCTAGGTGAAACATTCGAGCATAACCATTATATCGGATTTTAACCTGTGATGTCTAGGTTATAAACTAGTTTTATTACCTCACATCTCTCACACATGTACATAAAACTAGGTTAACTACATTCAAGAACTGATTACAATCTCCAGGTTGGAGGTGTTCCGTAAACCGTCAACTTAAGAACCCCCAAACCTTAGTCATTTTATATGACTTGTTGACAAGATCTGCCTCTTATAACCAATTTTATAAGATATTGACCTAACTCTACAAAGAAAGTAGATATTTTTAACCTAGTTGAGCATGCAAGTTATCTTTGTTATAGATTTTAAAGGTTTAATTCATTTTATAACTATTATAAAAGAACTAACTATAACAACCAACCAACAAACAAATAATATATAACAATTATATAAAGAAATTAATTAATATGGATTTTAATTTATTTAAATTTTAATTAAATCACATTTAATTAAGTTAAATAAATAATTTCATTAAATCACATTTAATTAAAACTAATATAATTAATTAATCAAATTAATTAATTTCCAATTAATTTAATCCTAATCATAAAAGGAAATTTTAGTATCTTAATTAATAAAATTAACAATTGGCTTTCATCCAAAAATTCTCTCAAATTAACTTACCCAAAGTTGATGTTGAAACCAACCTTGATGGAAAAAATTCATCATTTAAATCTTCAAGATTTTCCAAAAGGACTTTTCAAAGGCATACAACCAAAATTAAATATTCATCCAACAAATATCTAATCAATTCCAATGTTCACAGAATCAAATAATCTTCAAAATAAATACCCAATAAATTAAACATAATTAAACAAAACTAAGATAATCAACTCAAAAAATTATCTTAATTTTCGAAGCGTTCCAACATCCTAAGGGTAAGTATTAATTAGTGATAGTTGGACAAGGTACCAATCTATAATAAGTATCTATTGCCATGTATTGATGATTTGTTTGATTAGCCAAAGGATGCCTTAGTGTTCTTTAAATTAGTTGAGATCAAGATATAATCAATTAGAGAGTATGTTAAGTTTAGTGCATGTGAATTTTGGTGTAGACAAGTAACATTCCTTGGTCATGTTGTTACAATCGAAGTTGTACTAGTGGATCCTTAGGAAGTTGAAGTAGTACGTAAGTGGAAGCAACCCATAACAGTTATTAAAGTATGTGATTTTCGTAGGTAAATTGGATATTACCAACATTTTATATAAATATTTTCAAAGTTAGCTCTTTCATTAACTAGTTGACCAAGAAGAACTTGGAATTTATGTGGATGAAGATAGTGAACAAAGTTTTCAGGAACTGGAGAGACAATTTGTTTTCATGCCTATTTTACACTTAGGATACCTGCTGTTGTGTTTGAAACTTACTGTGATGTTTCTCATCAGGGTTTAGGTTGTGCTCTAATGTACAAAGATAAAATGATAGCTTATGCTTCCAAATAGTCGAAGAAGCATGAGTGTAACTATGCAACTCATGATGTGGGAATAGCCACAGTAGTGTTAGCATTAAAAGTGTGGCGACACCATTTTATATGAAGAAAAGTGTCATATTTTGATAGATGATAAGAATTTAAATGATATCTTTGGTCAACCGAGTTAAATTATACATAAAGGGTATGGTTAGAGTTGATCAAGGATTTTAACCGCACCATTGATCACCATCTAGGAAAATGAATGTGGAAGTTGATGCCTTGAGTAGAAAGACAACCCATCCTAAAATTTTCTTGAAGGCCACAAGTTCTTCTTTGTCTTGGAACAAAATAGCATAATGTGTTGTTGAGTGTGGACTCTTATAAGAGAGTTTTACTTGTACAATTCTCGATAAGACTTACTCTTGTTAACAAATTTACTGAAGGTGATTAAAAGATAAAGGTTTAAAGTAGATTAGAGGATCAATAAAGCAAGGTTTTCAAGTAAACTATGATCAAAGAGGTGATGAAGTAATAGCAAGATATAATCAATTGTGTATTCTGAACAAATTAAAGTTAAAGAATGAATGATATGGGAAGTTTAAGTCCCAATTTATACTATGGCTTAAAGAAGCACTAATCTAATTCAAATTTGAATCATATTCAAATACAAATTTATGTGATAATCAATAATTTTAATATGATCCAATTCACACTAAATTAATATTTGAACTCAATTAAATATTTTATCTCTCGTGAATTAATTTTGAATCATATCCAAAATTAAATTTATATAATACAGTTTAATTAAAATATAAACTTTATATTAGAATGTGTCACCGTATATTATTCTAATTCCCAAAGTAAATTTGAAAATTTCAAATTACAACCAATATAAATAAATCACATTATCCTTTACGAGCTAGAAAAGGAACCTAATGGTCCTACAGATCAGAAGCTACAATGATATGAGATTAATTGGCTAAACTCATTAACCACATTAATGAATATTCGTTAACTGTGTGTATATTCCACTAAAGACTCACAGCGAACATGAGTTCATAATACACTCAAGATTAAGACTAAGTTACCTAGGTCATCCTAATGAAATAGAAACCTAACTAGTTAAGGAAGTTACATCTAGTGGTTACTATTTCGTGGTCTCGTCTTATGCAAACTCATTGCATAGGATAACCTTACTCGTATGTCACCTACACGAACACGTTTGATCATTGTGTTTGTTTCAAATACAAAGTGAGTCATATCCATAGTGTTACTAAGATAAGGTACCCAACCTTATCCCTATACTATAAACCCTTTAAGCTGATCTCGAACATTAATCCCTGTATGTCTCTACATAATGTTCAAGACTCATCAAACTACTTAGGATGTTAGTTTATTGAATTTGGGTTATTAAGACAAAGCAAATAATATAATCAATAACGCTTATTGAAATAACAAAATAAAATTTTATTCATTAATAACGGTCAATGAATTATATTTACAATCTATGAGTTTTAGAACATAAATCCCAACAGTAAATATACAACAACCTCAAGGATTTGTGGACAAGTCATGACCTAATCTGATTTGTAGACTTCTGAAATCCTTGTATGATCTCAAACAAGCTCATCAAGCTTGGTTTTAATGTTTCACAACTCATCTATCGACTTTGAGTTTTAATGCTTCAAATGCTGATAGTTCATTATTAGTTCGAAAATTTGGAAAATCTACTATATATCTTCTGCATTATGTTGATGACATCATAATCACAAGCAACGATCAATCATACATTGAAGTGTTAATAAATCAACTATGGCAAAATTCTGATCTTGGAGCTTTGAATTTTTTTTAGGACTTGAAATTTTGAAAAACTTGTATGGAATCTTTATTACACAATCAAAATATGTTAGAGATGGATTACAAAGGTTTGGAATGACTAGATGCAAACTATGTAATACCCCCATTTCTCTAGACTCAGTAGTGATGTTCTATATAATTTTTGTCTTCTGAAGATGCTTCAACTTATAGGGCTATCGTTAGAGCTCACCAATTCCTTGCTTTCATACGACCAGATATTACATTTTTAGTAGGCAATTTGTCACATAGTTTATGCATTCTCCTGCATGTTTCCATCTTACAATGCAAAGAGAGTACTAAAATATGTTAGTGGAACTATTTCAAAGGGCATAATATTAAAAAAGTTTGTTCATCCATTTTGAATAAATACTTTCTCTATTCAGAATCGGCTGGGAACAGTCTTGACTGAAGGTCAACCACAAGGTATGTTGTTTTCTTAAAAGATAACCTAATATCTTGGGCTGCCAAAAAGCAGTCCACTATATCACATAGTTCAACAAATGCCGAATACAAACTCATTTGAGATCTAATTTTTGGAAAAGATCCTCTTTACTATGATAATAAATCAGCCATTCAGCTTGGTCATAACCTTGTCTTTCACGGTCGGACCAAACATAAAGTCGATTTTATTTTATAAAAGAGAAAGGGGTTTGAAATATTCACAAAGTCCCTCACTATTAATCGTTTTTATATGCTTCACTCCAAATTTATGCCTTAGGCTAAAGGGCATCAATTTGAGGGAGGATATTATCATGTATAGTTAGTTTGGTATTAGCCAGTTAATATGTGTTATTTTTTTTGTTAATTAAGTTAATTTGGTATTAATCAGTTGTGTAAAGAGTTATTATAAATACTCTTAAGGAAAATTTCATTGAGTGGCAAAATAGTTTAGGTATTTTACAAAAATGTCTTTAAGGTTTGTGACTTTGTAAATATAGCAAAAATAATCAAATTCATACTTTTATATTTTTAATTCCAATTTTACCCTTTTTTCCTTCTAGAGCATTTTTGTTTCCAATCCCACGATTGCCCTAAATTCGATTGAAATAGATAAAAAGCGGCAGTTAGAAAATTGTTGGACATTGTGGATGACAACATTCCTAAGAAGGACAAAAACAATGAGAGCATAACTTTATTGGAGATCACATCACAAATTAGAAGTTTCAAAATTATGTGTAAGACTTACATGTTGAATCTGTGTTGGAGCACCAATTTTGATGACAATAATATTAACAAAAGGATCACTACAAGAATTTTGGTTTATGTCGACAATTTTTTTGGCAACACAAAAAAATAATGTGGGCAAACATATGATGTGCTAATGTAGTTTTCATTGTATGGGTAGGCACATCTTCGTTTTTGCCAACGAAAATATACATGTGTCTGTGGGCAAAAATTTGTGTGGTTTTAATGAAAAATTTTAAGTTGAATTTCTACAGACGTTTATTTTGGTTTATGGTCACGTATCGTGTGTAGATAGATATTTTAAATATTTGTCGACGTAATTTACGTGGTAAAAACCCCCACATTTTTTATACATATTTATGCCCACGCAAAATTTAGACATATGCCGACACAAATAACATGGGCATAAGTTTTATAAAAAAAATCTCTAATTTCTTTAGTTTTCCTTTTTTTTTCCACCCTCAATTTCTTTTCACACAGATCCCTCCCCCACGCAAACGGACGCTCCTTGCCGCACGCAAATGGACGCTCCTCAATGTCGAATCACAGCTGGACTTTCCGCACCACTGAATTGTAGTTAAATACTCCTCATCGTTGAATCGCAGATGTTACGCCCCACCCCAACAGTTGTTTCTTGCAACCAAGTGGAGGCGTGCCGCCTAAACCTTTATCACACACTTCTCGCGAGGTAACGCGCTAAACATCTAGTAAGCGAAACAACTTATCTCTTTTCTTCAATCTTAGATACAAGGCTTAAATGCTAAACTTTCTTAACATAAGATAGCGGAATACAACAACTTAAATTCTCACTAAAGTATCCTTGGCACTGCGTTCTTTTTCACTTTTCCTCAATTTGCAGGATAAACATAGAAAATTCAGCTTCATAAGTACAAAAACTACTCTTTATTAGCTTAACACTTTTACAGGTTTTGGAAATTACAAATACAATTCTTTAAACTCTCTTCGCACTGATACTTGGCCTCCGCTTTACTTACTGCCCCCTTTTTTCCTAGTTTTTTGCCTAATGCTGCTCTCTTAGGCAGGTACTTAGGTGTGTGAAACCTTCTTTTCTTCAGCTCGGAGCTTTGAGTCTTTTGCTTTTTAAAATCTGAACCGACTTTTTATCTGCTTTTCGCTACTAACAGTGCTCCTTGTAGAGGATATCTAAGGATGTAAAGGGGGCACTTCCTCCGCTGCCTAGGTTGACCAACTACCTCTCTTAGCAACTGCATTTGGGCTACTCTTTCCTTAACTCAGCTCCTTGGCTTTCTGGCTCACCGAGTTAGGCCTCTCCAATCTGAGTATTGCACTCGCTTGTCTTCTCAGTCGGGCCATCCACGTTAAGGAGTAATTCACTTATCATTTCGCTCCTTAGGCGTGATAAAAAATTTCATGGCTAACGCGCCATATGAGACTATAGAAATGCTTTGTCTACCCTCAGTAGCTAGGCTACAACACTTGATATCCATTATTTGCTTGACTTCAACGCTTAATAACTTAGGGAGGGGGAAACTCAAAACATAAGTCAGACGGACTTAGTGAGTGATAGGTTTGAGAGAAACCTTTTTGGGGCAAAAATCACAAAAACATAAATAATATGGTCAAATAGCAACATATAAATCTTATCACATAAGCTACAACCCATTCAACCATCAGTATAGCAAGTGCTACAAGCACCGCGTGCTCAAATCGCCTAGCAATTTAAATGCAATAGGGTCTACAAACAATACAACCATCCGTATTACAAGTGCCACAAGTACCATATGGTAAGATCATTCTCGCAATTCATACTCATCACCAAGACTTTGGATTCTCCCCTTGCTGGGATCTGCAATTCGTACTCAACCAGTGTCATGTAAGTTACCTAGAATCTCTATCAGTGCCTCCTCAAATTCACTCTTTCTCAAACTTGGAATTCACATTTAACCCGTGTCACATTACAACCTCGCTTAGACTTGGGACCCGCACTCAACCAATATCATGCGAATTTCCTTTAGTGTCTTTACTATGGGTCTCATCCCTTCTCAATATACCATCATTACAAACAGTAATATAAGATACTAGTTCCCAGCTTACTTTCCTTATATAATATTTCAATAGTACACATTTTATATGGTAATCACCAATGAAAGAATACTATCATTAACAGAATACCTTTCCATGTATAAAAATTACGAACACATCATTAACTATTTACTGAATTCATTCATAAAACTCTTCCTCTATTGAGGAAAGTTTCACAGTTATCCTAATTAGAAGAGATACTCAAAACAAGCATTTTCTATAAGAATACTCGTTTTGTTTAAAACGAAACACTCACAACATTCATTCATACTCATAAACAAGTAAAGAAAAAACCTATCCATAAATGACAACTTTTGAAATTACGTTAAAATCTTATTTTGTCACTCACACATATACTTAGCCTTGACTCCTTCCTTCTCGACTTTTGGTCTTCTCTTCTCGTTTAGTGGTTCTCACAACCGGCCATTCAACATTCAGAACTTTCTCCTTCTTTCCATCAGAAAAATATACACTTTTTATTTTCGAAAAACTTCCATTTTCTTTTGGCTTTCGACCCTATTTATAGACACCTTTCACATCCAAGGGTTACTTCTGTGCTTTACACGTGTCGTGTTAG
Source organism: Cucumis hystrix (assembly GCA_025688845.1). Classification (NCBI taxonomy): domain Eukaryota; kingdom Viridiplantae; phylum Streptophyta; class Magnoliopsida; order Cucurbitales; family Cucurbitaceae; genus Cucumis; species Cucumis hystrix. The sequence continues at coordinate 21,796,351 of CM046884.1, forward strand.
CACACACCACGTGATGCTACCAATCTGAATTCGACACGTAGTCTATCCATCAACGATGATTTGACTTTCCCTTGAGACACACCTTATCTCATTGGGAAGTCAAACCCTTAAATATTCAATTATCCCCGTTCTCTTCTCGAAGAAGCTACCGTTGTTTCTTTTCTCACAGTGAGTTGTCTTGTCACTCAACAGGACGTTTACTTCCTCGCCTTAAACTCTTGGTCACAAATACTTCTCATGGTATTCTGTCAATGCCTCGCTCAGAGCATTGACTTTCTCGCCAGCTATTCTTATTGTGTTACCATGTCATCCAATACATGCATCTTCCTTGGTATTTGTTCTTATCATATCGCTTATATTTGGACGATATAACTTAGACATGTATTTCTCTTTTCCTCATCTTTTCCCCCTTTTTGCACACTTCCTCGTGGGAAGCACACACTCTTATCTAAATGACTTCTCTGCAATGATTCTCCTTACTCAGATTTCCTTTCTTCGGGTCAATTAGTCACACATACTCCTTTCGTAGAACATATTCCTTGACCAGAAATCCCTTCATTCAATATCTCTATCGCAAGGTCTCTATTGAGTTGGTGATACATGATCAGGGCCTCACAGCAAAAGTTCAACCACTCCTCTCTAAAGGTTGCCCACTCCCTGTCTCACTCGTCTTAAGTTGCCTCCCTCCCTGCTCGTTGCCTTATTCACTGCTACCTACCCCAAGTAAATTTAACTTAAGTTTATTTTCTTGCAAGTATACTAGATCTAGTTGTGGTATGTTTTGAGGTTGAAAATATAGCAAATTGGAAATGAAAATTTAGTACATTGTGTATTTTGATCTAGTTTGAAAATATGGTGACTGTGTAGTTTGAAAATATAGTGGTTGTGTTTTGAGTTTGAAAATTTAGTACATTGTACTTGGCCATTATCTATTACTTTAGTCATACGTATATCAAAAAATTATGTTTGAGGTAGGATCACTATATTTTGAAAAATTGTATTTAGTATGTATTTAGTAAGCATCTTATATTTGAGTTTAGTAGAAACAATGATAATTTGAGTTGTTTTAATAGTCAAAGTGTTACCCTCAGAGTTGTAATTTGTGGTTGGTTATGAGTTTAAAAGTCACATTTTGGCATTTATTGGTACTTTTTAGATAGGTTTGAGAGTAAAATGTATCACTTACACCTTTTAAACTTATATTGAGATTTGATTCACACAATTATATTAGTTAAGTTTTGAAGACATACTTAGTATTTTTAAATTGTTTTGAGAGTCAAGTGTCACTTAGGCAGTTTTAAGAAATGTCGTAGTTGGTTTTGAGTTTGGTAGTCACACTTAATCATTCATAGGTTGCTTTGAGAATTAAGACACCTTTTATGTGATTTTTAGTTTGAAAGTCACACCCTAGGCACTTTTTAACTTGTTTTAAGAGTTAAAGTCACTTAATTAAACACTTTATAGAGATTTTGGTATTTGATTTTGAGTTCGGAAGGCGCACATAAACATTTAGAAAATTATTTTGAAGGTCAAGACAATTTGGAAGTGATTTAGTTGATTTTTAGTTTGAGAGTCACATTTAGGGAGATTTGACTTGTAATGGGATTTAAAGAGTTACATAGACACTTTTTACTTGCTTTTGGAGTATATTGAAATTTTCACAGTTTTAAGAAACTTTTTAGGTTGACATTGATGTTACGTGTGAACATCCTTCAACTACGATAGTCAATCATGCATATATTTCATATTTATTGTATGCTTGAGTTTTAATATGTTGTGGCTATCTTGCAGCTACAGTAGCCAATCATGCATATATTTAAAACATATTGTATGCTTTAATTGTAATTTGTTGTGACTATTCTGCAGCTACGTTAGCGAATAGCCAATCATGCATATATTTCATATTTATTATACACTTTCTGTAATATGTTGTGGCTATCCTACATATATTTTGTAGGCTTGAGTTTTAGTCATACTTAGGTAGTTTTAACTTGTTGTGACAGTTAAAGTGCTAATTTTTTTAGATTTTGGAGTTGGTTTTGAGTTAGGAAGGTACACTTGGACATTTATAAGTTGTTTTGAGATTAAGACATTTAAAAGGTGATTTTTATATGGTTTTTAGTTTCAATGTCACATTTGAGTAGTTTTCACTTAATTTGAAGGTTGACGTGCTTGAGTTAGACACTTTTTAACTTGTTTTGACATTTAAAAGGCTACACAAACCATTTTTTGTGTTAAATGTCACGTAAACACTTTTTGTCTTGTTTTTTTAGTTAACGTGCCACTTAGACACTGTTTTGGATATTTTGTGTTTGATTATGAGTTTGGAAGGCACAATTAGGCATTCTGAAAGGATTTTTTTTTTAAAAAAAAACTTAAGACACTTTTAAGGTGATTTTTAGTTTGAAAGTCACACTTAGTCATTTTTAACTTGTATTGATCCTTAAAGTGTCAACATTGATCGTTCTTAGAGATTTTATGTTTGGTTTTGAGTTAGAAAGATACACTTAGACATTTTCTAAGTTGTTTTGATATTTAAGACACTAATTAGGTAGGCTTTTGTTGGTTTTTGCTTTGAAAGTTACACTTGAATAGTTTTAACTTGTTTTGAGAGTTAAAATGCCAATTCGACCATTTTTTGAGATTTTGGGGTTGGTTTTAAGTTAGGAAGGTACACTTGGACATTTGCAAGTTGTTTTGAGATTTAAGACATTTAAAAGGTCGGTTTTGAGAGTTAAGACACTTTTTAGCACATTTTTAGTTGGACTTTAGTTTCAAAGTCACACATGGGACATGTAAGTGTTGTTTTTAGAGTAGAAGTGTCACCCTAGACAGTTTTTGGGGACTTTTTAGATTTATTGTAGTTGGTTTTGTGTTTTGTGATTACACTTAGGCATGTATTTGAAACTTTTTTTGTAGGTCGTCTTTGACACTTTTTAGCATATTTTTAGTTGGACTTTAGTTTCAAAGTCACACATGGAGCATGTAAGTGTTGTTTTGAGAGTTGAAATGCCACGTAGACTTTTTTTATGGACTTTTGAGGTTGGTTTTGAGTTTAAAGTCACACTTAGGCCATTTGCATTTTGTTTGGACCTTCACTTTAAAGCATATATATGATATTTTTTTAGCTTTTTGGATGATTTGTTAAACTATCACGTAGACACCTTTTATATGTATATTGTAGTTGGTTTTGAGTTTGGTAGTTATACTAAGTTGTTTGTAAGTCGACTGGTTTTGACACTTTTTAGAACATTTCTTATGTTTTTGGATGGTATGAAACATATATGAGGATTTTTTGTCTTAAAGTACATAGGTAATTTTTTTTTATACTTTATGGGTACAAATGTAGTTTTACTTTATTTATTTTGATACTTGATTAATTTGAAATAAGTAGTTAAGATTTAGCATGCTCTTATTCATTTTAATGTACGTTTTCCTTATGTTTTCCAAGTTTATCTAGCTTGAAAGAGCGGGGAATGACTATTTTTTAAGTCTTTCTAATTGAGCTAACTATTTTTTGTGTATTTAATTTTTTTAATGAAAATTAATATAGCTCATATATCTTGACACACTAAAGAATTATGGTTTCTCATATTTTGACAAAGCATTAATCGTTGAAATTATTTTCTTTTTTAATTTTTTTGTTGCAATGTTCGATATATTTTGTTATAGCCAGAAAATTCATTATATATTTTAAAATTAATCTAGAAGCATACAATATTAATAATAAATGTGAAATAAATTAGAATCGTTTTTGCTACGGTTTTGGTGTTGCTAGAAATATGTTGGCAATTAGAAAGCTCTGACAACGTTGTGTCTGGGCAAAAAAGAAACAACTATTATCTGCCGACGAATTATTCATGCCCAACAATCAAATTTCTATCTAAAAAAAGTATTTGACATATGCATAATTTTCTTTTTGCCGACAAAATTCTTTTCGTTGGCAGAAACATTTTCTGCCCATGAAACAAACGTGGCTAGAAGGTCTATTTTTACTAACGTGATGCTGATCGTGGGTAAAAAGACCTTTATGCCGACGTTTTTTTCGTGGTTGAAAATATCTTTTCTATCAACGATTTTAATTGGCGTGGGCAGTTCTACCAACGTAACGTCAACAACTTGGCCAAAGGAAAAGACGAAGTTCTAGGCACAAAGAGTGCCTACGCAAAAAAAAAAAACAGCAATAGAAGCTCTGCCCACGTTTTTCTTAAGATCTGCCTACATTTTTCTACGTCGACAAAGACAAAAAAATTCTTTTAGTGGATAGTAAAACAAGAAGTTTATGAAAGAAGAAGAAGAAAAGATCAAAGGGAGGATGAAGAAGGAAAAAAACTAAGGAGAAAAAGTGCCGAAAGAGAAAATGGTGAAAAATGGTAAAGCCGTGAAATAGTGAATCCTACCATATTCCTTTTTATTATTTTATTACTTTTGTTATTGATGTGTTTTTCCATTTTCTTTAAAATTAAAAAAAAAAAAAGAGATTTTATTTATCTTTCCAAACCTTTTATTCAATCTCATGTAACATTAGTCAATTTGATATATAATAGTTGTTGGGATGAGAAATTTAACTTCATATGTTATTGTTCTCTACTTTCTTTGATGTGAATTTTAGAGTTGCATCGAATTTCAAATGATTTTGTTTTACTTTTTTACGTTGTTTTTATTATATGTATTAGTTGACTACTATACGTACTATCTATTTTTCATATTTTTCAAAAAATTTGCGTTTTATTGTAGTTATGGTTAAGCTTGTAGTAATTGTTTTAACAGTGGTCAATGGAATGAGCGAAAGTGCTATGTGGATTGCAAAACAAATTGCGTTTTGGTTGATGGAGTAATGTCATTTGATTATTTTGTGAACTCGATAAATACTAAAACTCAGGTTGACAATTAAATCTATTATTGTCAACTTTTCATAATAATGAACTTCATTTCCAAGGTTTTGATCTTTAGCATTAACCTATTTAAGTAAATTGAAAACGATCCATTCAATCAACACTATTACAAAACTGGCAATACTTGAGGCCTGTAGTTTTGATATTCTTGACAGTTTTAATACTGTCAAGTAAAAAAAAAAGTCAAGAATAACCAAAAGTAAAAAAATGCATAATTTCTTATTTTTTATTTTCAATACTTGAGAGATTAAAAACGTCAAGATTAATTTTAATTACTCCGTTTTCTAAAAACAAAATTTTTTCCCTTTTTTTTTTTTTTCCATTTTTCACCCATTTCTAAAATTAAAAATTTCCCTCTTTTTTTCCCCAAATTCTAAAAAAGTCCTAGTTTTCTCCCTAAAATTTTCCTCATCCTTTCTCCGCATCCACGATTTCTTCATCTTCTTCACAAAATTCATCGAACGAAATCTCCACGATTTCTTCCCCTTCTTCGCGAATCTCCCACCACACCCAAGCTTCAATACCTTCTTTAACGTCGTCATCGAAAGCTCCAGACGGCCGCTCACTGTCCGTTCGTCCGCGTTCACCACCGCGTTCCACCTCTCCGAAAAAGCGTTCCATATCCTTCATTTTTCGTTGTCCATCCGCGTTCACCGCTGCCCTCTCAAACTCTCTCCCTGTTGCCGTCTTCGACTCTCTCCCTACCGCCCTGTCTCCATACCTCTCTCGGCTTCCTCTCATTGTTCTTGTTCTTCTCCTTGGGACTTTCATTTCTCCAAGTTTCAATCAATTAGTTTGTAATTTTCCTTTAATTTCTCTATTCTTATTATGATTTCAGCCTCAATTTTCCTAGGGTTTTTAATTGTAGCTTGTGGTGTGTCACATTCCAACCTAAAGAGTTCTTCCTCGTCTGTTCAAAAAATTCAACTTGCTCTTCTTAATTATCTACTAGTGTAAGTATTTTTTGCTTTCTTTTTGTTTATTGAAACTTTGAGTTTCTACATTTTTGGGAATTGGAAATTTTTTTTTGTTCTGTTTCTTTCTTTATTGAATCTTTTTTTCTTTTTCTTTGTTCTGTTACTAAGGCTACTGGAAATGTTTGTGAAAGTAAATGTTATTGTTTCAGCAGACAGCCAAAATTCATCTGATTTAGTGAGTAAACAGGAGGCACAAAGTAAAGGATTATGGAAGCTAAAAGATGATCTGAAAAAGCATGAAATGATGGCGAGTGGCAGGAAATGCTTGAATCTAATGACAAAAATTATGTTATGTTAGTTATTATAATTATAATGACAAAAGTTATTATTTTACCAACATTTTGCCTAGTTCTATTATTATAATTACTGCTTTATGGAGCAGGTTCTAGCGGTTTCGCGTTTAATGGTTGCCTGGCAACCCATTGGCATAGCAATGAGGGTTTATGATATGTGTCACAGATAGTACCCCTCTTTCTTCTAATTGATCTATCAACTGCAAAATCACGACATTATATTTCTAATGTCTAAGATTTCCATATATTCGAAGAAGAGGGAACAATTTGGAGCACCATTAGCAGCTTTTCAACTTAACCAACAAAAACTTGTTCTCATGCTGGAAAATGTTAAAGCAATGTTCCTCGTTGGTTGGCGACTTTGCAAATTATATGAAAAGAGAACAATGATCACTTTAGGCCAAGCTAGCTTGGGAAAGGTTAGAGCTTAGGGTTATCCCAAATTAACTTGATAAATACTAATCAATTACCCACTCCTTAATCAATATATGTTTCTTATATTGGCATTAGGCATGGACCACTCTGAGCTAGAGAAACCATTGCTATAAGATGTGAGTTGCTTGGAGGCAATGAGATTTTATCAGACTTCCTAGTTGTAAAGGTTTGCAAATTTACTCATTTCTTCATTTACAACATATATTGATGGAAAATAGTTTCGGATTGAAATGTGAGTTTCAAAGGGTTAAGTGTTTTGTCCATGAAAAGACATTTTTCTAAGAACATTCATAAAACAAGGGAGGCTTAGAAACTAAGTTTATAAACATTACTCATAATTGGAGCATGAGAGGATAAGTGTTTTTGTTTTTTAAAATCAAGCTTATAAACATTACTTTTATCAACGATTTTCTTGATTTTTTATCCACTTCCTATCAATAATTTTAACAAATCTTTATAAAATTTGGTCAAAAGATTGAAAAAAAAAACAAGAAACTAGAAATGTCCATGTTCTGAAGCTTTTGATTTATTTGTTTGGTATATTTGTCAGACATTCTTTGATTTGTTCGTACGTACGACATCAAAATATTGGTAACTATGGGAGAGAAATAACTGGTGTTGCCAGTTTCAACAAATTACCCTGCCTATTTATGTTATACTACCCCGCCTTTTGACTTGGCCAACTGTCTTTGCTGGGTGAGTTGCAAATACTATAAATCTTCAACCCTTTTTCTTGTTTTTTTTTTTTCAATTATAACAATGAATTTGGGGTAGATATCACTCTTCAACCCTATTTATGTTATACTTTTTATATCACCATTTTGTATACTTTGATATCCTCTCCAATTCTTTCCCTATGTTTTTCTTTTCAAAGTTCCTTAACACCAACTTTATGTAGGTTGGTTTTTATGATCGGTATCTGCAGATGTTTTATATATGTTTTTCTTATTCCCCTGTCTTAGTTATAAATAGGTCAAGTTTCTTGAAACTATTGATGCACTCAGATAGGAAGTGAATTTTTGTTTTCAAGTTCATATGTAAGATTGATAGAGAGGGAAAAGGGGAATTTTAGTGGTAAGAATTTTTCTTCTCCTAATATTTTTTTTCTCTAAGCTTCTTGAACAGAATTAATCATATGATTTTTTATGATTATGATTTTGTTGCTGAATTTAATGGTACGTGAAAGATGTAGAAGAATCAAGGTGTCATTCTTTATGTCAATTTGATTTTTATTCGGTCAGCAAGATAAGAGTACCAAATGGACCTAATCCAATCTACAATAGGTACTCAATTCTCGCTTCTTCTAATTTACTACATTTACAGATGTTTATCTAATTTTTCCTTTTCTCCTGCTCATTGAAAGTATTGTCTTCGACCTTTTTCTAAGTGTCTCTTTTTCTTTCTTTTATTCTTTAATCCACTAAAGCTGATTGGTGGTTTTACAATTTCTCTACAATTCTACAAATTTGTATCATCTTGAGGAAAAAACTTATACCATATAATCTTCTCCTCAAAAAAGGAAAATTAACACGAAGAACTTGACTGCCCAAACTTCAATTAGACGAAAGATAAATGGACTGAAAATTCATTAGTAAATTTATCAAACATTGCTTTTATCTCTTTCAATAATCATTATTAGTCGTTATTAGTTTCCTCGTTATTAGTCGTAATTACTACTGATGTAGTTGTTTATAGTGTGAATTTTAACTTCTTCAATGTTTTTGTCAGCTGCCACTATGAAAGTTTCTGATTTCTTTTGTTCAACATATTGGATAGTTGTATTCTTGGCCTATACTTTTTACTTTACACGGATAGAGGATAACATGAGATATACATCATTGACTCATATTCAAGCTTCAATGAAAGCCATCCCTTCAACAAAACTAAGCTTGACATCCTCTAATGAGGAGGAGGGATTTGGTCTACTAGCTGATTGTCGTCCTACTTCTATCAAGGTTTATTAATATTATTTGCACTTTATTTTATTTCCAGTATTCTTACGCATTTGTTCTTATTTGGTTTTTGAAGGTTAATGTCCAGGGCAGTTATTGAGTTGAATATTTTCTGTTTGGATCCCAATAATAAAAATTATTTGCTCGTATTGATTACTTTCTACTAAGTGATCAATTTATATTGACAACGCATATGAGCTATGATTTGTCCTTTGAGGAGTTTGATTCGCCTTAATTTTAAATATATGACCGTTTTTCTACTCCCAAGATTTGGATGATGTTTTGTAGTTATTTTGTTGTAATTTTTCTCGTCACACTCTATCATTTGTTTTAGGTTCTGATGAACTTGACCAATGACAATCATGTTGGCTGTCAACAAATTGGTTCGTGTAGAGGACTAGAAACTATTTGTTCATTGATTGCCAACCATTTTCTTTCATTCTGCTCCACTTCATCCACCTTAAATGGATTAAAACTGCATACATTGAGTCTTTAATTTCAGTTTCAAAACGAAAAACATCAAACTGATCAAGAGCTTGATTTTCTTGTTGCAATTTTGGGCCTGCTTATGAACTTGGTGGAGAAGGTTGGTTATAACAGGTCAGTGTTACTTTAGTTTTTAATGCAATAGTTTGTTGTTTTGATACATAAGGTTTTCAGAAAAATTCATTTGGTTCTCAATCACTTTTCCACTTTCTCTAACTTCTTTTGTTTTATGTTGACATTTATCCTACATCACTAAGTAACTAGGACAATTATGATTTCTCTCATCATAAGCACTTACTATGATTTCTCTTATCATAATCTCATATACTTGACGCTTTTTACCTGTCAAGAATAATTGTACTTGACACTTAATTGTACCTGTCAAGTAAACTTCTCTTATTCTTGACACTGGATTACTTGATGCATTGAAAAGTGTCAAGTAAACAAATACTTGGCAGGTAAAAAGCGTCAAGTATTGCCAGTTTTGTAGTAGTGCTCAAGTTGACCATGTTTACAAATTAATGCATAATCAACATGATATCTAGTGTATCAGACTAACAATATGTTTCAAAGTGTACTACGGAAGTATATTAAGTGTATCAGCAGAACCACAAGTGTATCAAATGTATTTAATCAATCGGGTGTATCTGTAAACATAGAAAGTGTATCAATAGTACATCAAGGGTATCAAACATATGAACTGCACTATCAAGTTTATTAAATCTGTCGAGGGTATTAGGGAAGTATAAAATAATATTTGTCAAAGTGTATTAAACCCATAAAGTGTATGAACAAACCATAACAAGTGTACTAATAATACATCAAGTGTATCATGCTTATTGCATCACATGTATTTAATTAATTGGGTGTATTTGCAAAGTTTAGCAAATGTATCAACAACATATCTACAATATGGGATTCGGTTTGGGAAGAGGTATCGTCTTCTTATCTGATGGCATAGAGAAGAGACTGTCTGGTTTCTTCGTCCATAGTCAGGGCATTGATTTTATCCTTTAGAGGACAATGGTTGGCAAAGTGACCTTTCCTGTTGCATTTAAAGCAGACGTTGGTCTTTGAAGCATATCGTTTTTTGCTCTTGAATCTGTTGTAGTATTTCCTCTTCTTTCAAGGAAATTCAGGATCTTTAGCTTTGCTCCTGCTAAAAAGTCGCTTGGAGGAATATTTTTTCTTTTTCTTCGTTTCTTTCTTCGGTCCTTTGTCGAGGCCGTATTGCTTGCAGAAGGTGCCTAACTCTTTCCTGTAGTCGGAGTCCTTGATCACCTTGGTGGTATGCTTATTCTCCGTACAGAGATTAATGCATATTGATTGAACTGTGGCTGAGATATCTCCATAGGTTAATTCAGACAAGTCGATTTGTTTGGTAACTGAATTAGTTGCCACCGTTTGATAGAACTTTTGAGAGATGTAAGGATGAAAATATGTCATATTCATCAAATTATTATCTTTAAATATACCTTAAAACATTGTGTTATGTGTATGAAATATTCTAACCGAGGCATGAAACGAGCTAAGATTTGTTATATAAGGATACACAGTAAAACATCGTATTAACATTTCTTTTAGCACTAGTTTTTTTCTAAAAGTTTATTTCAAATGTACTAAGATGGATGGGTTCTTCCATTTGAAAGTTTCATGACATGATTCATTTTTTTAAATATATCTTAGAACAATATTGTGTTAGGTGTATGAAATATTCTAACCAATGTATATGAAATATACAAATATAAAATAGTGAGTATGCTGCAAAACATCGTATTTAAGATGTGTTTTTGGGCGCACTACAGTAGTTTCATTTGAAAGTATATTTGAAATGTACTGTGATACTTATTTGTAACTTTTAGATGTATTATTAAAATGAATCTAATCAAACAGTATGAACTTATTAGCATGTACGATATTAATCAATATTATATTAAATATAAACATAATTGTTATACTTTGAGATTAGTAATCTATTGGAATGCATTACCAAACATTATAATCCATAGTGCGTTTTTTTTTTTTATTCTTTGTTGTCCAATTTTTCGTCAGGTTTTTTACATGAACCATTTTCCTATAACGTGTTTACACAACATTGGAATATTGGCAGGCAAAGCATACAATTACAAATAGTTTTCTTATATTTTTAATTACATATGATGAGGGACATTTAATGGCGACAATGAAATTAGCACCTATCTTCAATGTCAAACAATTTATTTTATTTTGGTCGATTGACCAACATTGAAGAATGGGTTGGAAAAGATGTTTGATGTCAAGCAAAAATCGAAATTAAAAAAAATAATGTTGGATGAAAACCAACATGAAAGATAACCGTCATCATATATCATTAATAACATATGCATAGATGTCATTCATCAGTCCGACATTAAACATATGTAATAGCAGAGATAATGTTCCTTTAAGTGCTAACTCAAGGTCTTGACACTAGAAGAATTAGAGGATCTCTCGATGCGTAGAGCCGTCAAAATAAATAACAAAACGCGTTAGTAAAGACTCGCCCAAAGCAATAAGCCACGTCGAGAACAGAGTCAGTAGTAATGCATCGGGAGAGGCAAAATCAATGTGCAAATGAGACGACATCAACAATGACTTTCGTCGACAAAACACAATTGCTTATGCATTGGATTGATATAAAACGTCGGGGAAGGGTATTTTCGACGTTCAGTCAATGCATAAGCAATTGTGTTTTGTCAACGACACCTATTATGTCGACAATAGGGAATGTCCGACGCTGCATCGGAGGATATTTGTCCGACTCTGTGTTGGGAGAGGATCTCATGTCCGACGCACCTACAACGTCTGCAAAAATGTTTAATAATATTTTTTAAAAAGATTATTATTATTTTTAATTTATTGGGTTTTTGCTTCGATTTAAATTCAATCAAATTCTGATAAACAATTAACGTAAAATTAATAAAAAATTATTAAAATACTAAATCATATTTATATTAAAATTAAATTCTCAAAACAACACATACTGGAAGGAAAAATATGATTTGGTATTCAAAAATTACATGAAAAATAAAAACTAAAAATTAATTCTCCTAATAGCCGCAAACGTCAGGTTCCCCAAGGCTCCCAACCTACAATGACATGAAAGTAAACTTAGATATATATCATAGATAAGAAATTAAAAAAACTTAAATGTTGAAAAATACATACCGCAATGGAATCAAGGTCCTTTCTATGTCCAACTCAGTTCCTCAATCATTTTCCTCATTTCTTCCATTAGTCGGGCATTTTTTTCGTGTTTTCGGGTACTTTCTTCCATTTGTTGCTTATGCAATAACTCCAAATTTCTTCTTTATTCTTAAATTAGTTATTGAGCATTGTCAAGGTGAGCTTTAAGTCCGCTGACCTCCTTGGCATGAATCTCCTGTTCATATGATGAAAACGAAAAACTACCAGCAGTCTTTCGAGACTTTGGCTTGGGACCCCAACCAAGACCTTTTGTGTCACATCCCCTCCTATGCCACCTACTCTTAGCCCAAGAGATGGTGCAACTTGTCAACAAATACCACCACGTACCTCAGTGATACCTATTGACCTTAAAACTTACTATAAACTAATTTTTAACAACACAATGGAAACATACGATACCTTCACTATTATAAACTGCTTCAAACTGTAGTGCAGCCCATACTTACAGAATGTACAACAACACGAGTCTGACATAGACATAAGTATAATAAACCAACATCAAAGTTAAAACTAACATACTCGAACAACCCATAACTAAAACTCCAATCTCATAGACAACCCAATATACTAACTCAAAACAACACATACTGGAAGGAAACTTAAAACTATGCCACTAGCAGATCGGCAGATGGAGTTAGGTACTAGTTCCATGATCTCTACCTGGGAAGTTAGAAAACATTTTGGAAAGTATGAGCTAAATAGCCCAATGAGTCATTAAGTAAATAACTTAAACATGCTTAAATAGATGCTTGAGTAAAATATTTAAATCATGAAAGGTGCAAAGTTTAAACATAAACATTTCTCTTTCTACAAATATTCACCAAATAAATTCCTGAAACAATAACACTTAAACTTTCTCTTTCTTGCTATATTGTATCTCTATGTATGAATCGAGACGAATAAACTAGACATGGAAACCCTATCTCGTGATACGATACTTACAGGATAAATAACCTAGTTATCGGTAGTGCCCTATCCTATAGATAGCCAGGAGATGGAAAAACTAGACGTCCGTAGAGGCCCTCATCTCAAACCTAGTCACAATGTTGAAAATACTAAGTATCTATTAAATACCCTCACCACATGACCTCTGTGCACATGAAACTATAATACCCAAATAGGGTTGCTATAAGTATTTCATAATAAATCTCGGCATAGACTAAAACATTCAATCTCATTCTTATAGAAATCTCATTCGAAAATCCCAAATCATGCTCAAACTTAAGTACTAAAATAGCTTTGCTCATAAAACATACTTTGACAATAATTATAACTTTTAAATATCATTTGCATAATAAAATCGGTTACTCATACTCATGCTTTAAACATACCTTTTTTCCTTGAAGCTTAATAACAAGCATTTTCTTTAAGAAAGCATATTGTACAACAGTTGACTTAAATAAGTTAGATACTATTTTTAAAACATTTAAAGGTCACTTACAGTACACAATTAGCCTCACGGACTATAGATTTGTCCAATACTTTCTTGTTCTGAAATTAGAGAATTTTAACTTAAATCAATACTCTCAAAAATAAAAATATCCAAACTTAACTCCAAAAATTTCAAAAATCACAAAACATCCCAAAAATGGGTGTCTTATCATTGTTGGCCGCATGGCCTAGACGGCAAGCATGCACGTTAGCGCGCAGAGCATCAAGGGGTCTGGTCGCGTCTTTGCCATGTGCTCCTAGCCTTGTCATGTTCTAGGGTGCCGCACATCTCGCCTAGAATGGTCGCGCGCTGTGCGTGATCACGCACACCCTTGCGTGCACATGGCATGTCACATAGCCTTACGCGTGCCCCTTGTCACCTAGCTATGCATCTTGGCCATCTCACATGACAAACCAATGCCTAAATAACCTCTCTTTTTTTTCTTACCTTGCTCGCTCACCAAGCTCCTTCACCTTGAAACTTAGCCAACCTTAGCAACTACCCAGAACACTGAAATTTTTCAAAAATTTACTATCCACTTCAAATGCTTATAATATTTTAACCAGAACTCAAAATGCAAAAATTACTTTTTAAAACTTGCTTAGAATTATGTCAAATACATTACCTCAAAATATAAACTTCAAATTCAAAGAATTGAGCTCTGTACCCTCCAGAAACCCAACACTACTCAGAATCCTTCGAAATCTGACCTTCAAGTGTTCTTCACCTTCAAAATCAATCTTCCTTTAATCTTCTTCATCCGGGAGCCTCACACAAGAAATTAGACTCTTAAAGAAAGCTTCTCCAACTGGAATTTCCCAATTTACACGAGGAAAAAGATAGAATCTTGATTATGAAGTGAGCCTATTTATAGCGGTTTCTGAAAAGTGGATTTTGCCACCTCCTACTCGCATGAAACTAGACTTTGCATGCTAAGGACACCTAGAAACCACTACACCAATTGTCCAAAACACCTAAGATCAACCTTAAACACCTAACCGTTCATTCTCCTCGCCAAAAGCATGGTCTTCAAGCCACACTAACCTCTAAACTCCTTGGCTGTAAACTTCTTCTCGCCCAAAGCCTTTCTTGCTCACCTAGCTAACTTCTAAAGTCAAGTCTCAAACAAAATGCATAGCATCATCCACACATAGTCTTGTCCTTTGAAGGTTCTTCATGTCAACAACATCCTTTTTGCCTAGGTCATCTCCAAAACGCCTAACACCCTTCAAAATGACCTCTCAACACTTAGTAAAATTTCAACCATCAAGCTTTATCTTTCCTTCTTGGCCGCCAACATCAAACCTTCAACACTTAGCCCTTTTTCCTCTTCTCTTGACCACCTAATAGTGACCAACAAACAACTTAACTTTTTTATAACACTTAGCACTTAGAATGCTTAGGGAACTTCAAGAACTATGATTTACATTTTGAGTAGCCCAGTCGTCTACCCAAAACTGCCTCACATATCTCATCCCCAGAGAGTGGTTGAGAACCCTTTGGAGTGGGTTGGGACTGGAGTTCTAGGATTTGATTCTGCAAGAAAATTTTTAATTAAGTCAAACTCATAAGTAAAAGTACAAATAAGACAAGATTTTCATAAACTTACATGCGCATTCACGACCACCTGCAAAACAATTTTGCCACTTCGAGCATGTGTTTCTATAAACAACTCCACATGGTCGACTAGTTGACCTCGTTGTTTAGTGAGCTTGTGCTCTCGTTGTAGAAATGACTTGGATCCTGTATTGTGGTTGTAAGGCTGCTTCGCTCTAACAGCCCTGTTGATCCTTGATTACTCCTACAAGCAAACAATCGAAATGTTACATACAAACAACAAAAATGAAATAACGTCAAGGAATAGTAAAAAAATGTAAATCACTTGAACTGTCGACTAACATAGTGATCACAGAAGAAGTGTCAATATTCCACACGATTCTTTAATCTGGGGGTGGGTTGGTACGTGCTTGTTTAGGATCACTGAACTTCTAAAAATGCCTATGGTTGTCTCCACGTGTTGAACAATTGATGCTAAAAAAATCGAGTAAGTGTTTGATCTACGAAATCAAGCACAAACCATTGCTACAAAAGAAAAGTACACACGAATTAGGTTTCTATATATATACGTAGGTAACATATATGTACAGTAATTTAAAAACTTACCTATAAACCTCCGTTCAAAACCTCGATGTACTCTGGAGTAACCTTAGCTCACTTAAGGAAGCGGACTGAAAATGTATCTCGCGTTAACACATCGATGGTGTTGCTGAAACGAACAACATGTGACAAGATCAATTTATCCACTCTTGAAGTGATGGATATTGAGATCTTTCCATTTTGTTGCACATATCTCTCAAACTCCAAGTTCCTGAAGTGCTGTCACTACAATAAAAACTATCTACTACGATAGTTGTTTACATTAGAAAATGGAATGAAGGAAAAAAAACTATCACAAAAGGTAAAAATATGCGTTTTTGGCTGGAAAAGGCAGAATTTTTTGGACAACATTTTTCGCGACAATTATTTGATGTTGTAGAAGATACATAAAATAATTTATTTAATTTATTAAAATTAAATTAAATAAAAATGAAAATTAAAGGGTTTTAAGGCTTTTTCCCCAAATCAAAATTTTTCCCAAATTAAAAACCCTCATTCCTCTCGTGAAGAAGCCATCTCCAAACGCGAAGAAGGCCATCTCCGGACGACGCCCGTTCCCGTCACCACCACTGCCCTCTCATTCTCGTCTCCTCACTCTAGCCCCGCCGCAACCTCCTCTACCGCAACCTCACTTTATGCAGTCAACATCAATCTTTTTTCTAAGTTTTTTGAATTTTAAATGTGGGTTAATTTTTCGTGGAATTCTCTGCCAATCTTCTTTCTTTTACCATTTTTTGGATAATTTTCTTTAATATGGCAAAAAAAATTTTGTTTTCTTGACAGGGGAGAATCAGACCATTGAGTGGGCTATGAGATTAAGAGTTGCTTTATATATTGCTGAAGCATTAGACTATTGTAGCTCTCAGGAACGTCCATTGTACCATGACTTGAATGCGTACAGAGTTCTGTTTGATGAGGTGCTCTCACAATTTCTTTTCAGAGATTTAGGAACTAATATGTTGGATATACTTCATTTTATATTGGCTTTTTAATATTTTATATTTTGATAATTTTGCTTAGATACTTTATATAGGAATCTCTTGTCTGTATGAGAGCGATGTAGTAATTTGTGGATGGTCTTTTGACAGAATGGTGACCTTAGACTTTCTTGTTTTTGATTGATGAAAAACAGCATGGATGGGAAAAGTTATAGCACCAAACAGTAGTGTCTTTATGTTTTGACTTCATAAGTATCTCAATTTAGTAAACAAATAAATCCTCATTTATTTGCAATTAATGTTTTGTTTGAGTGTTTATTGACCAATCATCATTCTATGCTTTCTCTTATTACCTAAGTCTACACTTGGAAGTCATTAATTTTTGTCACAGTTTTTTTTTTTAATTTTCAATTTTAAAGAAAATAGAAGAATTTGGATAATCTAGGTGAGGCAATTTGAGCTGGGAGTAGCTTGAGGTTTTTTTTTTTTTTTATATATATATATATATAAAACTAATCAATTATTCTTTTTTATTTAATAATTTTTTATAATTGTATTATGTTTTTTGGTATGCACAACCATAGTATTTACTTCCTTACATTCATGTTGTCTTTGTAGGTTCTAATGGAGCCGACAAAGTTCACAAAATTTCCTTCAAAGAGGCTAATAAGGGTCATCCAATATACTGCTGTTTTTAGAAATGAAGGATTTGACCATGGTTCAAGCAACAAAGAATATTTTCAGAGGTGAAGGATTACCAGTTGGTTGTTTATGCTTGTACAGAAAATCATGTTATATGTATTATGATAGTATTTACACTGGTTTTGATTAAGGGCTGTAATTCCATACTTGTAAATTGTTCAAACTTGATTGGAAATGTACGAATATTACAAAGTGTATTATAGTGTATATATATTAAAGTGTCGACCATTTGTTTCTATATGGGTGTTATGTATTATAACATTATTGTCATTCAAATGGTTCGTGTAATGGCGGAGCGACAAGGAGAACAGGAAAAAACGGTAGTAATTGAGGAATTTGCAATAGGAAATAAATGTCATAATATATGGATTCGTTACACTGCATAATTGTCATCAATATTAAAAGAATGGCATTTTTGTTATAAAAAAAACTGTCACGATTTCCCTATATTTGACAGGAAAAAAATGTCATAATAAACGAATTTGCGACATTTTTTTAACTATCGTTAATACACAAATGATGACAGTTATTTGTTGTCATAGTATAAAATATGACAGTTATTTGTTGTCATAAAATGGTAATTAACGACATTTATTTTTTGTCATGAAAAAACTTATTGCTACAGTTTTCAAAAACTGTCATGGAAGGACTTTCCATGAATCCCGATACTATGACTGTAAATAACTGTCATGGATTTTATTTGTGCTAGAAAATAATTGTCGTCGTAGACCATTTTTGTTGTAGTGTGTCGTCTACTAGGAGTGCGAACCCTACGTTGAGAGGCGCATCTATGAAAACAAAAGACTGTAAAAAACTGAACTCCATGTTTAGACAATCAACTGTCGTCTCCATATTTATGTAATGGGACTAACCTGACGTGTCACCTACCGAGGACGTTCCTCCCGTATTATTGAATGCGTCGACATCGAAATAAAAAAGAGCAACGGTCTCATCGAAATCGTTGGGGAATGACACAGTGCCTCTGAACATATAAACCAAAATTAGTTAAACAAATGAAAGTATTTAAAATTGAATATATAAAAAAATGAAATATATGAATATGTGATTCATCATTATTATTCGTCGTTGCTTGATCTGCTTTGAACAAATTGTTCATACATCATCATTTATGAAGTTTTCAAGACATAACGCACAATTGGTCTTTCCACCACTGTAGGATCAACGTCGGGTCTGCACAGGGTGTCTTCCTCAATGTATTCATCCACACAATGTCCGATAATGATTTCCAGTAAATTGAGTTGTTCATTCTCAACATCCTTCACTTCGAACACGTCCCATATACTTTTATTTTGAACTACTTGAACAAATTTTCAATTGACAACATTTTTTGGGTTCTCAAGGTAACAAACTTGATATGCCTGGATTTCAAGAGTGACTGGTTCCTCAAAGAACGTAAAACGTGACATGTTGATTGATCTGTACCTTAATTCCACGTGTGTCCTATGGTTTTTGTTTTTGTTCGTGTCAAACCATCTACAGTTTATGGTGTATTAGTGATTTTCCTAGTAAGAAAATTCGAAAAAGATACTTCTCTTCGTCCAATCTAGAGCTTTTTCTTTTTGTTCTTATCTTTCAGTGAGGGATGTTTACTCATCACTTGAAACTCCAGCAAATCTAGTTGTTCCAAAATATCATGTCCATTAAGTACAACTAAAAGAGGCCTACGCTCTACACTTCCATCATGTAGCTTACTTCTATGCCAAACATGGTTCTCTAGAAGATAACGTTGGTGTCCCATGAAAGATATTTTTCCTCTTATCCCAAATGATGATCTATCTCCCATGCATATGGAACATGCCTGATATCCTTTCGTACTCCACCCGGATAAGTCACCATACGCCAAAAAGTCATTAATTATCTACAACAAGACTGCATACAACTAAAAGAACTGTCAGGTAAGAGAATTATACGTACGCACACCATAACTCCATAACTCTTTCAATTCCTCAATCAATGGGTAGAGGTAAACATCAATTTCGCTACCAGAAGATGTTAGACCTGGTATGAGCAATGACATGAAAAAGTTGGATACTTTCATGCATTTCCAAGGTCATAAATTGTAAGGAATTAACACCAGAGGCCACATATTGTACGAGGTACTCAGATTCTCAAATGGATAACCCATCAGAAGCTAATCCCAAACAAACATTCCGTGAATCTTAAGCAAACTCAGAAGATTCACAATCAAAATCCTTTCATCCCTCTGCATCGGCTGGATGTCTTAACACCTCATATGTTTCGACTCGTATATCCTTATGTTATCTCATGTCAGACGAGCCCTCTTGCGATCCAAACAATTGTTGTAATCTTGATATCAACGAAAAGTGGCACAATACCTTGTATGGAAATTTTTCACTCTATTAGAACTAACCTTGTACCGAGACTCACCACAAGTTGGACAATGTTGCAAATTCCCAAACTCCTCCTAGTACAATACATAGTCAAATTTACACACATGAAAAGTCTCGTATCCTAAGTCCAAGTCATGCAATTTTCATTTCGCTTCGTGGAATGAACTAGGGATAGTAGTACTACGCATTGGAAAAGCTGCTTTTAACAGCTCCAATAACATGTCGAAGGACTTGTGACTCCAACTGTGAGAACCTTGACATGCATCAACTTAACCAATAAGTTCAGGGATGAAATTTCTAAATAACCAGGATATAGCTCACTATGTGCTTCATTTAATAAGTCCTCAAATATGTTTGTTGTCTCTTGTTCTACCCCCACTATTAAACGACATGTCATTCTTCAAACCTTCCTCTGTTTCTTCTTTGTGTTTAATCGGAGTTTGTAAATCATGAAGCATACCCAACATTTCATTGTCTTCAAGAAAAGGGTTACTGCTAGTTCTTTTATAAAAAGAGTCACTGCTAGTTCCTTCATCAAATTTTTCTATACCTCTGTGCAAGTTCACTGGCTCTCGATGATACACACAATTTGTATAGGAGGAGGATATTCCAGTCGTTACTAAATATTGATCCACACCCTCTAATGAGTACTAATTTGAGTTCATACATCTCTTGCATGGACACCTTGTTCATCTATACTCATCGATGTGATACTTTGTAACCTCTAAAATTGGAACACTCCCTCTCGATACTCAACCGAGAACTTATTCCTAAGTTTCATCCAACCATTTTCGATCGTTAAAGACCTAGAATATAAATAGGTTTCATTAGTCTTATATTCCTTCTCTCAAATGCTCAAACTTACTCCATGAATAAGCTACACCTCACAAGTACCCAATATCCTAACTTTCACTACAGCTAAGTTTAAACTAAAAAGGTTACCGTATATGTAGGATAGCCAGAACAACCTAATCACATTTTACTTCAATCTTTCCAAGCTACCTAACACTTCCAATTAACAAGTTTTACATGCTACCTTACACTTCCAACAAATTATAAACTACTAAAGACTACCATAATTCTAACTAACACTTAATTCCAACAAACAAAGCATACTAACAAATTTAAAACTAAAGGTTACCATAGCTACAAGATAGCCACAACAAATCAATGAAAATGAGTCAACTCCCCCCCCCCCCCCCCGTTTCAAATATTTAAACTATTTAAGATATTTCAATTTCAACTATTTAACAATTCAACAATTCAACAATTTCAATACATTTTAATATAATTTCAATTGCCCCCCTCCCTCCCTCCCTCTAACCATCACAAATTCAATACATTTCAATACATCCAAAAATTTATACATACAATTTCATTTCTAAACTTCAAATATTTTAAATACATATAAAAATAAATTTCAACATTTTTAACCCTAAATATATAACAAATTTTAATATACATTTTATACATACAATTTAATTTCTAAACTTCCAACAATTTCAATAAACGATTTCAATACATTTAAACATACATTGTAATAATTTTAACTCTATCCATGCAAACAAATTCAATATACATTTAAAACATACATTTATTTAACTTAGAAACAAAACAAATAAATTGTTTACTAAAATGTAGAGCGACGACGGTGACGAAATACGACGACAAAGGAGGAGGTGCGTAGCGGAACAATTTGGTGGCGACAGCAAGGGGTCGAGGGACGACGGACGACGACGGTGACAACAAGGCAGCGGATCTCTCTCTCTCTCTCTCGTTGTCTAACTCTTTCTCTTTCATTTGAGTTTTGTGTTCTGTGAACACAGAACTCCAATTTATAGGGGATTTCCCGACGCAGCTCGAAAACGTGGCAAGATCCCCACTTAGTTTGACTTCATAGGTGGAACGTTGCCCTTAGTGAGGCTCAGTCTCGACATTTCACTTATGGCATAGAGGAAAATTTGAAACAATTATTTAACCGTTACCTCTTTCCCGATGCTATAAGTGAAACTTCAGCTTTAGTGGGGCTCATTCCTGATGCTTCACTTATGGCGTCGGGAAAAAGTTGAAATAGTTTTTTAAACTTTACCTCTTCCTCGACGTGGTCAACGTTAACGTCTCCCATAGTACGTAAATTCCCAATGTCTGCACGTACACGTCAAAAATTTATGAAATTTACATAATTTTCATTTTTCTCAATGCTAGAGACGTCCACGTCGAACATAGCTAGATATTCCCTGACATATAGTTGAATGGCGTCAGGAAAAAGGTAAATTATTATTTAAATTCCAAATTTCCCCAACGTGTACACGCACCCCGCCCCGCACAACAACCTTGCTTACCATGTGAGACGCAGTGTGACTGAGTATCCTTAACTTTGCTTAATTGCCTAGTCTCTTAAACTTAAATTTAATCATTAAACCTTAGGCGATACAAACAACTTAACACAAATAAGATAACCAACTTAAACCTTTATTAAAATACAAGATGCTATGCACTTAGTACAATTTACAACAATAGAACTTAAATTTAAACTTAAACTCGTGGCAGACTTCTCACCCAGTAATCCATTTTCTTCCTCTCTACTTGGTCTTAACGCCTGATTCCTGAAAGATGGAATTTGAAAACATAAGTTTACTGACTTAGTGAGGTTTTATGAAAACCTTTTTGCAATACCTTTTCATAAATATAATTTCACCAAACATATCAATTTCATACATAAACATTTCATTTCGCATAATACACATTATTTACCAAAAGATTCATTTCCTCAAGGATCCTGAATCATCCTCTACATTAGGTCAAGTAACTTTGCGTTTAGACTACCGTAACTAAAGATCTGAGGATATACAGATTCATCCTTGTTGCTTAGGCTGCTAAGCTTTATATGGTCCTTTAGATGCATAAGCTAGCTTCTTATCACCATGTAGTCCCGTACACCTATGGTGGCCTTGATTTTTATGTGCACATAAAAGTTAGCTCATTACAGGAAGCAACTAATGGTTTGAAATCCATTTCATAATCAAATCATGCTTTACAAAAAATAAGCTTTTCATATAAATCTTTTTTTTTTTTTGGAAACTTTTATAATTAAAAATCATCATTTCAAGAACTTATAACGAAAGCTTTTAACATAAACATTTTAAAGAAAGAACTCATAAACATTAAGAGAAAACACACTCACAACACTTAGCCTTAAATCCAGAAATGCTCATTCTTTCTTCTTCTCAAATAGGTTTTTCGGCAGTACTTCACACTTAAACTGTTGGGCCTGACTATGAGTTGGGCCTTTATTGAACACAGAATAAAAGAAGGCTTGGAGGAGAAAGAGACACGTTGAGGGCTGGAGAGTCTTACACTTGTATGGAGGTAAGAATTTTTCCTTGCATGAAGGTAAAGAAATAATAGAAAATACAGAAAGGAAAAGAATGAGTAATTACCTTTCTTCTTTTGGTTTCTATTCTTCCTTTCTTCTCTCTGTATTTGTCTCACAAACCCTAGATTTTCTTTGTGACCGTTTTTAGTAGAAGAATGCACAAGCAGTATGAAGATGAGGGAGATGGGAAGAGGTGATGCACAGATTTTACGTGGTTCGGTCAATTTGAGCCTACATCCACGAGGAAGGATCATTTCTTTTATTATTCAAGATGAGTATACAAAGTTCTCTCTATTTTTCTCTCTTCTTTCTTGTAGATGAAAGCCTAAAAAAAAAACTCTGATTCGATAGAGAAACACCTTTATATTTATAGGTGTTGTACAGGGCCAAGGTTGTTAGAGAAAATATGCTAGATATATGTGTTGGAATTCATTTATTTTAACATAAACTTTTTCTCTTCAAAACAGCAGAGTAACCACTCTTACAAATGACTGAGTTCCTCTATTTAAACTTCTCTTAAACCAGCTTAGTCATCCTCAAACTCTCGTCCGCTTGTCAGCTCTCCCTCTTAGTGGTGCATGTGTAAGCTTGAGATTTAACATAAACATGTTTAACTTAAACACTACACATGACCCATTAACATACTTAAGAAATTTATGAGAAGTCTCCTTATTTCTTCTCGCCAAACTTTCCTTCTTGCGTAATGTCCTTATCGCGTAGTTACACTTGCACTTCAAAAGTCATCCTTGCGAACTACCTTAAACATCAACTTTTTTCGCCTAACCTTCTTCAAAACTACTTCTTTTCAAAACGCCTAAATTAGAACACTTAGTCAAAATTTTACTTCTTAACTCTTTAATTTAGATGTGGGTCTTACATGACCAATGCCGACAAAGACGTCACTGTGTCGGCGTAGGTGCAGTTTCCCAACATAGTCTTTCCTTATGGATTTTTGTGCGTCGGAATATCTCCATTTTCTTGTAGTGTGAACACAGACCCCCACCCTCTCATCGACTCGAGTGGGATTCAATTTATTGGTTGAACCATAAACCAATTATTCATTAGGGAATCAGATGAGGCTTAAGGAAAAAAAATGTAATCTTGGGGTAAAACGATATATTGTCGAAATTACGAACAATTTTTCAAGGGTTGACTTATTAATTATGGTTATATAAGGTGGACATAAATATATCTACTGTTAGGGAGAGTGCAACTACAAGCTATATTGGACAGTCCTCTTAGTTAATAAATGATGATTAACTAGGGTTGAAAGGAGTTTAACCAGTGAATCGGATCGCGTTGGAGCTCGATTTGTAGGTCCATTGGGTCCCTTTACTGATTCATTAGGGAATTAAACTTAGAACAATATGATCAAGAAATTTGAATTGTTCGAATTGATTAAGAGTGTAGATCGTTAATAATATTAGATATGGTTAACGATTACAAATCAAATTAAGAGAGAAATGATATTTAGATAAGATTTAAATGTTAAAAATTCAAATAGGGATTTGAATTAGGTCAATTGAATCGATTGGGATTCGTGGCGTAAAATAATAATATAATTAATTTAATAGTTTAATTATTTAATTAAAATAATTTAAATTAAGGGACATTTTTAAGTATAGTAAAATAAATTAAAATATTTATAAACTATAGCAAAATTTTGGTTTCTGTCAATGATAGAAATTGATAAACTTCTATCACTGTTTATCAATATCACCGATAGAAGCATATATATCAGTATCTCTCAATGGTTATTATTGATAGAATCTAAAAATTTGTTATATTTTGTAAATATTCTGTCAAGTTTGCCATTTTCTTCCGTTCTCCTTAAATTAATTAGATTAGATTAATTAACATTTAAATTATTTAACTAAATAAGTTATGAAAAAAAGATGTTTTTCAAAATTGAAAACCATTTTAAAAAGTCAAATTTGTTGACTAAGTGAGATTCTCCAACATTTGGTGGAAGAGTAGTTGAATCAGCTACTTGATCTTTCAGGTATTGATCTATCCTTCAATCCACAAATCCCATCTAATTGTATCTACTAATTGTTTGTGCAAATATGCGTGCATGTAAGTTGGCTATGTAAACACAAGTTTTGATAGGATTAAAACTCGATCACCTTTGAATCATATCCTCTTCTCTACTTAAAATTTCTTCAAATTGATCGTTTATTTGATCCCTCGATCAAGTTTCAAGTCCAAGACCTTGGTGATGATCCTTGCAAATTCAATATCGATTGCAACAACAAATCCATATGATCAATTTGAGCTACTAAAAGGTTAATTAGTATCCTAAACTATGTTTTTGGACTTTGTACTACCATGTTTCACCTTTAAAATTGGTGTAATTAGGATGATATTTAACCCGATTGCTTTCGCTTCATGATCATACACTCTTTCAAAATCCACATAATTATTTTTTTTCAAATTATATGCAATCTCTCTAAATCTTATACCAACTCTTACGTCTTCCTCAATTTCCCTCACAATTCTTTCCAAATCTTATATAAAATCTTGCATATCTTCCCATTTATATTTACATAAATTGATTTACTGATTATTTAACATAATATTTGGAAGAATTAGCAAATATGGGTACGTAATTTAGGGAGATGTACTCAGAAAGGCTAAAACATTCCATAATTGTTAGAAAAAGTAAATTTTTTTAATTAAATCCCAATGATCCATCTAGTCTAAGATGTAGTTTTGTAAGGTGAAAACTTCAACGTGTTATTTTTAAAAAAATTCCATTCTCTATCATTGAATGACTTTTTAAATCGTGATGCAGACTCAGAGAATACTATAGTAAATTTATGGGTTTTGAAAATTGATTTTTGTTAATTTTACAAATAGTTTTAGGTTTGGCTATTTTTACAACATTTTTTTTTTAAATTTTGCTGTATATTTATGCATGCGACCATTTTGAAACTTGAGATCAAATAAAAACTAAATCTAAAACCTTGCAAACTAAAAATGTGTTTTGTTTGATCTAAAACATTTCAAACCGCATTCCTAATTACAAAAAAAAAAAAAGTAAAAAACCCTCATGTTAAATTCTGAGGAAAAACTGTTAATAAAAGAAGTTCATTGCAAATTATCAGTAGTAGGGCTCCTCGAATATATAACAAAATGAGGCTAGAATATTTTTTAAATAGCAAAACTTAACACCTAAGTATAAATAAATTCAATCCATAGAATCCCATTAAAGGAATAAGAATTCAATAGAGACACAAAATTCTCCATCTTTTAAGCTATCTTGAAGGGGTCGGAGAATCCCTAGTGGAAGCGATTGATCATCAAATGCTTTGATTTTGTTTTGAATTTACAATATAAAAGATAAACACGACCGTAATCAAATTATGCACTATACCGATTAAGCATCAAAATTATAAAGTTACAGAGAAGAAGAAATTTACCTTCAAAGAACCTTTCTTCAACCTTAATCCAAGTCTTTATTCTACTCTGCAACCAATCTCTGATCACGTACTGAACTCCAGAGGATCAGTCCAGTCTTTTTTCTTCCCTACTATTCTTTGACAAGAGAGCAATAATTGGTGGGAAGCTCTTTTGAAAGGTAAAGAATTTTTGTTTCAAAGAGATTTTCCACATAGACGAACCTTTCTGCGTAAAAAGTTTGAGATAGATTTGAGATGAGAGAATCAATAAGCTCCTCTACATAATGCCCCTTGTCAGTTCAGAAAGAATTGTTTTCCACTATGATCACGTGGAGTGAAAGTTCAACCAACTACCAAGTTGGAGCCAAATTTAATTAATTTATTTATTTTAATTAAATATGCATTTAATAGGTGCATCTCTCTTATATGACTTATAGTTTTAATATGGATCTCATTCATATTAAATTTTAACCTATAGTCTTAAAATGTCATTCATACTAAATTTTAGCCTATAATTTTAATATATATGAATCTTATCCATATTATTTTAAAATAAATTTTAATCATATTAATATTTGATCTTATTCAAATATAATAAATCTTCTTTTATTATTACATCGTTTAGTTTAATTTTTAATCTCATTAAAAAATTAACTTATTTGGTGCTTGTTAATCTATTTTGAGCTAGTAAAAGAACCTAATGAACATCTAGATTAGAAGCTCATGCTTCAAAGTTAATTAACCAAACTCTTCAATTAAATTAACCAACGTTCATTAACTATGGGCACTTCAAAGGCCCATGGTTTCACTTTTTAAACCGTAAAACATGTTGTGTTCATGGATTTTAATTTTACCGTCACATGTAAATCAATCCTTCACGAGTTGTTTGTAATAACATATAAGTCAAATTACCATTTTCCTTGTAATTACCACTTACTTCTTAAATACCAGTGATCTCTCTAATGAACAATCTATTTTTGAACATACTATTAACACTACAAGAAATCAAAGGAATTTCAACACCAACGCGACATTGTTTGCATCGACTTATGAGTTGTTCCCCAACGTGTGAAAAATAAACGTTGAAAAAAGTATAAATATTAATTTAGTATGCCAACTTTTCCCAACGTGTCTATCAAACACGTTGGGGAAAGTTGGAAAGTTGTTTAATATTTTCACTTTCCCATACGTGTCTCCGCCACATATCGGGGAAAGTAGAAATATTAAATTAATTTTACACTTTTCCGGATGTCTCTCTGCCACATGTTGGGGATAATGGGAATATTTAATGACTATTTCCATTTTTTCAGACGTGTGGCAGTAACACGTCAGGGAAAGTGTAAATATTATTATTAAAAACGTCAACATTCTCAGACGTGTGGCAGAGCCACGTCGGCATTAGTCTCCTTTTGACCGACGTTTCGTTGACCATGTCAGAGAAAATCATATAAATAAATTTAAATTTAAACTTTCCTCGACGTGTCACTAATGGCGTCGGAGAAACTTCATTATTTATCCCAACGTCTTGGAGAACGTCGGGGATTGTGAGCTCTATTTCTTCCTCCTTCAACACAGAACACAACACAACACACAGAGAAGAAAAGGAAAGATGGTAGAGAGAGAAGAGAGAGCTTGCCACCGCCATCTGTTCTGCCTCTTGTCGTTCATCGCCAAGGTGTTATTATTATTTTTTTTTTTTTGAAAATTAGAAAATTGAATGTAGTATATGTTTGTTATAATTTTGTTAACTATTGTATGATTCAAATTGAATGTATATAAATTTGTATGATGTAAATGTATATTTGTTAAATATTAGAAAAATGTATGTATGTATGTATTTGGAATTTAGAAAATACATACATTTGTTTGTATGTATGTATGTATGTATGTATGATGTATGTATGTATTACATAATATAATGAAAAATGTATGTATGTATATATACTTTTTTTAGTGAATTTAGAAAAATGTATGAATTTAGGAAAATGTATGTATGTGTGCATGTTTATTTGTTTATTGAATTTAGAAAAATGTATGAATTTGAACTTTGAATATAATAAGCATTGATATAATGAATGTATATGATATAATTTTGTAGCAATTTTAAATTTTACTATTAAATTTGAATTGGTTTTAGAGTTTAAGATTGATGTCGAGTATTTTGGAATATTATTGAATTTGTGATTGTTGTGAGATTTGTGGGGTTATATCGAATTTAGGGTGATTTTTTTTTATTGAATTGGAGGTTGGGGGAGAGGGTGCTTATTGAATTTGAGATTGTGGTAGGATTGTTCATTGAATTTGAGATTGGGGGGTGTTTATTGAATTCAAATTTGTTATTTAAGGGGAATTTTAAAAATTAAAATTAATATTGAATTTGATATTTAGTTTGAATATGATTATGAATTTCACTTTCAAATTGCATTTGAATTTTTGAAATGTTAGATAGGTTAACTAAAAAGGTTGACGTATTTGGGCAGGGTCTTCATATACCATTGAAGTTGAGATTAATCAAGGTGTTTAAAATGTTGGATAGCTGGTGTTAATGGGAGATTGGACATAACTTATACATAGAGTAAGTTTGAGTAGTTCGAGTATTTGAGAGAAGAGATATAAAACTAATCCCACATATTTCTTTGTTGGGGCTTATAAAACTAATCCAATATATTTCTTTGTTAGGGCTTTTAACGAGATGGAGAAGAGTTTGATGAAACTTAGGGATAGCCTCCTCCTATATAAACTAGGTGTATCATTGAGAGCCAGTGAACTTGCACAAAGATATGCAAAAATTTTCTAAAGGAACGAGTAGTAGTTATCCTTTTGATGAAGGAACTAGCAGTAACCCACTTTCTCAAGAAAATGAAATGTTTGGTATGTTGCATGATTTACAAGCTGGTATTGAACACGTAGAAGAGATGGAGGAAGGTTTAGATAATGAAACGATGTTTAACAATAGAGTAGATTTAGAAGAAGATAGAACAAACGTGGTATTTAAGGAGTTATTAAACCAAGCAAGTTGTGAGCTATATCTCGGCTGTTCAAAATTTTCGTCACTAAACTTTTTGGTTTAATGGTGCATGTAAAGGTTCTTAATGGTTGGAGCAACAAGTCCTTCAATATGATGTTAGAGTTAATAAAAAGTGTGTTTCCAATGTATGCTATAGACATCCCTAGTTCATTCTATAAAACCAAATGAAAATTGTGTGAGTTGGACCTGAGGTACGAGACTATTCATGCCTGTAAGTATGACTGTCTACTGTTCTGGAAGGAGTTCAAGAACTTGCAACAGTGCCTGACGTATGGTAAGTCTCGGTACAAGGTTAGTTCTAACAGATCAGGGAAAAAAATTCTACAAAAAGTATAGCATTACTTTCCGTTTTAGTGCCGAGATTACAACAATTGTTTGTATTGCAAGAAAGCTCAGCAGACATGCAATGACATAAGGATAAACGAGTGGAAACAGAGGATGTGTTGAGACATCCAATCGATGCAGAGGGATGGAAGCAATATGATTTTGAATTTCCTAATTTTGCTTTAGAGCCACAAAATGTTCGTTTTCGGTTAACTTCAGATGGATTCAATTTGTTCGATCATATGAGTACCTCGTACAGTATGTGGCCTGTAGTGTTAATTTCGTACAATTTTCCACCATGAAAATGCATGAAAGAGTCAAACTTCTTCATGTCATTGCTCATTCCCAATCTCAAATCTCCTGGTAGGGAAATTGAAGTGTACCTACAGCCATAAATTGAGGAACTAAAAATTCTATTGACATTTGGTGTGCTTACGTATGATTGTTTTACGGATCATTGTTTTCAGTTGTATGCAGCCTTGTTGTGGATAATTAATGACTTCCCGTCATATGGTGATCTATCTAGTTGGAGTACCAAGGGGTATTAGGCATGTTCCATTTGCATGAGGGATAGATCATCGTTCGGGATATGAGAAAAAATTTCATTGAAGAGGACGAGGTGATTGGTGAGTTCGAAGTACTTGTTCAGAAGGTACGACCATTGGGAGTGTCCGGTTTACGAAGCATATCACATGAAGAGAAACAACTCTTTCATTGATACATCCTCAACAATGTGGATGAAATAGCAGAGTACTGCAAGTACACATTTCTACCCTGATCAATTCACACATCCATTTGACGATAGTTTAATTCTTTGTTATTGTCTTCATACAAACTCACAATTATGTACTTTAAGAAACACCTGTTGTTAATACATCGTCGGGGTCAACCTTTTCTGAAATTTTTAAAAGACACCAATGAGCATTTGCAAATTTATTCAAAGCTCAGGTATTTAGAGTAAATGAGTTTGTACATGTTCTACTTTATATTTTATATATATAAGTATTCATGTACACTAATTTCAGGTTATAGCAGAAATGCGTGAGAGTTCAAACATTTCTCAAAATTTCTTCTCACTCGCAATGGAACCTTCACTTGATGTTCTCTCTTACAGTGGATGTGTTGTAGGTGGCGTACGATTTCACATATTGGAGCATGATTCCCGATGCACAACACAAAACAGTAGAGTCATGGTAGTCGGTGAAGGTAGTGGAAGCAGTGTCGACAACAATTTCTTCGGTGTTTTGCAGAAAGTGTCGCACGTTAAATATCCATTTGGACGACGTGCTTGGCTATTCAAGTGTCGATGATTTGACATAGACAAAAACAAAAATCATAGGACCCACGAGGAACTAGGCTACAAAACAATAAACACGTCTCGTTTTTTGTTCACTAAGGAACCGGTGATTCTCGCAACCCAGACACATCAAGCGTTCTACCTGGAGGACCCTAAAAATGGTATCAATTGGAAAATTTTTCAAGTGGTGTAGGATAAACATGTATGGAACGTGTTATAAGTGGAAGATATCGAGAATGACCAACTTAATGCATTGAAAATCGTCGTCAAACATCGTGGGAAAGAACATATTATTGAGGATGACACTTTGTGCAAGACTGAAGTTGATCCTACAATGGTGGAAAGACCAAATGTGCGTCATGTCGCAGACAACTTCATAGACGATGAAGATGACGAACAATCATCATCACATCAAAGCGAGTCAAGCAACGATGAATAACAATGTTTTAATCTTCACGTATACACATTAGTCATTTTTCTATACATTTACTTTGCGATACTCACATTTGTTTAACGTTTGTTGGTTTTTATGTCTGCAGAAATTATGTCTAACTTTTCAACCACCACTAATGAGGCAGACTATTTTCTCAACTTGAATGCGTTAGATAACACAGGAGTTTTGTCTTCAATGGGCGACACTTTAGGTTAGTAATTACCATAAACACTTGTAGTTATGGTTATTGTATCTAATAATTTGTGTTTTTCAGTAGATCCCTCTCAACCCTCTCTCGCTCTCAGAATAAGGAGACGACAGCATTCTCGAAACATTGATGTCGAGTGGTACGTACAACAGAATGAGAGAATCCTCATTTCAATCCCTCTAGGAGGGGACAAACCTGTTTCGCCACACGTACCTTGTTTCAACTGCACAATCGGTGTGTTGACGCGAGAAACGTTTCCTATCCAGGTCCTGAAGTGGACAAATATACCACGAGAGTGCATCGAGGTCGTCAAGGGCGGTCTAGCGATAAGTCTGTAAATTCGTAAACATATATATATGTTTCAATTACCTACATATGTAAAAGACTAATCTGAAACCTATTTCTTTTGTAGCAATTTTTCGTGTTCGATCTAATCGATTCACCACTTAATCGGTTTGTTAAGCATCAGATGATCTCCATGTGGAAGGAATTCAGGGGAGATAAGCACTGACATTTCAAGAAGTTTAGCGACCCTGAAAAAGCATGAGCAAACCCACCACCAAGATTGATCAATCGGGTGCAAGATTGACACTTTCTTTGTGACCACTACATCACTTGATAGTTTCAAGACATTTATATAGTCTACGTTAAAATCAGTTAACATTTCTTCATTTAATTTGTTTAAAAGTATAACATTTTGCATCATTTTTGGAATGTAGGAGTAATCAAATATGTGCAAGGCTTCTAGGGCGCAGTAGCCTTACAACCATAGGAGCGACACAAAGTCGTTCCTTCAAAGACAAACAAAACTAACTGAATTACGCCATCGCTCGGTGGACCGTGTCGAGTTATTTGGAGAAACACACACAGTTGTATTGGCGAGTCCATTTCACCAGCAATAGAGGATGCGTTTATAAGTTTATAAAAACTTTTTGTTATACATTCAATTCTATTTGTAAGTCTGATAATCTCTCAAACTTACAAACTTTTATTGTGCAAAATCAAATGTTGGAACTCCAGGCTCAGCCCATCCCAGAGGGTTCTCAACCACTATTTAAAGATGAGATATGCGAGATCGTTTTGGGTAGATGACTGGGCTACTCAAAAGGTCTTGGTTGGGGTCCAAAACCCAAGTCCAGGAAGAGTTCTACTTCTGCTTCTTCTTCCAATATTGATGACCTCCAGGCACACATGGCAGAGGTTAGCGAACTAAAGGCCAACCTTGAAAACGCTAACTGCATGATTGAAGAACAGTGCCTGAGGGAGGAGGAGCGAGATCGACAAATAGCAGACCATGCATGACAAATGGTGGAGATGAAGAAGATGATTGAGGAGATGAGTCGGACACATAGAAGACCGTGAATACTTGGGGTACATACTTTTCAACATTTAATTTTTTTAATTTTGCATATGTGATATTTTAACTCTACTTTTAGGTCACTTGTAGTTTTTGCGTCCATGACTAGAGCATAGTATATAAGTGTAGCTTTTTTTTAATGTTAATGTAATTGTTTTATATTATATGTAATTGTTTTTATTAAACAACTTTCGTGTACCTTGTTTATTATAAATTTAAATATTTTAATTTTCATAATTTACTGCAAATTTTGTTTATTGTCTTGCAAAGCGGAACCGAAAACAATAATTTACAATAACAAAAAGAAAAATAACAAAATTAATAATTAAATAACTAACAAAATAATTTAAAATTAAAAAATTAAAATCTACCCCGACGTATATCGAATGTTGAGGAAAAGGACAAACCCTGACGTTCCGCATTGACGTCGGGGAAGGCTTTTTCTGATGTTACATTGGAAAAGAGTTTGGCTGACATGCCGTCAGCACATCGAGTTTCAATTTTTCTGACGTCGCACTGCTACGTCAGTGAACTTTAAACCAACGTGGACGTGTCGCGTGTCGGGGAAGGTGTCCCCGACGTTTATGCCGACGTCGCGTATGACATCAGAAATACCTTCCCAACGCGGTATGTGTTTTCTTCGATGTTTTTCTACGTCGGGAAAGGTCTTGATTCTCGTAGTGTAACCAAGTCCCTCTCGGATCAGTGAGAGGGCAGGTAACCTTTGTCAAAACTTGAAATCAACACTTTAGGGAACAACTCATCTACTTCTTTTAAAATTTGGAATGAGTGAATTTCATCTTGTGTAGCTATGTTTCCAAATCCCCACTAGTCTCCAAAATGGAAAGCTTATTGAGTCTACAAATTGAGCCACTCACCTATACAAATTACAGGATAAGCCTTCATGGACAGAAGTTCATAACTCACTCAAAATTGAGATAAAGTTAATTACTTGTAGTTATCCTATGAAATATTAATATATTTAGTTAACTACATTTTCTAATTCATTCTTATACAAACTTATTGGATACTCCCACTTGCATTTCTCCACATGAACATTTTTTTTTAGATCAGAATGTTTGAAACAATTATACATTGGGTTCTATCCATAGTGTTACCAAGATAAGACACTCAACTTTATCTATATACTATAGACTCTTCAGGTTATTACTTGAAACATGATCCACATGTATGTCCACTATATACGTTTGAAGTCTTATGAAATAACGTTTGATTTTTTCCACAATGGATAGTTAATTATTGCATGTTTAAAATAATCAATTATTATTATATCAAATAACTAATTTAGCTACGGAATTTAGGACATAAATCTCAACATATCGGTGATAGACCTATCAATGTGAAAGACTCATATCATTAATAAACTATTATTTTGTGTTAAAAGTGTATCATATATTAAGGTTGTCAACAAGCCCAGATCGAGGCAAGGGAGGGTTTTCCTTCCTCAACCCTTCCCTGTGAATGTTATTTACTCACATTCCTACCCCTATCCAAGCTAGTGGGGATGGAGGCAAGGATATTCTCCATCGAGGAAATTATAGGTCCCAAATTATAAGTCCCCTTGAGACCCATTCCCCTTTCAATTATTGAAATCAATAACAACGAACTGTTAGGATTTATGTCATTATCTTATAATTTGTAATTCCGTAAACAAATTTGTTAGATTTAGTGGACTTGGCCCAAGGAAGATTTGACCTAATATTTTTTTTCTTTTTTTCTTTTATTCCTCATTGTAGTCTATTTATTTTTCCCATGTATTATTTGTTATTATGAGAAAATAATAAAAAAAGAGATTTGCAGGGTGGTTTTTCTTTTGAACTAGTGTTTATCCCCACATAACTAAAAATTATGTTTGCTCTTTATCTCTTTTTTCAATTTGTTATTACATGTTGTGTTATCTTCATCTCTTTATTGATGACCATACCCGTCTTACCTGGATCTTTCTAATCTCCAACAAATCTAAGGTCATTCCTCGGTCTTCAGGGACTTCTACAACATCGTAGAAACACAGTTCAATGCAAAGATTGCTATTTTGCGAAGTGACAATGGTCATGAGTTCCAAAATCACAACCTCAATGAGTTTTTGTCATCCAAAGGCATTATCCACCAAAGTTCATGTTCCTACACCCCCAACAAAATGGAGTAGCCAAGCACAAAAGTCATCACCTTTTGGAAGTTGTTCGTTCTCTTATGTTGTCTACTTCCCTTCGTCCTTCCTATCTCTAGGGCGGTGTTGTTCTCACTGCAACCCACCTTATCAACTAAATGCCTTCTCGTATCCCCTTAAAATGTCTTAAAGAGTCATATCCCTCTACTAGCCTCATGTTTTATGTTCCTCTTCGAGTGCACAGGCTATGTTCATAACTATGGCTCTAACCTCAAACGGCTCAAGAAGAATAGCCAGAAAACATAATCAAATATATTTGACTAATAATAAGGACACTGACAACATGTTTTTTTTATTAGTTAAATTTTTAACAATGCAACAATTTGATTTGCATCCATCTCTACCTTAATAGTCATAACGCATTAACCATTGAACTCAACGAACTCATACGCTCGAACAATCATGTCCAATCTTGAAGAGTTGTATCTCCTTGATACTAATTGCACCTATTAGACTATCAGTTGCACCTATTAGACTCAACGAACACCCATACTCGAAGAGTCGTGCCCTATCTACAAGGGTAAAATATGACTTTATTAAAAAGGATAGGAACAAATAAGAAATATAAAATTCTCCACATTACTTCACTTATAGATATTAAATATTGTAGATTACAGATAGAGGAATTCTTATGGACAGTAAAATAAGAAAATTAAAATTATTTACCAAATATAGCAAAAAAAAATTAAATAAACTATAAATAATTTGATAGATTTTGTAAATAGTTTCAATTTTTTTATATTTTAAAATATTTCAAAATAAAAACACAAGTAGTTTTTCTGTCTACTTATTTAGAAAACTATTATTTCATTATTTCATTATAATTTTGAGAATAATTTTTTTTAAAAGAATAAGAATGGAATACTTTTACTTTGAGTTGATTTTAAATAAACCTAAAGTGAAAGTCAAAATGGTTTAAATTGACTCATTAAAAAAAATTAAAGCATTTTAACAAAAAAAGAAAAAAGATTAATTCATTGGCTAAATATTTGTTTTTCAAATTGAACATATTTCTCATATTTTGTTATTTATATTTGGATTTTTAGCCAAATTCTAAAAATATGTTTCCAAAACTATTTGCTTAAAAAAAATTAGCTTGGTTTAGGAAAGACATTAGTTAAAAGTAGATAAATGAATAAGAAATTTAGAGGTGAAGAGGATTTTGTAAGACCCATAGTGATAGAAACAGTAGAGTTATTAGGAGAATACTAATGTTGTTAGTTTGGACATATCAGCAAACAGTTAGTAAGTAAGATTAGGCTGTTTTGCTCTAAAGAGGAGGGTGAATTTGGGATAGTCTAGAAAGAGGGTAGGGGTTACTTTATTTTCAATTCTTGCGGTATTATAGCATTTATTTCATATATTTACATTCTTTGATTATTCTTGAGTTTATCTTGTGTTCTTGATATAACTCTCATAAGTTGGGATCTAATAGATTTATAGGCTTGATTTGTTAAAAGTAAAAGTAAAGCTACCAACGTCAACTCAAGTAACTTAAATTAAGAAATTTTTACTTTTTTGATTTTGAAGTTAGACATTCAAATTCTTGTATCACATGTACGTATTTACGTATTTGTTTGAAAATTTAATTTAAATAATTTTTAAATTTTTTTACAAAATATCATAATTTATTAGTAATAGATCAGTTGATTATTATATATGTTTTTTTTTTTTTGTCATAAACAGCGATAAATACGTGGTTATTATGATACAAATAGATAAAAATACTAGTCTATATTGATATAAGATGGATCCTGATATTTTTTAAATATTTTAGTTTATATTTTTCATTTTGAATATATATTTTTTTATTTATCGAAGGAATTTTAAATTTTAGTCCGTTGAAAAGAAGGAAAAATGCGTAGACCGATCTGATCTAAAGTTATTGCATATTTGATGGCCAAAACACCGGGAATTGCTCCAAAAGCATTGCCGATTAATAGGTAAAATGGAACAGGAGTTTGAATTCATCGAGTGAAGACCCACAGATCAAACCACTCACAAAGCTAACCTAATTCATCACGCCAAATCAGTAGACTCTACTGCGGATTTCAGAAGGATCACTTGATTTAGGGTTATGTTTCTCTTTTTCAATCAATGTCTTCCGCCGTCACTTTGTATTTCTCGCTTGGATTCATTCCGTTTCTGGTAAATTTTTCGATTTCATTTTTCCAACCATGTACAAACAATTGAACCCTTTCTTTTATGTCTTGAGAATTTTGGATCACCTCACTATTTTCTGGTTATCGAGCTGTGTGTGTGAAGTGAATGGGTTGAATTGGGATTTCGATCAATTAATTTCTATTCTGTTGACATATAAGTGTGTGGGAAATCAACTGCTAGTTTCTTTTCTATCCGTTCCGTGATTTTGAATATCGGATTTGTTTGTTTTGATTCTTCCATAGAATGTACATGTTATGTTTTTCATTGGTATCTGTAGAACTACTCTTTTGAAATTGGAAAGTGGATTGATTATCTAGAAACTTTTGTTGAAGGTAACAAAAAATCAGATTGTTGAATTTATGATCTGTTCGAAAGGAATACATCAGTTTTGTGATTAACAGGATTTGTTGGCTCGATAATTGTAATTGTGTGTATGGTATCGATATAGTTTAAAATAGCCCTGTCATTCACATGTTTGTAAAATTCAGTGGATTTCTTCTTTTTGTGTATTATATGGGATTGAGAATTTTTCTGCGATGATTGAATATGATCTCGTGTTCTGTAGCATCTTTTGGCATTTTTCTGCCCTGTATTGGTTGTTGGACAAGGTTTATATATCATGATATGTTAGTCAATTTTGATAGTTTCTTACACTTTAAGTTCTTTTTGTATGCCAGCCTGAGTTTGGTATTCATGGATGATCAGTACTCGTTATCTTGGGGAAACTTTTAACTAGAAGCATGGAGGACAACGGGCTTGAGCTTAGCTTGGGTCTGTCTTGTGGGGGATCATCGGTCAAGTCTAAAGGAAAAAATGCCTGCTCTTCTGATGTTGGAACAGAGGAAAGTGATAGAGGCAGTAAAATTATTGATGATTTCAAGAATTTCCTTCAAGGTGGTAATCAGAGACTAGATATGGGCCCAGTTATCATGAGAAATGACTCAATAAAGCTTAAAGACAATCTTTTTAATGACCTTTCCCGGGCTAATACAGATGGAGATAGTTCCCTGAACTTGAAGGCCAATGGGATCTGGCTAATGAAAAAGAAGAACCCTATAGACATTCAGGAAGAAAAACAGCCAGAGGTGAGTAATAAGCGAAAGATATTTTTTGAGGAGATAAACTGCCAAAAGAAACATGAAGGAGATTCCAGTCAGAATAATTTTGATGACAAGGTAAAAGCATCGCATAATTCCACAACCGAGGATGGTTCTGTTGCCGAAAATGAGGATGTTGGGGAGTCTGAACTTGAGGGTTCTACGTCAAGGCCAGTTTCACAAAATGATGGATGTGCTGAGTTAAGTACTACGGACCTGAGTGGGCAGAAAAAGGTTAACAGTTCATCAGGTAGTGATATCGAGCTTCAAAACTTGAACAGAAGCGTTCCGTTCTCTATTCAAACTACAAGTTTGCAGAATGGTATTTCTCCTCCAGTAGTCAAAGATTCTCACGATGCTGGTGCATCCAGTTCAACTGGCCATTCCCTACACTGCATAAGGCAAGCATTCCTCACTGGAAATGGTGAGCAATGTGGGTTCCAGCCTATGAATCCTGGAAACTTGCCTTTGATGTTTGGCTATTCTTCTAGCCAGCTTCCAACTTTAGATAAAGATAATTCCCGGGGTTTGATTTCCCAACCACAGTTGCATAATACATGTAGCAGAAGTCAACCGTCTTCAGGTAAACATCTTATCCTACCTCATCTGGTAGAAAACTCATTCTTTCTTTCAAGATAGGAACAAAACTGCGACTGTTCCCTACCCTTCCTTCATTATTCTGGATCACTCTTGGTTTTAAGTTACGTCATTGAAAGTTAATGATAGGCCACCGATTATACACCAGTATGTTCATAGGGGGGCAGAAAGGGCTAGGAAGTAGTTATACTAGTGAGTTGGGAGAATCATCCAACAGTAAGGATGATTTTTTTCGGAAAGTTTCAGGAGGTGATTAGTAGATAGTTATGTAGGGAGTTACTTTACTGTTATTGGAGATATATGTTTAATATGGAGTGAAGTGAGTAAAGGAGACAAACAGTCTTTTAGTTTGAGTGTTGGTTTCTCTCTTGTGTGAGAGGAAAGGTTTATGTAATACTGTACTATAGTTATATAGTATGTTTTCTGTGAATTAAAAGAACTCTTTTATAGTATCTATCAGTTAACAGCAAGAGTGTTAACGGATATAGACTATGTTCAAAATGAATATTGAAGAAAATTATAAATTATTTTTGTTGTTATTACCAAACAACTTTGAGGTTTCAGTTGTTATTTTGCTTTGCGCTATTATAGATTTCGATAGAGTTTACTTGAACCAGTGGTGGATTTAGAAATTTTGTTAGACAAGCATTCTCATCTACCTTGAGGAATGCTTGCCTTATGCTTTATAGTTTAGTAAAAATCATCTAGAAAAAAAATGTAAGGAGTGGGGCTTGAACCTAGGTCTAGAGAGGGCTAGGAGATAGCTTTACCATTGGACTAGCTTCTGGTATTGTTATGTTTTCAATTATATATATATATTATAAAAGAGCATAAAGTTGAGGGAAGGCTCGAGCTACTTCTAGCAGGAGCCCCTTTCTAAATCCATAAGTGGCTCAAACGCTTACAAACATGAAGAAACTCAGGAGCCCCTTTCTCCCATACAAGTTACTTCTAGCAACCCAGCTTGAAGCCAAAAGAAGCATACCCAACTCTTGTTCCTACCAATGTAGTATTAACTACAAAAACAATATTTCCATGATTCTGCTACCATCTATTGATTAATACAACAATGTCTCATTACATATATGTCAATTTTCTCACCCTTTTTCTGTATGCTTCCACGATTGGAGGTCTATCAAATTTTTAGGATACTTGCAATGGACGCATTTTATTACATTTATATACCATCCTATATATCATAGTGTAATTTCATTTTCCTTTGAAGCTTTTATTTCAAGATAAATTCTTAACTTTTCTCATGAATGTTCCTTACATGCAAGGAATTCTTCCTAGTTCAGCTGAGGTTACTCAATATGATCCCAGGACGTCAGAACAAGAGAATGTTGATAATAATAGCAGACAGCCTACTGTCGAAGAAGGGTCCTCTTCTCAAGCAGGGGCCAAAGGAAGCAGCAGTAGCCTTGGGGCGAAAGATTCATCTGAACGACCAGGCGGAGGTTTGTTCAATGAAATTTCTGCTATAAAGCCAGGTCTCGCCGCTGATGTCAAGTTCGGGGGATCTGGTTCTTTCCCTAATCTACCTTGGGTATCTACCACGGGTACCGGTCCAAATGGTCGA
This sequence comes from Cucumis hystrix, assembly GCA_025688845.1. Classification (NCBI taxonomy): domain Eukaryota; kingdom Viridiplantae; phylum Streptophyta; class Magnoliopsida; order Cucurbitales; family Cucurbitaceae; genus Cucumis; species Cucumis hystrix. The sequence continues at coordinate 21,837,263 of CM046884.1, forward strand.
ACCATTTCTGGTGTTACCTACAGATACAATACCGACCAGATCAAGATTGTCTGTGCTTGTCATGGTACCCACATGTCTCCAGAGGACTTCATTCGACATGCTAGTGAAGAGCGCATCAGTTCGGAAAATGATGCTGGTTTGGCTCCATTTTCAAGTAACAATCCTTCAACCTCTACACAAAGTTGACTCAGCATCTATGTTTGCATAGTTAGGAATTCTGTTGTGGATTGAATTCAACCTCTACACAAAGTTTGACTCACAACCTCTATGTTTTTTGTTTGAATAGTTAGGAATTCTGTTGTGGATTGAATTCAACCTCTACACAAAGTTTGACTCATAACCTCTATGTTTTTTGTTTGAATAGTTAGAAATTCTCATGTGGATTGAATTAAACAACATTCCTTGTATTATCCCCTTCCAAAAGAATCACTTTTCTCATCATTTTATTTGTTCAAAAGTGGGGAAGGTTTGTTTTAACTGATCCAACTGAGTTTTGTACAATGTTTGAGAATGATAGTATAACATTCAATGAAGTTTTCATCAGAATACCTGTTTGGCTTGGAAGAGAAGTGGAACTTTTACACGTGTCAACCCCACATTGTTTGTCTTTAGTGTGCAGTTTAATATGTATCCTGTCAGATTTCCTCTCTTTAACCAATCAGATCGTTGACTGCCATCCACGTGTCAGCAAATGTCTTGTGTTCTCACTACCAACTTTCTTCACTTTCCAATTGTAGGTGCAAAGAGAGGCCTATAAGTTTGACATTCATGAAGGGGAACTTTAATTTCATAAAGCTCCATTTATAATTTCTTTTAATTTAATATACTACTATATGTCATTCTTCAATTTTTTGCCCATGACATTTCAATTAAATTGATACATATATATATATATACACTAAAAATTTATATAGAAAAAATAAATGAAAAGGACAAAAGATATCTTTCTAAATTTTATACTGATCATCCATCTCACTCAAGGAATTTCTAATTTTCATTTCTTTGGAGTCGTCGCAATTTTTTTTTTTACTACTTCTAAGTTAGGGATGAAAATTTAAATTTCTGAAGTTAAGAAAATGAATAAATGGTTAACTACTTTAACTTTTGTATGCTCAAATCGGTGAGTCGTTTTTTATTTAGAGGAAATTCAAAGGGAAGGTTACTTGTAGCTGTCTTGCTAAAAATCTGTACTAAAAAATTAGGCAAACATTATTCAACCTTGACTTTGTGGAGCTTGAAAGTTGGCTAATATTTGACTTTTGGTTTTCCTTTAATGAACTATTTATTGTTTTGTTTCATTTAAAAATTATGTTCTTACATCAATTAAAGTATCATAATCTTGGCTTGTCTAACTGAATGTCTTCTTCAGACGCTTTAGTTTAATGTTCCATCCTGCCTTTTGTGCAGCAATACGATAGCTCTGTGAGAATTATATGACATTAGAGGCCTTTTGCTTCATATACTTGTAATAATTTACCAAAAGATTGTTTCTTTTGGCTGCTAGAAATTTTGTGCAACTTATCATTTGATGTAAATATTCAACCTACCAAGCTTCAAATGATTCACAAAGTTAATTCTCAACAACTCCAAGTCCTCAGAAAGCTACAAAAGACTAATTTCAACCAGAGATAGGAAGTCTTTTTGTTCTTGCAAAGTCCCATTTAGAGTTTAATAGAGTTTTTTCAAGAGTTTTTAGAAGAGTTTTTCATGAGTTTTCTCCATGCGTAAGTTTAGTAGAATCATTATGATCATTTTGACTATTTTTCTTTTTCCTGTCATTGCACAAGCACCTTCTCCACCAAAAGCTGGTTCTGGTATTCCACAAAACTTCACCATTGTTATTGGAATCCTCTCCATCATGTTCTCCATGGTCTTCATCCTTGTTGTTTATGCAAAATTCTGTCACCCGACTTCCCATTTTCGTGGCGAACCGCAAGCTCATCTCGGGCATGGACTTCTCAGATCAGACTCAAGATTTTCTGGGGTTGATCAAAAGGTGATTGATGCACTTCCTTTCTTTAGATTCTCATCACTCAAAGGTTCAAGGGAAGGGCTGGAATGTGCTGTTTGCTTATCCAAATTTGAGGACATTGAAGTCCTTCGGTTGCTTCCGAAATGCAAGCATGTCTTTCACATTGGCTGTATTGACCATTGGCTCGAAAAGCACTCGAGCTGTCCCATTTGTCGGTGTAGGATAGGTGTCGAGGACATTGCATTCTTTAAATCTAACAGTATAAGACTAATCAGGAACAACAGCCGGCCAGAGCTGCCACAAGATTCACGCATAGAGCTCTTTGTGCAGAGAGAGGAAAATCATCATAACTCTTCAAGGTCAAACAACGGAACCAGCTCCAGGAAAATAGGAAAAGGTAACAAGGAAAAAGAAGTATTGATCGAAAATGAAGCTGGTGAATGCGAAAGTGAGGAGCGAGTGCTTTTTCACAAGCATAAACACAAGATTCTTGTATCTGACTTTGTTTTCATGAACAGATGGAGCAACTTGAGTTCTTCTGACCTTATGTTCTTGAACACAGAAATGCTTGGGATCATGTCCAGCAATAGATTCTCTTCTTTAGATTCAGAAAGCATTCGCCAATCAGCAACAAGAGAAAAAGAAGGCAAAAAGACTTCACAAATTAAGGAGGAGATGGAAATGAAGAGATCATTCGAGAGGAGGATAAGCATAGCTGAGAAAAATAGCTTAGTTTCAATCTCAGGCATTTCTTCTACATCAGATTCTAATGCAAGTACATCAAGGAAAACAAATCTTAATGAAAGAAGATCTGTCTCAGACACCACTGCTTTTTCAAGATTTGGTTATTTTAATGAGAATGCAACAAGAGACAGTTCTATGATTGAAGCTGATGCAAAAAGTTTCAGAATTAGGCAGCTATGGTTGCCAATAGCTAGAAGAACAGTGCAATGGTTTGCCAATAGGGAACAAAGGTTTCGACTGTCAAAGTACACACAGCAGCCAGATGCATAGACAAAATGAATCTCAAGGGTTTGTAATCCTTGTTTAAAAATATAGTCATTTGATTCGTTTCTAATCATGTAAAATGAATCTTTTGTTCTTTTTTCTCTTGGGTGTTGTTACAGAGATGAGATGCTGCTGTCTTCTAATCCAAAAGTTTGAGTTATTTTGGTGAATTTTCTTAAATGTAAACACGAACCCCTTTTAGTCATATGATGGTTAATCTTTTTGTCATTTTCTTTTAAATATCTTAGCTTTTTAACTCACAAAAGTCGTTAAGTAATCGACAATTAAAGATGAAGAGAAAACATAAAACAATGGAGAATTGACACACAGATTTACGGTAGGATTAGAGAATTTATTTACCACAAATAAGATAAATATGAATACAACTTAAGTTCCCGTTCAGAGCACCTAATAACAGACCGCTTTAGAAAAACAAATTATTAGGAACCAGTAATGACAATCTAGCCAGAGTTTTGCAGCATGTGTGCTTAATCCCTGGCATGTTGCAGGACTCAGAATTTCCAATTGTTTATAAGACAGGCAATCCATATTTAAAATAATAATAATAGCAATAAAAAAAAAAAAAAATCCATTGCTTAAATGATAAAAGTAATAATTTGTTTCCATTTACCCACTAACCAAAATGATTGGCGGCATTGAGATAAGTTTTATTTTGGGAGAAGGTGATGTCACAGTTTAATGCCTAGCTATTGTTTTCTTCCTCTCTTAATTTATCTGCTACTTACCTCCCAAGTAATGCCTACCAAATAACAGCCCCACATTTGTCAACAAAATTTAAAATTCCCTCAACCTTGTCACCTTCTTTTATGAATTTCAAACTACAAAAATACCTGTAGTTTTTAAATTGATTTATGAAGGTGAAGTCATAGAACAGCAGCCAGAGTAGAATACATGAACCACCACAAAGCTGATGGATGAGTGATTCTCTTTGTAGAGGTGTATTTAAGGTTTATTTCATATAAAAACCTCTACTCCTCTTTCCCTTTTTCATGCCTATCAAAAAGGGAGTTTTTAGCTTCATTTGCTTGAGATATTGGCTCTTTTGAAGATCAGTAGATTCCGAAAAAGTATTAACCATTGAAGAATCAATGATCCCGTTAAGTTTGAATGTTTTTTTCCTCTTTTCTGTGTTCTTTGTTGTTGAAGCTCAAATGGATTCTCAAGATGCTGAAAACAGTGCTTTTCAGCCAAGTCTTGGCTTCGTGATCGGGATTCTAGGAGTTATGTTTTTGTTGACATTTATTCTTCTTGTTTATGCAAAGTTCTGCCATAGAAGAGCTTCTATTAGTGTGGATGATGTAAATCATCCTAGACAAATCAGGTCAAGTTCTCGGTTTTCTGGAATTGATAAGACGGTGATCGAATCTCTTCCATTCTTTAGATTCTCCAAACTGAAAGGTACCAAAGAAGGGCTGGAATGTGCAGTCTGTCTTTCGAAATTTGAAGATATCGAAATTCTTCGGTTATTGCCTAAATGCAAGCATGCTTTTCATATTAACTGCATCGACCATTGGCTCGAAAAACATGCTAGCTGTCCTCTTTGCAGGCAAAGAGTTGGCTCGGAGGACTTGAAGGTTCTTTCAAATTCAAGCAGCATGAGATTCTTATTGAGCAACTTATCAGAACTGAAACAAGAGTCAAACATAGAGCTCTTTGTACAGAGAGAAGAAGAACAACAACAACAACAAATACTCCATGGCTCTTCTAGATTCAGCATTGGAAGAAGCTTCAGAAAGATCATAAAGAATGACAAGGAAAATGAAATGTTGATATCAAAAGCTTCTGGTGATTATGAAGATGAGAAAATGAAGAACTTACACAGACACAACCACAAAATTATCGTATCGGATTTTGTTTTCATGAATCGATGGAGCAACGTAAGTTCCTCCGATTTGATGTTCCTGAACAAAGAGATGATTGATGCCATATCAAGCAGTAGATTCACTTCCTTAGAAACAGATATTGAGCAGTCAACTCTACCAAGATCAATGCAAATTGAAGAAATCTTGAAGATCAAAGAGGAGATGGAAATAAAGAGATCCTTTGAGAGCAAACTCAACACAAAAATCCAAAGCAACTCAATTCTTGGGTACCCTTCTACATCACAATCTTCTACAAATCCAAGTCAAACAAGAATTACAAGCCCAGATGCAAGAAGATCAGTGTCAGAGATCACAGGCGTATCAAGATTTGGTCATGATGATCTGTATATGAATTTTAACAGAAAATTTGAAAATGGGGAATCTTCTGATCTGGAAAGCAATGTAAAGCAAGAAAGAATGAGGGAAATTTGGTACCCAATTGCTAAAAGAACAGTTCAATGGTTTGCTAATAGAGAAACAAGGTTTCAAACAGCTGAGAAAAGACAACAAATAGTAGACGCAGTATAAATCAAACCAGTTCTTTTACCTTTTCTCTTCAATTAAATTTCTTTTGTAATTTCTTTTGACTGGGTCCCAAATTTAGAGGACTTTTAGTTTAGGTAGTTAAAGAAATGGATTTCTTTCAAATGTTGCCATACAATTCATAAGTTCTTAAACTCTACATTGCTCTAAAAGTTTCTATAACATTTTCAAGATCTCATTTTTACTAAGTGGGGTAAAGACAATCTGTTCGAGTAACTTCAAAATTCAAACTTTTTTTCCAAAAGAGAATTAAAAAGAGAAGAAGAAAAGGCAGGATTCTCTGCCTGCTTCCTGCTTTAAGTCAAACAACATGAAGGAAGCAGCAGAAGAGAACAAGAAGATTATGCTAAAAAATGGCAAAGTTGCAGAGAATTTAGCATTAAAAACAGGGTTGTGTGTTGATTGGAACAACTTCATTAATTAATGCCTGCCTCAAAATCTATTCTTTTTTTTCTCTCTTTTTGGCCAATACTGCAAAAACACCCTTTAAATAAAAATTGCGCCTTCAAACTAGTTTTAAAATTAGACTCTACTTAGTAGTAAAACTAAACCCCTGAAAAGATAAAAACTGAACCACCAAATAAGTTTTTACAATTTGTAAGTTTTAGGTCTAATTTGAACACTTAAATTTGGAGGTACAATCACATGTTTTTAGGTAGTTTTTTTGCTGGTCTTTTTTAATTTAGAAGTTGGGCTTCTAGCATTGACGTAAGTGATGAGTCTTCTCTTTTTGTCTTTGGCTTAGATTTACAAAAAAAAAAAAAAAAAAAAAAAAAAAAAAAATAGAAAAAAAGATTGAAGCTTTGACTTTTTGTTCATCTCAACTTGCAATTCCAATGGTTAAATAAATGATGAACATGTGGAGAAGTATAATATGTAACACTCAAATTTAGGGAAATGTTGAAAAATTTTCAAGAAGGTGTCTTTGAAATGTTGATGTCAACCATTATTTAAATAATGGAAACATACTAATTTTAGTTTTTCTATTTTAGGATTGGCATATGGGGTTTCTAATCTCCTGTTTTTAGAGGATTATACGAATTTTTAGGTACAAATTGTGAAATGTTTTGATTTAAATTTTAGTGTAGATATCAACTTTTATCTCAAACTTTCAATTTCGTCCAACTTTCTCATACATTTGGTAATATTTTGCATTAAACCTTTTACTGTAGTTGCGGCTGATTTGCCGATTTAATCGAAGGCAAAACTTGAGCCACAAGTTATGCAACATATCAAAGACTTGTCAAGAACATTGGAGCCACAACTTGTACAAAATATAATTTAAATGGAGCTCTTATTCATTTTAAGGTTAACCGCCTCATTAAAAAAGTTTGTTCATTAAATATTTTGAGCTTAGGGATTGGCTAAGCCTCAACCTTCATGTATTGTTATTTAATATCTTTGTGTTCCATATTATGGTTGTTTTACGGGTAGTTATTGTAGACCTTGAGAGAGGTTGTTCTCTGTTAATATAGCATTTTAGAGGGATCCTAAATTTGGTGAATGTGAGGGGATCTCAATCTTAAGGGAAGTCTAAGCATTTTGTTTTGAGGGGATCTCATACAAAGCTTGAAAAGCATTCTTATGGAAGTGGGGATAGCTCAAACTTAGAGGGAGCCTAAATTAAAACTGAGGAGGAAGCTATATGTGAGTCACTTAAGAGAGAGTTTATCAGATAAGTATTTTCTAAACTCTTTATATAGTGAAATTTCATTCCACCGAGCACTACCTTAAGACGTAGGTGATTTTGTACCAAACTAGGTTATCAATCTTTGTATCTTTATTTTTTCTGTTTGCTTCTGTAACGGCTCTCTTGTCGTACATATTGTTGTGATATCGTGCTTGACATTGTGTTCTATGTGAGATCCACCTGTTTTTTCATTGGTATCAAAGCGGGTTTACTGCTAGTTTATTGAGTCTCCAATGGAGTCGATCAAGAAAGGTGGATCAACTACTCACTCTAGATGGTGAAGAAAATCTTATTGATTCTCTTTCTTTGTTAATAAAGCAAATTCATAAGTTTATGAAACATTTTAACAATCGTTCTGGTAATTATAATTTCTCACATGTTAGTGACATCAGTAACAACTCCAATATGTTTGAAAGTTCTAGACCTTTGATAGAAAAGAAGAAGGCAAATAGAGAATGGACAACATTCAATATAAGCAAGACAAAATCTTTAGATGTAGAAAAATGAAGGCTTTGGCCAATATCAAGTTGAATGTCCAAACTTTCTGAAAAGACAAAGTAAAGAGCACTTAGTTACATTGTTAGGTGATGAATTAGTTACAAGCCGTGAATCTAATGATGAAATTTGTTCCTTAACTAGTTGTGTTCCTTTAGAAGAACATGTGGAATTTGATACTCCTACCTTGAAGTTGAGTGAAACATGTAGTGAGCACGTCTTTCTACCCCACAATTTGGCAACTTGATAGCCAAAGAAATCCATGAGAAATGGGAAGAAGATCTTTGGGTGTTAGATCAACATAATGACAAAATTCAAAAGTTGATTGAGGATAACCATCATTTATTGAGCAATATTTCTTATTCTAAAATGGATTTGAAAAGATCTTGGTTGGAATTGGAACCATTGTACTCTAAGTCTATTCACATGTTAAACTTAGGGTTAAATGAGCTTAACAAGATTCACAGTATTTGAAAACAAGTTGCTGATAGATTAGGTGTTGGATTCAATAAGTAGGGAAAAACTGTTTCTAAAGCTTGTTCTTCACAAACTATTTTTGCGTTCCTACTCAACATTCTCATGTGTCAGACCAAATGTCTGAGTAAAGGTCCAACATCTTATCTTGTCATCATAAATCATAGAAGGAAGTGGGTGTATGTTATTTCTATGGAAAGTAATTAAAAATAGAGGTCACTGTTTCCATCTTTATGGCAGACATATGAATAAAACTCAAATATTTCTTTTTTTAAGGAAGAAGGTCTATTAATGCATCATTTACTCGTGCACCTACAAAAGAATTTGAATGGTGGGTAAAAAAGAATGCTTCTCTTGTGGCTATTAATTATAGTGTAGCCTTCATGCCTTTTCATACTTCAGCTAGAAGGGACTGGTACTTTAAGAGTGGTTGCTCCATGCATATGACAGGAGAGAAAAAATTTCTTAACTGATATAAAGTTATGTGGTTATAAACATGTTATTTATTGTGATGGTGGTAAAGAAAGAATTATTGACAAAGAAAAACTTCAATATTCTTGACTTCCTTCTTTCAATGATGTTGTTCTTGTGGAAGGCTTAACAGTAAATCTCATCAACATAAGTTAGTTATGTGATCAAGGTGTCAATGTTAATTTCTCAAAAGGTAAATGTCTATTGGCTTGTAGTGATAAGTCTCTCACCATGATAGGTACATGATCTTGTGATAATTGCTACTTGTGGACTCCTAATGTTTCTAAACAATTGGTTGCACTATCCTTAAGCATGACCAAGTTGTGCTCTCTCCCAAAAAATGTAGAATTATACTCTTATAGCAACTGTAATTTTTTTATATAAGAAAGCCAGAGTTAGGTCAAGATATCCCTTAGAAACAAGGTGAATACTTGTCAATATTTTCATATTTATGACTATAAAGCATGTGTTGTTCACACTACTATCCTCATAAAGCTCGTCATCAGTTGTGTTGGAATATATATTTGTTGAGCCTCTTATGATATGTGATGACATTATCATATAATGTTGCTTTTGCCGTACTTGTGGGTAAAATCATCGCTATCTTATCTGAAATTTTGGTGAATGGTACATAAGTTTCTTTATTCTGAAAAAGATATTGATGATGCTTCTACTGACATCAATTGTGTTTTTTAGGTTAACAAAGCTATTATTATTGCCTCATCTAGTTAGTTAGATAATTATTATTAAAGGATGAAATCGCTTCTTCTGATGTATCTGCTAGTGTTACTTTTGAAAATTTGTTAATTTTAGGGTGTATAAGAATTTGATTGTTGATAGTGTTCTGGTTGATTAAAGTGTTGTGAGTTATGATGATCAAGATAATGATGTGTGTAAAGATATTTTGGTGTAGGTTCTAAGGAGATTAAGGATGTTAGTACATCTCATATTCCAATTGTTGGTCATGTTGTTGTTGGATATGTTGTTAAAGAATTGTTGCTAAGAAAGAGGCTTTCAATCTATCTTAGAAGATTGTTTTAAATATTTTTCTTTCCTGGTGCTACCTTAAAAGTTTTAGGCTTTTGCTTGCCTTTATTTGGTTTGATGTACTTAATTATTATTCGCTTTAGCTGTTTTTATAAGTCAAATAAAAGGGGGAGACTGGTTGCTGGTTTGTCTAATGGTTTTTCTCTAATGGTTGTTGATTTGTTTATAAAAAACATTGGTTATAAAAATAGCCAAATTATGGGGAGATTGTTACTAAAGTTGGTTGACTGATTTTAGTAAAGGCAAAACTTGAGCAACATGTCAAAGACTTGTCAAGAACATTGAGGTCACAATTTGTGCAAAATATACTTTCCATATATGAAAGGGCGATTTGCATATTTGTGGATTCTTTATTATATTACACAATATCTCCCTTTCGTATTCTCTTGCAAATAATATATATTCTCTCCAAAATATATTTTCAAAGCAAGACATATTCATATGGATCGGAGCTCTTACTCATTTTTATGACTAGTCGTCTCATTTGTGTTCATTGAACGCTTTGAGCTTAGGGGTTGTCTAAGCCTAGCTCAACCTTCATGTAATGTTATTGAGTGTCCTGGTGTTTCTCATTGAGGTAGTTTTCAAGTAGTCACCGTACATCTAATTGAAAGAGGTCATTCTCTTTTGACTTAGTATTTAGAGGAAGCCTAAATATGGTGAATGTGAGGAGAACTCACTCTCAGAGGAAGCCTCAGTATTTTGTATTGAAGGGATCATATAAAGCTTGAAGAAGCATTACTGTGGAAGTGGGGGGAGCTCAAACTTAGGAGAGTCTAATTTGAAACTGAAGAGGAAGCTATATGTGAAGCACTGAAGAGGGAGTCTATCAAATAAGTACTTTTGTTGTAATTACTAAACTCTTTAGAAAGTGAAGTTTCATTCCATCGAGTATTCTCACGTAACATAGGTGATTTTGCACCAAACTGAGTTATCAATCTTTATGTCTTTTTTTTTTTTTCTTGCTTTTGTCACAGTCCTCTTTTTGTATATATTGTATGTAACATCATGCTTGATATTGTATTTTGTGTGAGATCCACCTTTTTTTCAAAACCTAAATAGGAGTAGCAATTTTTTACTTTGTATGAACTTTTTAAGTGGATTTTGGTCAATGAAGTGGAATTTTGTTGGTTTAGAAATATTATTTTAACAATTAACTTTAATTTTTTGTTCCCTTTTTTATTAGATCAGCAGGCTAGTAACAAAAAAAAAAGTAAACATATAGTAAAATTTCCAACATATATGTTTATAAACTTAGAGTTAAATTTGATAAAATTGAAGGTCAATAACTAAGTGTGTGTTTGATTGAGATTTTGAAGTATTTAATTTTGTCAAAAAAACTATTTTGAAAAAAAATTGTAGTGTTTGACAAATTAGAATAATACATTTTTTAGAAATTCATTTTAGAGAAATCATTAAAAACCAAATTTTTAGAAACGGAAGTTTAGGGGATTGACTATAAAATAGATGATTTTTTCTATCTTTACGAAAACTACGAAACTGCCCTCCATACTACCCTCTCCAATCTTATTAATATTATGTTGTTGAAAGAAATAAATTATTATTAAAAAAATATCTCACTTTTTTTTCTCTTTTATTTTAAATAATTATTATTCTGGTGGCATTATTAATTTCCTTTTTTCTTGTTCATTTATTTTTTTCAAAATAAAAGAAAAAGAATTAAATATCTTGATTTTGAATTTAAATATCAATATACTTCTACTCCTAAAATAAAACTATCTAAAAAATTTAATAGGAAAAAAAATAATGTTTTTAGTTCTAACTTTACTAATTTCAAAATTTTAAAACAATTAGTTCCAAGATACAGTGTTATTAATTTCAAAGCATATTTCTTTTTAAAAAATTAAAATATATATATTTTTTATGAAATTAGGTCATAGTGTTTAGTAATCCTTTATGGTAATTTAAGTGAAGTATAAACAATTTTTGTATATGACAAATTAAACAAAATTCACATATAAACACTTATAAAAAAGTCTAACCAAACATGTAAATGTTTAAATTTAAACTCATTTTCAAAAAAATATTTAAAAGGAAATGTATTCTTGAAAAACATTTTATTTTTAATTCAATCCAAATGGACCCTAAAAGAGGTTATGAGTTTAATCTAGTTAAAGAAATGGATTCAATTCATGATTAACTTACCTACTTAAAATTTAATATTCTACGAATCTTCGTAGGATCCAAATGTTATAGTTATTAGATAAGTTATCTTGTGAAATTAGTCAAGATGTGCATAAATTGGTTCCAACACTTCAAATATAAAAAAAGAAAAAAGTAATAGTTAAAAGTGGGCACAATTTGGAGTTTTAGAGATACAAATTGATTTTTTTCAACATTTACAAAAGGGCGTTGGGTAGACTATGCTATATTTATTTATTTATTTTGTTTTTGGAAATTTCTAAAGAGTAATTGATATAAATAGCAAAACAAATAAAATTTATTTACATATATATAGGAAAACAACTCAAATGAACTAAATTTGATAGATTTTACTTATTTCGTATCACTCTTTTTCTACGTTGAAAAGGACAATTTTAGGTGAAAATTCAAGCGTGTATTTTGTGAAGGTTATAATTTCTTAATCAATTAATTTTTTTTTTAGAAAATTAAAATATACTACTAATGTTATTTTTTTCTCGTATCTTTTGTTTGCATTAAAAAAACTATTATTATTATCGTAAAGGTTTTTGTTGATATCTTCAATATTTTTCTACATTTTCATCCATGACATTTTGAAAAGAAAAAAATAGAACTATTATTTCATATGGATGCGAACCTGAAATTATTTCAAGATGAGAATGATGTTCTAAAACGAATATATATATTTGTTTGTATTATAAATATTACAATAAATAGATAGATATCCATCAAGCCATATGTCTTAATATTTAAACACTTGATGTGTTTTCTCGTTAAACATCAAACACTCATGTGATATGTCAAGCAAACATAATCTTTTAGTGACCATGTAATGTCACATCCTACTTGTCAAAATGCCTATAAATAGTGGCTTTTGGTAGAGTTATAAAACACACTTTGGAGAGAAATCCAAAGAAATTGGAGAAAATGGAGAAATTTGAGATTTTCCAAATTTTCTTAATTTCCTTATTTCTTTATTTTCTTATTTATTATATTATATTATATTATTATTTTAATATTATATTTTTTTGGTTTCCGTATTTCGGTAGTGTTCCGTTTCACAACAATTTGATATTTTTTAAGCTTACTTTTTTATAACTAAAATATTTACTCTTTAAGGTTTCTAAAATTCTAAAGAATTCAAAAACTAAAAGAAAATGAAAGTTATTGACCATTTGATAACGTTCATTTCTTTTTAGAAACATACTTGTTTGATAACATGATGGGTTATCAAACGGCCCACTTAAAACAAGTCTACTTCTCTATAATTGAGAAACAGGAATAGAAAACAGAAGACGTTATCAAACAAACTCTATATGTTTCACAAGGCACAAGCCAATAGCCACATATTTCCAACTTAGAATTGTTGAAGCTAGTTATATTTATTTTTGAAGTTTTTATAATTAAGTCATAAGAAAAATGTCTACTTTGTTTGTATAGGAAATAACTAGGTCAATTACTTCAAACGATATTTCTTAAACTATGCTTTCATATTTTTATGATTTTTTCATTGGAAATTTATCTCAATCTATTTATGTGAAAAGTTTTGAAAAGATATATTTTCTTGATTTCAAAATTTTAATATACTTATGTAAATAATAAATATTTTAACTCTAAACATATTATATAATTAGAAGTCAACTATGATTAATAAGAGAATAATAGATATCGAAAAGGTAAATTTTTAAAAATAGTAGATTTTACAAAATATTTACAACCTATAGCAAATTCTATCATTGATAGTCATTGATATGCTATAGTGATAGAAGACTATCAGTGATAGAAGACTATCAGTGATAGAATCCAAAATTTTGCTATAACTTGTAAATATTTTAATTTATTTTGTTATTTTTAAAAATGTCTCTATCGAAACTGAATATGTCATTGATAAAGCCTAGGTTTATATAAATAGAAGATCAAGGGAAAATTTAGAGGCATAACCCAATTTAAATTTATTATTTCATAGTTGTCAATTTCGTTTTTTTCTAATAATAAAATTTAGCTAATTATTTGGACAAATTTGGCATTATCAATAATTAAAAAAATATATTTATATGAATTTAATTATATTTATTTACCATAAATATATTCAACTAGATTTATTACTAATATTAAAGGGAAATTACATCAGATAACAAAAAAAAAATTTAAAAAAAAAAACAGTCCATAGTACCTCATTTTTGCATATTGCGAATATGACAACTATAACAAGTAGTTAATGATATCAGACGGTTATTAAACGGGTATCCAACAATTATCGGAAGGCTATCAAAGGGTTATCGCTTTTAAATTTGCTACTTTTGCAAATTTAGAAAATGTTCTGACATGGTCTTTATGGTCGTAAATATTTTTGCTATTTTTGCAAAAGCCCTAATATTAAAACTGATATATTTGAACTATTAATTATGTAATATTTTCTTTATTTTATTTTATTTATTTGATTCCATTTAATGATCCTAACTAATTAAGGTATATATCGAAGTTAATTGAATTTAGAGAATTGTCAAAAATAGCCAATTTGACAAAATATTTGCATTATAGCAAAATTTTAGATTCTATTAATAACAAACATTTGATAGCCAGTGATATCCTTTTATCAGTGACATTGATAACCAATTATAGAAGTTTATCACCGGCTATTATTGATAGAATCCAAAAATTTTGCTATAACTTATACATATTTTAGAGGCACTTGCAAAAATGGCAAAATAAGTTATAATAATTAAGTTCATAGCATACACTTTATTATTTGCAAAAATGGCAAATACAAAGCCCAGCCCACACATCAAGAGGTAAAATATCACAAATGCCCTCATTACTAATATACGTTGGATACACCTTATACACGTTTGATACACCTAATATCTCTTGATACACCCGATATGCCTGATACATTTGATTGATACACTTGATGCACATGATACTCTTTAATACACTCGATACCTTTTCATGCATACTTGAAACATCTTGATACACATTATAATACTCCTCGTTACACTTAATTCTTCTTGATACACTTGATACCCCTTAGGTCTTGATAGATTGAAACACTTAAGGACCTCACTTATAAGTTTGATACACTGCTAATAAACTTGTTGTACTTCATTGGTACACTCAACAAATTTAATACATTTGATGTACATGATATGTTTGATACACCCGATGCACTGCAGACACACTTAGTATTCTTCACTTATACATTTGATTGATTAAATACAGTTGATATGCTTGAAGTCCTACTTATACACTTGATATACACTTGATATACACTTGCAAACTTGATTCATATACTTGATAATGATTCACTTTACTGATATGCTTTAACAATATATTGTTGATATACTTAATAATGATACACTGAATTACACCATTCATATACTTAATAATATTCTAATGAACTGCATAAATTTTGAAAAAACAAATCGTGTAGTAAGTATATTAACCAACTAATACATATAATATAAGTATATCACAACACCGATATACAAAATTGAAACAAAGTAAAACTAAAGCAAAATCAATGTAAAAAAATAAAACAAAATCATTTGGAATCAGATTCAACTCAAAATACACATCAAAGATAGTAAAAGAAATCACAAATGAAATTAAATTACACCGATCAACGACCATTATATTTCATATTGCAATTATTGTACTATTGATATTCTAAAATCAAGATTAAGACAGAAAGAATAAATAATTTTTTTAGTATAAGAATAAATAAATAATGAGTAGGACATTCAAAAGAGGAAGATAAATAAATTATTGAAGGATAGTTTAGGAATATAACAAATTTAGGATGAAGAGTATTTTTATAAGTGAAAGTTTTGTCATATTTGCAAAATTCTAAAACAATGTGCTATATTTGCTATATCATATTCTCAAAATGCTACTCTATGCAATTTTTCAATAATTTAATATATTATTCTATTTTTTAAAATGACTCATTAAATATCTTATATTTAACTTAAATGAAATTTGAATCATATTCAAATATAAATTTCTCTCATAACCAATAATTTTAATATGAATAAAATTCACATTAAATTAATATTTGAACGCATTCAAATATTTTATCTCTCATAAATTAATTTTGAATCATATCCAAATTAAATTTATAGAATAAAGTTTGTTTAAAATATAAATTTTATATTATAATGTATCACCATACATTATACTAATTTCCAAAGTAAATTTGAACATTTCAAATTACAACCTATATAAATAAATCTCATTACACTTTACGAGCTAGGAATGAGATCTAATGTACCTACAGATCAGAAGCTACAACGATATGAGATTAATTGGCTAAACTCATTAACCACATTAATCAATATTCGTTAACGGTGTGTACACTCCACTAAACACTCACAACTAAACTCTTTTCACTGTAGATATATTTATGTGTCCATGGATATAGACCAATAATAGTAAGTTAGTCCTTCACGAGTGTTCGTAACACCAGCTGGGTCAAATTACCGGTTTACCCCTAGGTTACCTCTAGTCCTTAAATACCACTGCTCCTCTAATGAAAAACATGTTTATGATCCAATCAATAAACAGAAACCCCTCTTTTGCCATAGAGAGGGTAAGGCCCTTTGTTCAAGTCCTAAAGACACCATTTAAAGGAACACTCATCTACATACCCTAAAGTAGGGAGGGAGTGAATTCGATTTATGTAATTATGTTCCTAGCTTTCCACTCGGTCTTGTCCCCAAAATGATAAGCACATTGGGTCGACAATCTGGCCACTCTCACACATACAAATTAAAGGACAATCCCTCGCGAACAAGAGCTCAGAATACATTTAGGATTAAGACTAAGCTACCTAGGTCATCCTAATGAAATACAAACCTAACTAGTTAACGAAATTACATCTAGTGGTTACTATTTTGTAGTCCGATCCTATGCAAACTCATTGCATAGCCCTTACTCGCATGTTACCTACACGAACACGTTGGATCATTGCGTTTGTATCAAATAAAAAGTGAGTCGTATCCATAGTGTTACCAGGATAAGGTACCCAACCTTATCCCTATACTATAGACCCTTTAAGCGTATCTCGAACATTGATCCTTGTATGTTTCTACATACTGTTCAAGACTCATCAAACAACTTAGGATGTTAGTTTATTGGATTTGAATTATTAAGACAAAACTAATAATATAATCAATAGCATTTATTGAAATTATAATAATAACCCTTTATTAATAACGGTCAATGGATTATATTTACAATCTACGAGTTTTAAGACATAAATCTCGACATATCGTTAAGATGTTCACCATATCTTTCTGTTGCGTGCTTAATTCAATGCAATAAGTCATGGGTCATGATCATATAGCATGTGAAATGCTCACTATGTACCTCTTCATTGCGTAATAGCTAAGTCCTCATTGAGTACAAGTTTTTCTATCGCTTGCCCAAGTGCGAGCAAAATAGTAGGTTTACCTGGATGATCCAGGGTCAAACACAGGGAGTGGGTTTCATACATTAGTTCTAGGATCTACTTATCGTTTAGGCGTTATGGCTATTGAGTTAAAATAATATAAAAAGAACTAAAGCTACTTACTTACACCTAGAGACTCATGCACAGGAGAATAAATTATGGAAAAATGAAAGATTGAGCAAAATAACTTGCGTTAAGGAAGGCGGTGAAGGAAGGTCTCATGCTATCAGGCGAATAAATTATATGACTACCTCGATGCGATATAACTCACCAAGCTATCTTATGAGTAAGGTGTGCTCCTATCGAAGTCATTGAACGCCACACTTAGTTTCCTCTTAGAATCCAAATGACTAAGATTGGCTAAATGGTTTATATCTATAAATACTTATTTATTCTACTTAGAGTGCTTCACATTTAAGGACAACAACCTTTCAGTGTCTTAGTCCACACTTGTTCATCTTTCGGGATATAAATGAAGGAAGTCTTCTCGCAACATTGAGAAAATTCTTCCTCACGTGTGTTAGCCACATCCTTGCTACTCACCCTCTCGGATAGTTGCTGACATACACTAGCCAAGTATAGAATGTAGCTTAGCTAACACACTAAGCAGTATAAATAACTATTACTTATCGTGAACAAATCATAAACCTAAACTACAAATAACACAAAGATAGATGAACAGTAAAGACATGGATGGATTGAAAAGTGTATAAGATACATTGTATTAAGGAATGAAGGCCTTCGGTCAATGTACAATATGACTCAATACAATATAAAAAAATAGTACAATGGAAAGAAGAAGAAAATAAAATACAAGTTAGGGGGGAACGGGGGATGGACTCTTTTCCTCTCAAACTGTAAGCTTTCGTGTTACAATCTGGTCGAAGAAGATGAAGGAGTACTGTACAGATGGTGGTGAGGCTAATCCTTGCCACCAACTCTATAGGTTTTGGTCCATTAAGACCTCAGCTGGCCCATGCAGGTCCCTTTTTTGGTCTATTCGGACCTCCTTTCTCTTGATAAAGATGAAATGCTTTTATAGACAGGTTTAGGCGAGAAACTTCTATTCCTCTGAGATTGTCATCGCAAACTTCGGCCCTATGAAGTCACATCACTCTAACTACCATTCTTGTCCTCTAGTGAGCCTTCCTCACGTGATGACGTGGTTCCTCGTCTGAAGATGTTAATCGCCAAATGTGTTTCCATCGCGTAGTTCTTGAGCGAGATGTCTCTTTTGCTTCATAGTTTCTTGATTTCTATTCATCATGCGTTTAGACATGAAAACCACGTAAAATGGGCATAATGCTTATGTAAGATGTATTTTTAAATACTTATGTATTTACAACGTAAGTTACGCATTCTGATAATCTTCTTATGCGTTTTGACCTCATTATTCTAATAAAAGAGGTTATAATAATGGGTACTTATATACGTTATCAGAACTCCCAACGCATAACGAAAACATCAGGAGAACCCCCCAGTTCTGGCGCCATTAGTTAATGTATTGGTGGTAAATCCCCAATGATGGAAACGGTAGACATGCGCAGCAGAATAAAGATCGAATTTTTACTCTAATTGCAACTAAACAAGTTTAGTGATTAACATGCATAAAAAATCCTAAAATAACAAAGATACGGTTAAAAGAAAAACCTCACCTTTGATGCTTTTCTTTTCTTGTAATCTCCTCACGTGCTTCTCACGATCTCCTCACGAAATTGAAGCCAGAACTACCACTAGCGTTGACCTGCTATTCTCCCAACTTAGAATCGAATTGTGGGACTAAAAAATAGTGGAGGAAATAAAGAGAGATGATATCATTTGGAGGAACCTAACCTTTAGGTTTTTTTTTGTTTTGATGTTCCAAACCTCAAATGAAAAGTGTTCTTGGTTTTACTTTGTAATTCTCAATTACAAAATTAATTTTCAATTTCAAATCCAAGAGTCATTTCACCTTTGCATAAAACTTTTTTACAAGCAAAGTATATGCAAGAGCTTCCCTATCTCACCACTTGGAATTCTTAGTGGGATAGGTGTCTTGCATGCAATAAGCCATTTACATATCACATGCAAGTGATAAGCTTGCCAATCTCAACAAGTGTTATTATTTAAATTAGTCCAAGGGCAATATGGTAATTCAACATTTAAATCAAATTCAAAGTTTGACTTTTTCAAGTCCAAAGTCAACATTTTGACTTTTAACCATTTTGTCCGTCTTGACTAATTTCAACCTCCAAAGCACGAATCCGTATTCATTTCTCCAAAATTCAAATCACATTTGAATATAAAGTCGGTCAAAGTTTGATTTTTCAAAGTCAAAAGTCAACATTTTGACTTTTTACATTTTTGACCTTTTTCATCAATTCCGAGCTTCCAAATATGAATCCATATTCATATTTAAATCACATTTAAACATGAAGCTCTATCTTAAGTTATAACCGATGACTATATCAGATATATTTGTCGGTTTCTCTCTCTTTACCTAATTCGAACAATTCAAATTATTTCATCATAATGTTCTAACTTGATTCCTTATGAGCTAGCGGAGGAACCTAATGGACCTATAGATCATGGGCTCCAACGATCTGAGATTAACTAGCAAAACTTTTTAGACCGAGTTAATCAACCTTCGTTAACTAACGGGTCTTTCCACTAAAGTTCCGTAGTTGCACTCCCCTCACTATAGATATATTAGTGTC
This sequence comes from Cucumis hystrix, assembly GCA_025688845.1. Classification (NCBI taxonomy): domain Eukaryota; kingdom Viridiplantae; phylum Streptophyta; class Magnoliopsida; order Cucurbitales; family Cucurbitaceae; genus Cucumis; species Cucumis hystrix. Next base: position 21,857,154 of record CM046884.1, read on the forward strand.
CATGTGTTATGACCATGATAAGTAAGTTAATCCTTCACAGGTTGTTCATAATCTCGGCTGGGTCAAAGTACCATTTTACCTCCGAGATTATATATTTTCTCCTTAAGTCCCACTGATCCACTATTGAACAATTAGTTTAAGGTTTAACCTTTAAACCAAATCCCTCTCGAGCCAATGAGCGGGTGGGTCCTCTTGTTCAAGACCTGGATTCAGTCATTAAGGGAACAACCTATCTATTAACCCTAGAGTGGGTAGGAATGAATTTCGTCTTGCACCCTATGTCCCTAGCTATCCACCCGGTGTTATCCCTGAAATAGGAGGCTTATTGGGCCAGCGCCATTGAGCTGCCCTCACCTATGCATATCTAAGAATAATCCCGTGTGAACAGAAGTTCATAGTTAGCTTAGGATTAAGATTAAGTTACATTGGATATCTATAAACGAAATAGTCAGTTTTACAAAGTTAACGGTATTATAACTTAAAAGTGACTATTTCGTGGTTCCAGTCTTATGTAAACTCTTATATAGGATGTCCCCACTTCCATGTCTCTACATGAACGATTCAGGATCACATCGTTTGTACTAACTACAAAGCGGGCAGCATCCACAGTGTCCCCAGAATAAGGTGCCCAACCGTATTCCTATACTATAGACTATTTAGGCTATATACTCGAACTTGATCCATGTTTATGTCTCTACATAGAGTTCAAGTTTACTCAATAATAGCCTTGGGACCTTTGTTTATTGACTTTAAGATTATAGTATCAATAACGATTTTATTGAATAGAATATGATTACAAACTACGAGTTTTAGGACATAAATTCCAACACCCAAAATACCAAACGCAGTACTAATGGAGTCGGGAATTTGCATCCACGTTTCTGACACCATGCATCGCACATCGGAGGAAAGTAAATATATATTTTAATTGTTTGATTTTCCTCGACGTCCTATGAGAACATGTCAGGAATATAAGCCAAAATCTCAACGTTTCCCTTATAGCATCGAAAAAGGTGAAACAATTAAATAATATATTTCCTTGTCCTCGACGTCGTAAAGGTAAAGTTAGTAGTGTGAAAGTCAGTCCCAACATTTGTAAATAGTGTCAAGAAAAATGAAATATATATTTAATTGTTTCACCTTTTCCAACATTTATGTTGGTCACGTAGAGGATGGTCCACATTTGTCCGACGTCAGAATCACTACGTCGGGATAAAGTAAAGGGAAATTGCATCATATGACAAAAAAATTTTTAAAAAAAGTTGTCCGTAGCACCTTTTTTTGCATATTGTAAATATGACAAATATGACAAGTAATCAGAGGGCTATCAAAGAGCTATCAGGAGGCTATTAAAGGGTTGTCCGTTTTTAAATTTGCTACTTTTGCATTTAGAATATGTAGTGACATGAGTCCTATGATCATAAATTTTTTTGCTAATTTCGCAAACACCCCTAAAGTAAATCTACAAACGTATAAATTACTGCATCGGTGGAATCCCAGTTTCTCGACGTTTCTTTCCCCGACGCCATTTTGTGCTTCAGGAGAACTTTGATTTGTTCTAGTGATTCCATATCATGAACAAAAGCGAATATACACTAGAACATATCTTCTAAATACCACAATTTTATCTTTAAAAAATTATAATACCCTAACACACATGATTAAATTTCACACTATCTTCTACTTGGATAACAAGAGTATAGATGTACACAAGTACAGAACTTTAAAAGTCCACAACTATTTGAACATATATACTAATATCTTCAACTATTGTATAATACACTGACACAAATATTGTTGGGATTTATGTCCTAAAACTCATAAATTGTAAACATAATCCATTGACCGTTATTAATAAAGTGTTATTATTGTAATAATTGTTATTGATTACATTATTAGTTTTGTCTTAATAACTCATACAAATCAAAGGACAAAACTTTGTATTTGATACAAACGCAATGAGTTTGCATAAGACCGGTCTGCGAAATAGTAACCACTCGATGTAACTACGTTAACTAGTTAGGTTTCTATTTCACTAGGATGACCTAGGTAACTTAGTCTTAATCTTGAGTGTGTTATAAACTCCTGTTTGCAAGGGATTGTCCTTTGATTTGTACGGGTGAGAGTGGCCAGATCTCCGACTCAATAAGCTTATCATTTTGGGGGCAAGACCGAGTGGGGAGCTAAAAACATAATTACACAAGATGAAATTCACTCATTCCCTACTTTAGAGTAAGTAGATGAGTGTTCCCTTAAATGGTGTCTCCAGGTTTTGAACAAAGGGCCCTACCCTCTCTATGGCACGAGAGGGGTTTCTGTTTATTTGTAGGACCATAAACAGGTTGTTCATTGGAGGAGCACTGGTATTTAAGGATTAGAGGTAACCCAGGGGTAAAACGGTAAATTGACCCAGCTGGTGTTACAAACACTTGTGAAGGACTAACTTACTGTTATTGGTCTATATCCGTGGACACAGAAATATATCTACAGTTAGAAGAGTTCAGCTGTGAGTCTTTAGTGGAGTGTACGCACAGTTAACGAATATTGATTAATGTAGTTAATGAGTTTAGCCAATTAATCTCAGATCGTTGTAGCTTCTGATCTGTAGGTCCATTAGGTCTCCTTCCTAGCTCGTAAAGGGTAATGAGATTTATTTATATTGGTTGTAATTTGAAATGTTCAAAATTACTTTGGAAATTAGTTTAATGTATAGTGATATGTAAAGTTTGCGAAACTTTATTATATAAATTTAATTTTGGATATGATTCAAATTAATTTATGAGAGATAAAACATTTGAATAAGTTCAAATATTAATTTAATGTGAATTGGATTCATATTTGGATTCATATTAAAATTATTGGTTATGAGATAAATTTATATTTGAATATGATTCAAATTTAATTTATGTTAAACATAAGATATTTAATTTAGCTATTAATTAATTGGAGAATTAATTAATAATTTAGTTTTATTTAATTTAATTAAATTAAATTAAATTTATAAGATAATATTGTAGAGATATTCATTCAAATAAGATTTTAATGAAATATTAATTAAATATGATTTAATTAATTATATTAATATAAATTTATAAGATATTGGAGAGATATTTATTCAAATAAGATTTGAATGGAATATTAATTAAATATGATTTAATTAACTTTTAACTAATTGATTAATTGTTAATTAATTAGTAGATTTGATAATTGAATCTCATGATTCACTCCTACTCCTTTTTCTATTCCAAGAGAGAAAGAGAGTTATAAATATATAGAAGAAAACAGTTTTCTTTAACAAAATTCATCAAGAAAAAAGTCAAGGTTTTTTCTCTCGGCAAAAGGAAAAAAGTTTATTAAACATTTTCCCAGAGGATATGAAGGTCTCCGACGGGTGGTGATTTGTAGATTCAGAGACGTCATCGAAAGTAAGTTCTCTCTATCTTTTAATTTAAAAGCATGCTTAGTTTTTATTTAGAATTTTGATTCTAAAATTTTGGTATTTTAAGATTCCCAAATTAATTTGTGTAATGGTTCTTTAAAATACTTCCTAGGGCTTTTATCCCTTCAGATAACACATATATCATCCAAAAGTACCACATTTTTTCAAATTTCGAAGCAACACACAATTTAACAGTATTTCAACATTTGTTCTACTGATTGAAAACATGCACTCATCCTACATACTATTTCCATTCGTAAAAAATTATTGGGAAACTCATGCATGTTGAATCCCCCCCAAAAAAAATTAGTTCTTGGATTTCATCTATAACACATTGTTATTGTTCAAACATGAAAATAAATTTGGAAAAAATCTCGATTTCAGTGTTATCCCAAATCCTTTATAATATACATAATATACCCTGATCAGTTTACTGAAGAACAAACAAAAAATGCTTACCATCCTAGTATTTTACATCTGAATTTTTTAATTACTTTGTTAGTGTGGTCCTTTGATGAAACCCTAGTTCCATAAACAAAAATGGAAAAAAGGTTGTCGGCTGATTTCGTTCCAATATCCTTGCAATTCGAGGAGGTTGCTTGAGGAAGGGTACTTTCCAAACAGTAGTTATAAAAAAATGAATATGTCCCTATTCTGCAATTTTCTTAATAGTGTCTTCTCATTTTCATTCTTTTTTAATAATATTAGCCTTAATGATGAGTGGTGTTGGTCATATAAGTCTTACTTTTGTATAAAATTTTGAAGCACAATTGTAATTTTAAGCTTCTTATGTAATTGGATCTATATATTTAGGCTACATGAGTTAAAACCTCAAAATCAAATACATTGTTCAATAGTAAGATGATGATCTAGAAAATACTAGTCCAAAGTTACTATAATTTATTTAATAATATTGTAATTAATGTTGCTCTCAAGGCGTAGAGTAACTGAATGAGTATATCAAGATTCAAGACTAACTCCAACTATAGTTCTAGAGAATACCTTGGATCATAAATTAGGTTCTGTCCAAGTGAAAGATGCTGTGAAGAATATATAATATATAGAGAGATTTCAAGTTTGAGTCTCGAATTAAAGAAGTTCGCATTAATATCTCTTAATTGTACGCATTAATATATATGTGCGTGGATATAAAGTTCAAAACTAATTATACATAAAATCATGCTCCCACAAGAGAGCAATATTGAATTTTATTGGCATCTTTGTTTGTTCTTGTTTTATATATATTCACTTGCATATGTATTTACAGATATATATATTAGGTTTTGGATAGTAACAAATCAAGGAAAATATATGTCAATTTAAGTTTAGAGTGAAAGTGACGTAAAAATTTAATAAACAAAACCTGAGCGTTGATGAGTATTTTTTAAAAACACAACTAAAATCTATTTATAATTGAAATCAATTTGTTAAACAAACGTATATAAGAGAAAAAAAATGAAAGTATTGAAAAATAAAAATTTGAATGATATATAAATGTCATGTGAGAGATTTGTTTTATGTCATTCAGATTCGGTTAGGAGAAAAATCCATTGAAATAGTTGATATTACTATTACTTATTTATACTTATAAGCTATAACTACTTTCATTTTGTCCATTTAATTATCAAATATGGTCCCTCCGATAATAATTTTAATCAATAATTAAGAATAAGCTTAATTTAACTCTACTTTGATATTGTCCATCTCACGTATTATTAGTTGAACTATAAAAAATGAAAAATTGACAAAACAAAACTATGTTGAATAATTGTTGATGTCGAATTTTAGATAGAAACAAAATATGTACCTGACATTCGACACCAACTCTAAATGTATATTTTGAGAAAATAAAGAGGAAAAGAAAAAGAAAAAGGTTAAAATTCCTAAGTCAGTTTTTGATAAATGGAACCCCTCATTTGTCCTTGACCATTTTAGACTCAACCCGTGGAGTAGGGCAACACAAATATCTCTATGATCCATTTGGGCTTGGGTACTCGCCCTTGGGCTGGGCTAAGCAAGATTGTAACTTCTTCTTAGAATGGATTTGGGCGAGCCCATGCCTTGCTTTCCACGGGGAATATCAATTTTGTCCTTCCCTTTAACTCTTTTTTCTTTGAAAGTGAGAAATTTCAGTTGAAACCCTTTGATTTTCAGTGCTTTGTTGTAATATGAATTAGTTAGTCGGCCAATAAGTGGACAAGGAAGACGGAGCGGATCTGACCACTTGAGGAAATTAGTATTTGTGGAGTTAATTATTGAAGCTTTTGGTATCAAAATAAAGCATAGATCACTTGATTAAAATATCATATTTTGGATCTACCTAATATAATGGTTAAGTATTCAAATCTCAACTATTCTAACCTACAAAATAAAATAAAATAATATAAATACTTTTTAACACCTAGAGAGTTAAAACAGATTAAGAAGGTAAATCTGATTGCGCGTCCTTCCAAAAGCCTATCATCTAGAGCTTTATTTCAGTAGGTCAAGGCCCTAGTCCAAGCGAGACCCGAGCCCCTTGCTTCAGAGTCTGAGTATGAGTAAAGGGAGCCCCTTTCATGAATGAAAAGAAAGACGAAGTGCTCTACGCGTGCAGAGTGGGAAGTTATCTACATGGAGAGGTCTTATTCCGACATCTTTCTTCTAAGAGTAGCACCACGTCTAGAATATCAACGAACAAAACTTTGTGGGTCTATCGAACATTAAGATTTTTTAAAATTGAGAGAAATTCTTTTTGAAGAAGACAAAGGATTATGAAAAAGATACTCTTCAACCAAATAGAAAATTATACTATTTATAGATTTATTCGTGACCATTCGAAAAGTCATATTTTTTTCTATCATTTAGTTATTAGTATTTTCATGAAATGATACATTCACTCATGATGCATCCATTCATGAACAAACACAAACAATTAACCATTTATTCCAATAACTATTACCATTTATCTATGATATATCACAATAAACTAAGATAGACTATTATCTATGTCTATCTACCATCTACAATAGTAGACTAAGATAGCTATTATAATTGTTTATCGTAATTTATCATATACAGATTGTCTGTCTTGGTTTACTGTAGTCTATCATACATACAGATTGTGATATTTTTCAATATTTTTAAATATTTTTAAAAGTTTGTATTATTTAAAATAATATTAAAAAAATAAAAGATAATATCACATTTAACAACTATATGATTTTATTAGAAATATGGTCGTATAAAGTGATTGAATGAAATTAATAATAGCTATTAGCTATGGTGAATTAATCTTTTAAGAAAGAAAATAGGGAAATAGGTAATAATAAATGCGGAGGTATTTTATTGCTTGTTTGTGACAAAAATCTTATTCCCATCTTAAACAACACGGCTTTCAAATTACAATATCTTATGCTTTCAATTTCATATTTATCACTTCAATATATATACATATAATTAATTTTAGAAAAAATGAAACAAAGTCAATGGATATCTCAATTCCTATATCAAGAAATTAAATTTCAAGTACGGTTTTCTTTATATATAAATAACCATTCTTCTTTAAACCAGAATTAAATTATATTCCTTGAAAATTGAAGTTTGTGTGATGGATCTCTTGATATGGTAATGAATATAATTTCATACGACTTTTAATTTGAAAATTTTATAGTACGTTTACTTTAACTTTTTCGGTATTTAATATTGAAAATGTTATATAAATTAAATTATCTTACCCCAAACTAATTATATAAATTCCAAAGTTTCACAAACTTACATTACACTCCAAACCTAACTTAACTACCCACTTTAATATTAAGTAATAACTCCTCTTATCTAAATCTATTTCTATGTTAAATAAATTTAAGTTTAAAATCAAATTGTCACCCAAAAAATATTTAATAAATTAACGTAGATCATACCAATTCTCTTACTTCCATATCCCATCTTCATTGCTATGTGTCTTGAAGATACTGACTCTTGCAACTTCTCCAACATGTTCGTTAATTTGATAGCATGAAGTTTTATCTCAAAACCAATTAATAATGAGAAGAGTAGTTAATCTATCTTATATAAAGTATGGGTCTCCTTAGTTTTTTCAATATGAAACTCTCAACTTCTCCAACAATATATGTGTTTGGTTTAATTTGTGCAATGTTATCAATAATGTACAAGAATAAATTATTTTTGTATTTTATTTATAAAATCAATCATGAAACTCTACAAAAATTTAATTGATAAACAATAAACTCGATTCAAAATTTTGATAGACATCAATTAATTAAAATTCAACAATCAAATAATCCAAATATACAATTAGTAATTTGATGAGATCAATTTTATGAATTTATAAGAAAATTTGTAAAAATTTATTTGACAAAATATTTATACTTTATAGATAAATCATGTAATAAATTTTATCTTTTAGTTATTTTATTTTATGGAATGTAAATAGTTTATCAAGTTTTTCTATTTTTGAAAAATCCAAATAATTAGTAAATTCTAATTAATCATTGATAAATTAATTATAATTATTAAAAATAGATTCATATTATATTAATATCATATTAACTAACTACACAATTACTTAATTGATTAATACTTTTATTACATTAGTTTTTTACCGTTTATTTAAAAAGAAGTATGAATATACATGTGTATAGAAACTAGTTTATTAATTCATAAAATTAAGTTTATATTAAATTTTTTTAATATATGTATATATGTATGTGTTAATTTATTAAATTAGGATAGTTAAATTCATACGCCATAATTTTAATTTTAATTTTAATATAATTTAATAAAATACAAATTTTACTTTCATATAATTAATTATAATAATATATAAAATAAAAGCATAAAGAAATGCATTAAAAGAGGAGAGTGTAGACATAAAGAAAATGTATCATTTTGGATGGATATAAATGATATGTAATCCACATCAAATTACCTATAAATAATAGCATTTTATGAGTTTTATAAATTATACACATATCCGTAGAAATTCTACCCAAATTAGAGAGTGGAAATTTTAGTATAATTTTATATTCTTCTCTATTTCCATGTTATTGTGGTACTCCATTTTCTCTGTATATATCATTTTTTTTTAATAAACACTGTATATCATAATTAATTATTGTTGTTATTTAATGATTTTTTATTTAAAATAAAAAATATTAAAGAAAAAACTTAAACAGGATTTGACTATATTTTGTAATAGTTTCAATATTTTACTATTTTAAAAAATGTCTAATAATATGTATATATTCTTTAGAAATAAGAAATATGATTGATTTATTCTCTCTAATATTTATTTTTTATATTATTTTATAGTTAAATTATAAAAATGTCTCTTAATTTTATAATCCGTGTCTGAAACGCCTTCAAAATTTCAAAAATATCATTTAATTTTCAATATGAGTTCAAAAATACTCCTACCATTAGTTTTGAATGGAAAATGTTTTGAGTAAAAAATACTTCTAAATTTTAAAAATTTCAAAAATACTGTTAATTTAATAAAAGTTAAAAAAATACCTTCATTGTTAGTATTTGAACAAAAACTTTTATTTTCTCATGACAAAAATAACTTTTAAAAAGAGAGTAAAAAATGCTTGTACCATTAATATGGTGATCAATTTGTTTGAGTTTTATTAAGTTTAAAAAAAACCAATTTTAATTTAAATTATATAGCTATTTTCATTTTTTTTTTATATAGATAGTCCTTTCTCTTAATTTTTCAATTATGGGTTAGCTTACACAAGTTTTCTAAACAATCAAAATAAAAATCAAAATTTTAAGTTAAAACATAAAATTATGCAAAATTTTACAAAATTTTAAAATCAAAATCTTCTCTAACATATCACAACGATAAATAGCACATCAAAAAATATTTTGTTACTGACATACATTCAACTACTAATATATAATTTTGTTAAAATATTTAAGTCTTAAAATCATTTTGATCTTATTTATTGTCTTTCTACTTATTATAGTTATGTCTTAATTAAAGTGTGCAATTTTATTTATGTATTTAATTTAGATAAACAAGAGAGGAAAGGGTATTGAAGAAGGGAGGAGAGAAAGAGATGAAAAATAGAGATGTAAGTGCTTTTTAACTTTTGAAGGAAAGGATATTTTTTACATCAAACGTCAACGAATTTTATAGAAAACTAATGGTACGAATGTTTTTTTTAACTCTGTTTTGGAAGTTTAACGTTATTTTGATACTTTTAACACCGTGTAAAGTTCAAAGTTTTTTTATAATAATTTAGCCTTATTTTATAATTAAAATATTTTAGGATTATGCATGTCATTTACTTTTTAATATTAGACTTGAACATGGATGGTGTTTATTTGACCTTATGGTTTGTGTTTGTTTAATGTATGTTTCACCTTATGTCATTTACTATTTTAATATTAGACTTGAACATAACTAAGTTTTTTTGTGGTGAGATGGATTTGACATTTTTTGTGTTTAATTTAGAGGTATACTAGTGTGAATAGAAATGAATTTGATTCAAGCCAATCATTTTGATTATTTTGATTCTGATGACGACGACGATGTTATCTATGTCATTTTCACAACCATGTAGAATTTTTACACTGAGAGGACGTAATTATATATGTGATCGAGTTGTTGAATGGAAACGATAGTAGATGTTTCGATTGTTTTAGGATGAAAAGAGTTACATTTGTAAGGTTTTGTGAATATTTAAAATCCAAGACAATTTTGAAAGCATCTAGGTATCTCACTGTTCAAGAAAAAGTTTCTATATTCTTATTAATCATATAACATAATGAAAACAATCGTATTCCAGCAGAAAGATTTCAACATTCAAGTCATACTATTTCTCTAGCTTTTAAACTTGTTTTGAGAAAGGTTTGCAAGCTTGAACTAGAAATTATTAGCTCCCTCAATATGGACACTGTACCAATGGAGATAGTATCAAATTCCAAATATAACCCTTTTTTTAAGGTAGTGTGTTAATGTTTTGAAATATTACCCTCTCTTGCACGGAGTTCATACTCATTCAAAATATATTTGTGTTTACGATTATGCTTTAGGATTGTATTAGTGTTATTGATGGCACTCACGTTGCTCCAAGTATTCTCCAAAATGAACAAATATCTTTTCGTGAAAGAAAAACTAACACAACATGGAATATAATGTGTGTCTGTTCATTTGATATGTTATTCACGTATGTCATGTCTGGTTGGGAAGGATCGACCAATGATTCTCGTATACTTCTTAAATGTGTCAAGAATCTCGAGAATAAATTTCCTATGCCTAAGAGAGGTAAACAATTATGTCTTTTTAGAACTTTAAATGAAATATATGATTTTATGACAATTTTTTATTTGCTTTATTATATGCAGATCAATACTATCTTGTCAATTCGGGATATTCAAATATGCCAGAATTTATAGCACCATTTCGTAGTCAAAGATATCATTTACGAGACTTGAGAAATGAGACATCGTCCTTGAGGTAAAGAAGAAGTGTTTAAAGATCGACATTCTTCCCTACGAAATGTCATTGAATGCTGTTTTGGTGTGTTGAAGGCTCGATTTTCTAATCTTCCGCAAATGCCTCCATACCCTGTCAAGACACAAAAATATATATTGATAGCATGTTGCACAATTCATAACTATATTAGATTGAATGATCGTCAAGATGATCTATTCAATGACTTTAGCAATGAATCAATGATTTTTGAAGACACACATAATTTGTCGGATAATTTGCAAAGTGATATAATTGAATTAGATGTGAGTCGACATCATCTACGAGAAATGACCCGAGTGAGAGATGATATTGTCAATCAAATTTGGACAACATTTGAAGGATAGATAGAATTTTATGTATGTTATTCGTTTTATTTGTGCGTTAGAACTTTTTTGTATTAAATGATACAAACTTTTAATCATTTTCTTTTTTTATGTTTAGTGTTAGACATATATTTTTATTTGATATTTAATTAAATTATATGTGAATAAAATAAAATTAATAAAACTAAAAATAAATCTTGAAGAAGGAGCAATGAAACAAACTATTAAACATAAAGTAAGAAAAACAGAAAACAATAAACAATATCAAATAAATTATCTGTTTCTGTTTCTTTTTATCAAGAAATAAGAAACAGAAATAGTTATCAAACACATTCCTATTTCTTATTCTAAAAAGAGAATAAACAGGAAACAAAAACGTTACTAAACGGATATTCACTTAACATTCAAATTCTCTAATTCTGCGTGGGTTGCATTTAGTATAGAATTATAGTTATCAATCTTTGTTTTCTGTGTTTCATTTTTTTTAATGTAAATATACAAGATTTATTTCAAATATAATTTAAAATTCTAACAGGTAAGTGTATGTTTGGAGGTAATTTTAAAATTGGTAAAACCAGTTTTATATTCCAAATTACAATACTCTGCTTAAAGTGTGAGAAATAAAATGTAGATATAACATACTTTTAAATTTACGTGATTATTAATAAAGTATGAAACACAAAATGTAGGTTTAAACGAATAGAAGATTTCATAACAAATAATAGGTAAATTGTAAGAGGATGATGTTTGAGGCTTTGAGCCATGGGTTGGTTTTACTTTTAGGTAAGTCCACTTCACAACCGCAACCATAACCATACACCAAACTGATTATATAAATTCAAGTTTCACAAACTGCCACTCCAAACGTAACTACCAAATTCTCTACATCTATTTGTAGGATAATCAAATCTAAATTTAAAATGACACATACTTGCACAAGGCCCCCTACTAGATCCAAAACCTGCAACCCTGTTACTACCCAATTTGATGCTCAAAAAAGCTAAATATTGATGCCCAATTTCTCTTTCTTTCAAATCAGTACTACTATTTCAGTTTCTCAAAAGCACAACCTTATTTCCATTAAATTTTGGAAGTGAGAAGGCCAATTAGTTTCTCAACCCCTAAGATGGGTTTCATCAAAGACTTATCTTGAAATCTCCTGAAATCAAATGGAACAGAGAGACAATATATTAAGTACGAATGAATTCTAGAAAACCAACAATAAAGCCAGAAGAAGATTTTGATTTATTATCAGCAGCCAGTAATAGAAGGTTCCACAACATGAGTAACAATTTGACTGTAGAGCAAAAAATGAACTCTACTTCATTTACATATATATACCTACTCTGTGTTCACAAGGAATCAAATTTCAACAGACAAAAATGGGGAAAATATGATCTATTCACCAACCTAATCTTCATATGAACTTGATGTAATGCAACTTATTTGCATTGTCCAACCATTTCTCAAATTATCGATTCATGTTGACAGAAAACCACATGAACCCAATCAGCAGAAGACAGACTCCACCTGGGAAAAGCCTGCATACATATTTTGATGGAGAGTTTTGTTGGTGCTGTACTTCTACCAGTCGTTGATCCACTCAGGGACTTCCTGTTCTTCAAGATCTTGAGGTGGTTTAGTTAAAGAAACACTGCAATTTTCAGAGTAGCTCTCCAAATATTGAGCTACACGAGAAGTTATTGTTTCAGGAACAGGAAAGGTACCCTCATGGATCCCCTTCCAATCAACGCCATCAAACCATGGATGACTTCTAACAGAGTTTTGGTTCTCGTTTCCAAGTCTTTTCTTCTCATCGACTTCAAGTAACTGATCATCATATTATTTATTAAAAAATGTGAAAATTACAAAACACGATTGGCTTAGCAAAGTACATGGTCAGTAACTGCAGTTGAGAATGGGAAGGATAGAGGAGATTGTTGATCACTAGCATTACCTTGGTGATGAGATCGATTGCTTCAGGACTGAAAATCTGGGGAAGACTTAGTTGACCTTTTGCAATCTTCGAAAAAGTATCAAGCTCGCTTTGTCGCCACGATCCAAATGGCATTTCACATTTCAGCATGAAATGGATTAAAACTCCCAGTGCCCACCTGGGCATTTTTAACATAGTTAGGCAGTTGTAAGTTCAATTGAAGTGAAAGTGGCAAAGTCCAATCTACACCATGGCTTGGATATGTTCTCATTTGTGATTTATGCATTGGGTGTTATTTTAAAGATGACTATATCAAGTGCAAACTGCAAGCAAAGTTGCATTTTTACCAGTCAGCAGCAAAGCCATGACCATTGCCTTGAACTATCTCAGGTGCTAAAAAGTCGGCCGTCCCGCAAATAGTATATGTTCTCTCACCCAAAGTGTTTTTCCCAAATCTGAAGTCTACCAACTGCAATAAGAGGAATACAAGAAATATAATTGAGGTTGACTGACTGCTCCCTTTTTCTAAAGACGGAGACCATGAAAAATATATTCATGTAGGGAAAAAAATCAGAGAAGGTATAGACCTGTATGTGTCCGGTTTGATCCAACATTAGAACATCAGGGGAAATTCCTCTGTGGAGAACACCAAGCTGAAAATTCAAACAAGAGAAGATAGAGAGAGAGAAAATTGCAAAATATATGGCGAAAATTGATTCAGGATTTGAAGGGGGCCAACAGCAAGTCCATAGAATCAAACCTTGTGCAAATCCTCCAGTGCCATAATAAGAGAGGCTGCAAAGAAACGTGCAGAAGATTCATCTAGTGGGACGAGAAGTATCGAAGACAAAGGGCAAGCCAGGCATGTCTTTAGCAATATGCCAGCATGTGATTGATCAAAACAAGTGCAGAGAAGTTCCGGAACACAAGCTGAAGAACTAATGGTCTTCATAAGATTTTTCTCCTTCAAAACTTGTGCTTCAAGTCCCAGCCTTTTGACCTTCTGTCTTGTAAACCTTTTTAAACTAAGCATAGTTTCTGCTTCAAATTCAAATTCACAAAGGGCAGTTCCATCAGATTGAGAAGCAGACATCTAAAATGAACATTATCATAGCCATTAAAAAGAAGATTGGCGAGTTACTACAAGATAACCTGTGTTCCTTAACCGAACTAGCCCAATTTCACTGTATTCCGTGGAATATAAACACATTTTCCACTCCTAAACAAAAACAAAAAAAAAAAAAAATAGTCAAAGATAACATAAGGTGTCACTTTCTGGAAAAAGGGTGAAAAACATAGTTACAGTAACGTAACCACAAACAGAAAAATGTATTCTCACCAGATCGGAGAGCCCAACTTTAGAAAGAGCTGAAATATCAATAATTTTGGCAGACTGATGGAGAGAGTTTGAAGAGTGTTCTTTCGCCCTACATAAATTCAAACAGTATGTAAAGTCTAGAATATGACTGAAGAAAAAAATATGTTGAAACTGTGCTAACACAACTCAAAAGCAAATGCAATATACTTTTGATCATCTTGGGAGAGCTTTGGTATGGGGCCAACAACTGATTCGAACTTTTCCTTTGTTAAAATAGCACACACAACATCTCCCACAGCAACTGCACGTAAGAAGCCGATACGCTCACCAAGAAGTGCCCACTCGCCAAAATAACTTCCCTCTTTCCTAATAGCTGAAATCTCGTTACCACTCTGTGCAGCACCATCCTCTTTTTGACTTACATAATTGAAGCTGTAAACATTTGAATTGCTCATTAACTCTGCATCAAAAGTAATCCTCACTTGCCCCTTCTGAATAATGTGCAGTGCACATGAGCCTTCAGTCTAAAAAATAAAGAAAAAATACTTTAAGAGTTCAGATAAAATTTGTCAGTTATGTGCTGTTGTAAAATGAGGTTACCCCATCAACAATCAGCTCCCCATCTGAGAATTGAACTTCAGAAAGGCAGTCTGCAATGTGACTCAATTGCAAGATTGTTAACTTCGACAAGAGGTCCACAGATCGAAGCAATTTCAAAGATGACAAGTTAGAAAATTCTGATATAAGAATTCCACGAAAGTCCTCTCTTTTCAAAGCCCAAAGTGTCCCACTTGTCACTGCACGTACAGAGGCTTGAAGTGGTTTGTTATACCTGTACATACGTTAAATGCATAACAAATGAAGTACTACCCATATATGATAAAATACAAAGCTGCATTAACAAGAGAAAACCCACATCAAAGCCAATTCGCCAAAGGAAGAGAGCTTCTCCGCTGTGTAGTGTTGTAAAACCCTAGGGACCTCTCCATGGCTTTCTTCCTGTAATTGTGATGAAATCATTGAGTCAACATAAAGTCTCAAGAAAATGCCTTGAATATAATGGATCAAAAGAAAGAAAAATGATAGGAACCTGGGTTGCCAAGACTTCAAATTCTCCACTACCAACCACGTAAAAACAGTCACCTTCGCCACCCTACAAACCAACACAGGTCGTGCACATAACAAATAATTGGCATCTTCATTTCTTTCATGTAAAATCCACCATATAAAAAGAGCTGCACTTAAATTCTCATTTGAATGCACGTAGTTTGATTTAAGGGTGGCAGTTGGCTTTCATGATAAGGGAAGACAAAAAGAGATAAAGAAAGAAAACTACTTGTTCGACTACAATTTGCCCGGGGATGACCTCAACTCTTTGCATGCAATCCAATAAAACTTGGCATTGAGAATCAGTTAGTTTTCTGAAGAGGAAATGATCGTGCAATGCTCGTTCAATATGTGCCTGTAGAGTATGAAGGAAAGAACTCAGCGTCTCAAAGGTTCATTCAGGGTAAATAAATAAATGACAAACAGTGAAACAAATTTGTAAAGATTTTCTTTGAAAATCAAGATATGTTAGAAGCAAGACATGTGGTTACTTCTTCTTCCCATGACTTCCTGTGAGCTGGAGACGGAGGTACCCAGACTTGACCATTTTCTAGAGAACTTTCGATGGCCCGGAGACGCGCCCTTGACAAATCTTGCCTTGCACGATTGTTTCTATTCCAGCCAAATGTAGAGGGAGACTCTGATCCTGTCACTTCCATGACTTGAGGAATAGCAGATGGAACAAAACCTCCTCCACCGGATCTTGTCGATTCACTAGTAACCGTCTAACCAAATAAAACAAATATCTGTTGAACTAAATGTAAGAAACTACAGTAACTAATGATTTTCTTAACTTCAACTTGAACAGAAAAAGATAAGGTAAGTACTTGTACATTGGTTAGCCCATTAATATGCACCACAAGAATAGTGATATCATCCGTTCGAGTCTCAAATTGAAGCCAAAGTCTGTAAGACTCAGCCACAATTGCAGCACAAGCATCACGGGGATCTTTATATTTACAAACCTGGAAGATGACAGCAGATAGAGGAGCTTTAGGGGGAAACAGATGGAAAAGCAAGAATTAGCGATATTCCACATTATGTAGAAGGAAGCTTTATCATTCATTAGTTCCTTAAGTAGTAATCAATCAACAATTAGCAACCAATATCACTGCCTTTGGAAAAAAAAAACACAATATGAAGTACATAGACATATCATTTAGTACATTACCATGTCGACCACTGTTTGGCTTGAAAGAAACTCGAATACCCCATCACTAGCAACAACAAAGAAAGGATGATCCTGTGTCAGCTCCAGAACAACAATTTCAGGTGTAGCAACGACTCCAATAGTCTCAGCAATTGAGTCACCAATACTTCTTGTAAAAGCAGTGCCAGGGTACATCCCATTGGGCACCCAAAGCCTAGGAGGATCACCATCATCTCCTTCTTCAGTACCCCAGCGCTGAATATCAGGATTCTTCAGCCCCTCAATCTGATCAAGTGTAAGAACTCTAGCACCACAAAGCTTAACACGTTCGAGTTCATCAGTTCGAAATGGAGTTTGGTCAATCGAAAGGTCAACAGCCACAACTTCCTTTCCTCTCCGCTCTGCTATGACTGCCCTCGAATCACCTGAATTAGCAACATATATAGTCCTACCTCTAACTAAAACAGTAATAGCAGTAGTACCACTCATGCTATCATCCAAGATATCAGCGTGTAACTGTGAATTAGTCGTTAAATAGGCCGCATGACAAGCCTCAACTGCATCACTGTGGAACCTACTATTCCTAAGCAAATTTTCACAGAGCTTCCGTTTAACAAACTGCGAGCACTGTGCTCCGTATTCCCCATGCCCATCGAAAACCCCGAAGAAATGATCATCTGGGCTGTTCCCAAATGGGGTGTGGATGCAAAAACTGTCTTGATTTGCCTTATCAAGGGCATCAGGATAATACCCTCTTTGAGAAAGGAATGAATATCGCAGTTCGAAGTTTCCAGAAGGAACTTTAACGGTTCGGGACCCCTCGGCGGGCAAGAACTGGGATGAAACTCTCGAGAGTCTCGTGATTCCAGCTTCTGAATCTCTGTTGTTTGAATTCAATTGATTCAGTCGGTCGCCGGTCTCACCTTCTCGGCTATCGGAAGACGAAGAAGAGATCGTATCGATTTCAGTGGCGGTTTTGGCATTTTGGGTTTCGGCAATTCTCGAAGATCTTGGAGTTGTAGCTTCGCCAATACAAACCCTCGAATAAACGCAACCCATTAGAGTAAATACGAAAATGAAGTAGAGCGCGTCACTAGAATTGCCGCAAAATTCATCAGGCTTCACGCGCCAAAGCTCGATAAACCTGTGTACGTACCACTGGCTATCGCACCACGAAAACAAATCACACTACAACACGCCGTAAGCTTAAACTAACCCACTGACGGGCGAAATGCGAGACGAACAACTCTTCAGCTCAATCTTTAGAATCGAAGTTTTTTCGAACACCCAGTACCGGAATTGTGGAGAGAATGCCGGAAAATTGAGAAAAAGAAGGCGAGAAAATCTTTCAGATTCTGCACATACCTTATCTTTTAGAAGACCCAACCATGGTAGTAGAAAGATAGAATAAGAGTCAACAACTGAATCAATAAGTACACCTCGAGATTTTCTGCTGATTAAACTTATGACCTTGAAACTTTCAAGATTTCGATGAGGAATTCGGATAAACACGAAAACGACATTCTTGATCTACTGGGTTTAAATTAAATTTTTTTAGAAGAAATAATGCGTTACAACAAAAGAACAACAAAGAAGAAACCCATTAATTATCCAAAACGGAATCCTTTTAAACCCAAAAGAATACAACTGAAAAGGAGCTAATAAATGATGTCAGTCAATCTTAGAGAAATCATCAAAACTCACAAGTCAGAAAACAGATATAAAAGAAAGTGTCTGAAACACTCCAAAAACCATGAGCTCAGACAGTCACCGACCTAAGACTAGGAAGAAAACTGAAGAACAGAGGTCTGCGAGGATCAAGGTCACAGAAGCAGCTTTCTGGCGGTGAAGATTTTTCGTGTTTTCAAACGGTCTCTGTTCGTCCACGCAACAAAGCTTCAACTTTAACAAAACTACAGAACAGATGAAGAAATGGGGTAGTCTAAATAGAAGAAACGGTCCTACCCATTGGCATAAAAGGCCATGGGAAGTTTGGATTAACGTTCATCTTCAATGAAGTTAACTGTGGATCAAGTACAGTACAACAACAGGGAGAAAGAATGTCACCAAAGAAATAAAAACATCTAAAAAGACGACCAAAACAACATGAATCTCAGAAAGAAAGGCGCAATAATTTATTGCTTTTCTTTCTTTTGGTGGGGGTTTTGTTTAATCTTGAAGCCGGTGGGGACTTCTGATTGTGCAAATTACCCAACATGAAAAGAACCTCGAGCGGCTAAGAACGCCACCCACGTTCTCTCATTATCATTCAAGTGGACCCTGACTCGTATTTCTGGCTCTGGAAGACCCACACTTCTATCTTAAAAGTTCTGTGGATAGGATCCTTTTCGATGTGTTGGGTTTGAGTTAATTGAGTGAGTACATTGGCGAAGAACTTGATTCATTCAAAGCCTATACAGGATGATTTTGATCGATTTCTTTCTCGTGAGTGGTAATTTTGGAAGTCAACAGGGAATCTGTAAAGTTCTGGCTTTAGATTTCAGGAGTATAAACAGAGTGGATTGTGACAGTCGTCTTCTTTCTTCTTCACTTCAAAATGGGGATGAAACAGCCCACATTTCAGACGAATAATCCACTGCTTTTCTTTTGACTTGTTTTACTTTTCTCAATATTATAAAGAAGAAAAAATGTGAAGTTTCCACAATGTTCTAATCACTAAAAAAGCATGTTGATGTTAGCTCTTAAATTTGACAAAGAATGGAGTTGATGGCATTTGCACTTTGGTAAGGACTTTTTCTTTTTTTCTTTTTTTATTTAAATGTTGCTTTCATGATAATGGCTTTACAAATTATGTTGGTCTTTTTCTTCTTCACATTCGTAACATATTGGGATAAGTTGGGTTGGTTGAGTTTTAGAGTTAGTTTTGGATGTTATTACTGGCCACTTGATTCTAAAGCTTGATATCCCTGAGTTTGGTAGTTTATATTACTTATTTATATTCAATTTAAAGAGTGGTACAGTAGATCTCAAGGAAAAAAAACTTTCCTAGTCTTTTTTACATTTTGTTAGGATCGAAATTGTACCACATAATTTAAAACCATTAACCTCATAAAAAGATTAGAGTATAAAGACAAATTAACAAAAATGGAAAGTTGGTAGATCAAACTATAATTTCATCTTCTAGGATTTAAACTTAATACATTTCATTCATAAAACTAAATCCTACTTAAAATGTTTTCTTCTTAAACTTTTATTACTTGATCACAAACATTTTATTATTTTATATAAGTCCATTGATGTCATGTTATATGAATGAACTCTTAAAAATCCCAAACAAATAATTTATATGTTTGCCACATCTAAAATCTCTGTAAGAACATGACAAAGACTATGTCTAAGAAAGAATGGATTAAAACAAAAGGAATGGAAATTAGGGCATGGAATATGAAAGATACCTAACAAATATTCAAGCCATAGTTAAAGAAAGGTAAAGAAAGGCAAAGGTAAAGTTGTGAATTTGATTGGATTAAGTTTCATAGGTCAAGGATGAGGCAACTTATTTTAGTACACGCTTGGGTGATGATTCTTGTGGTTGTTTGATTGGGTCATTTTCTATTCCAAAAGGGCCTTTTTCTATTTCTTTTTCTTTTCTTTTCTTTTCTTTTTGGCTGTAAATCCTATTTTGATTGTGAATGTATTTTGTTCACTTAAATTTTTAATTTAGTTTGACCTCTAACCTTTCAAAACTTTACTTTTTGTAATGTAATTTCAACTGCTTTTTTATTGGCTTTTTAAAAATAAAAATGAATAAACAAAAATAATTAGTTTTTGAAAGCACGAACCAACTAGCGCTACAACAAATTTTCTCTATTATTGCTTGATAGGACAACATTTATAAAAAAAAAATATTAAAAATCTCAAATTTGAGCGATAAAAAAGAGGGAAAATCGAAAATAAGGAAAATTAAAATTTAACTCACCAAATAAGACAAAAAAGAAAAGAAAAGAAAAGAAATTGAAAATAAAAAACTCATACGCCTTCTTCACGACGAAAAACCCTCTCCACGCCGATTTCCTCTTCGCACCTTCTTCTTCAAAAACCCTCTCCACGATCGATTTCTCTGCACTGAGTTCAAATAGAAGCAATGTAGTTGGAGCTTCAGAATGGAAACGCCTCAAAAATCCGACGAACTGGCTTTAGTTTGTCCAAATAAGTAAGTAAATTTCATTCTTCTTTTATTACACCTCCAAGTAAAGAACACTCTCCACATTTCTTGCTTCATCATTCATGAATGAGGAATTTTTTTTTTCTTTTTTTTTTTAAAGCAAGTGACCAAACTAAACCAAAATTGAAAACAATAAGTATTTAAACCTTTTTGAAAAAAAATATTTTTTTTAATTTTAATTTAATTTATAGGTTTTAAAATGTTACACTTTTACTATGGAGTTTTGAGTTTTTCTTCCATTTGGTCCTTGCATTTTTCAATTTACATGTTTGACCTCAATTTTTATTTAGGTCAAACATGATATGACATCGTGTATGAAATGATACACGATCGTGTAGGAAATTATACACAATCATGTAGGTAGTATCAACACCGACCACATGCGCATGTGTAATTCTTCTTTTAAACGATCATGATATGCGATCATGCAGAAAATGAGATACGATCGTGTAGAAAATGATACACAATCTTTCATATATTGGTATACGATCTTGGTACAAATTCTAAACGATTTTGGTACATGATCGTGAACCAAAATCCTTTAGATATTGGTACACAATCGCGTATACCAAGATCTAAATGATCGTGTACCAAATCTAAACGTTCTTAGTTCACGATTGTGTACCAAGATCATTTATATTTAGTATAAGATCATGTACCAAGATCGCATTTAGATCTGGAAGAGAAAATATATAAGATATGATGAAGATCGTTTACCAAGTGAAAATTTGAAGAAGTGAAATAAGAAAGGAAAACATATGAGAGATGACGAAGAAGGAAGAAATTCTAGAAGAGGAAATGAAGAAATCACGTACAAGAACACAAGTGAGAATAGAATAAATAGTAATAATACAAAAAAATTAATAATATGAAGAAAAGATGAATAAATCACAAAGGAGAAAAAGAAAAAGAAGTGAAAATTGGTCCGCAATATTCAAGGGCAAACTTGGAATTTATAAAAATATTGTAAGCTTATTTATTTTGTTACACGGGCCGTAAATAGTTTGGTGTTTTGTTATATTTATATAATTTAACCCTAATTATTTAACAAATTGAAATAAAATTACTTTAATTTCCACCATCAAGACTTACTAACACAAAATATTTCAACATAAATAAAAAAAAATTAAGCTAAGCAAACTAAGATAGTCTTGACAAAACCAATTGTGATAGATTTTCAACATCTTGGATGTCTAGAGTGAATTACTTAGCTCTTGGCAATATTTGATAAATTATTTGGTGTAGATACATTAAATACTAACTATTGTTCGACAGATTGGATCCCAAAAGCTCTACTGGAACAAGGAGTCTCAACCAAATAATTCTTGCTATTAGTATACTTTTCTCGTCTCACCATGAACAAGATAACCTTCCCTTTTTGTCCAAACCCTCTTTGATCTCCCTCAATCTTCTTCTTACCTCTTTTAACAAAATGAAAACACATTAGTCTTGCAATGATATATCTTATAGTTCTTCTTAAAAGAATTGTATGAGGAATTGAGTTTTTATTGAAATTTGTAAATGGATATGTGAGAGGAATTGAGTTTTTATTGAAATTCGCATAGATGGAGATACCACAGATTTGCATAGAATCTTTAAAAAAAATTGTTAGTTGATAACAAATTTGTACAAATAAATTTAAAGAATGTATATATCATATTTAATTGATAAATATAAATATAAATAGGTAAAATATATGAAAATTTTCATAAATATAACAAAATATCAAAATATTTACGGTCCGTGTAACAAAATAAAAAAAATTCTATTTTAAAAAAATATTCGAGGTTTGCCCTTCTTTTCCATGTTTTTTTCTTTTGCAATTTTTCCTTTCCGTTCCATCATTTTTTTCTCTTCTTCTGCAATTTTTCTTTTATGTTTTTTCAAACACTTATTTGGTTCAATATTGTGTACCAAATATAAAAGATCTATTATTTTTCAAACTATTATTTGGTTTGTTCAAGATCGTGTACCAAATATAAAAGATCTCGAAAAAAATTGTTGGAATATTGATACACGATCGTCATTTAGATTTGGCTACCAGCCAAATATGAACGATCATGTACAAAAATAGTCAAATCTAAACGGAGTGTACCAAAGAATCTTAAAAAAATCCTTTTAGATTTGGGTAGCAAATCTAAAGGATCGTGAACCCAAAAAACCTTGAATAAAAATCGTTTAGATTTGGCTACTCAAATTTTAACGATCAAATCTAAACGATCGTGTACCAAAAAATAGCCAAATCTAAATAATCGTGTATCAAAGAATTTTGAAAAAAAAAACCATTTAGATTTGGATAGCCAAATCTAAATGATCAAATATAAACGATCGTGTATTAAAAAATGGCCAAATCTAAACAATCGTATACCAAAGAAATCTTGAAAAAAATCATTTAGATTTGGCTAAATCTAAACCATCTTGATCTTGGGACAAGATCGTGTACCAAATATATTGCGCGCGAGTGCCAATTAATCGCATGTTGGTAGGGGCATATTTGGTATTTTTCATTGTGAGCCTATGAAGTTTTTTTTTTTTTTTTTGAATTTATTTTATACAGTGTAAATATTTTGTCACTTTGTTATATTTTTAAAAAAATCCCTAAAAGATACATAGTATTAGAAAGAAAAGATTTTCCTAGCTGAATCTCAATTTTTAAAAAGAAAGAAAAAAGATTTAGTAAAATAGTTCCAATCCGCTCAAGGATATTTTAGAATTATCAATAATGATTGATTTAATTGGTCATATGGTTGACTTTTTCCCTCCTTTATTAATTATAGAATTTATATTTGTTTATTATTATATTATAATAGAACAAATATTGAAATGGTAAATTAAATTAAGAAGAGGTGGGGAGTTTTCTTTCATTATTTTTTAAAAAGATAAATTAAATAACAATAACTTATACTTATGATAATATTTTAAATTTAGAATTACCGTCCAAAAATAATTCTCCTCCTAAACTACTTTTCCTAAACTACTTTTAATATAGTAAAGAATAAGAAATAAAAGATAAGGATATATAAAAAATTAAAATAATATCAATTTCAAAAATTAGCTAAGTGATAAAACTATTCTTCAGCCTCGTCTAGAAGTAAACCACGTGGGGAAGAGAAGGTGAAAGAGCTCTTGATATTAATTGGAATGTTGAGGAAGATGAAGACAATTTCGTACTTCAATAAAATGGAAATAATGCTCTCCAATATTCAAAGGAAGGAGCATAGAATATAAAACTAAATGGAAGGACACATTGCTACACAATAGGGAAGCATAAAAACCCAAAACACAAGAAGGGAAAATAGCCTAAATATTAAACCTTAAGAATTTTTTTTGTAAATATAACAAAAATTATCAAAATATTTACCACTTGTAAAACAAAATCAAAAAGTCTAAGAAGCCAGTCATTTTTTTAAACATTCCAAGTTTGTCATTCATTTCCATCTTTTTTCTTTTACAGTTTTTCTTTTCCTTTTCATCGTCTATTTCTCTTCTTCTTCAATTTTTTTTTTCAAACTGTTATTTGGTTTAAGATCGTGTACCAAATATAAAAGATCTGTTCTTCTTTTTATTTTTTTTTCAAACTGTTATTTGGTTGTTCAAGGTCATGTACCAAATATAAAAGATCTTGACTTTTATAAACGATCGTGTACCAAAGAATCTTAAAAATTGTTTAGAATTAGGTAGCCAATCTAAAAAATCAAATATAAACGATCATGTACCAAAGAATATCTAAATCTAAATGATCGTGTGTACCAAATGAATCTCGTTTAGATTTGGGTAGACAAATTTAAACGTAGTCAAATCTAAACGATCTTGGGTCTGTGAGCTTTTTTCGTTTTTGAAATTATTCTATACAGTATAAATATTTTGCCGCTTTGTTATATTTTTTAAAAAAACTCTCATAATTATTATTTAAAAACAAAGAGTCAATTACAACTATTTACAAACTACAAGGGTTATAATTAATCAAAATTGAGAGTTCAAAGATGTAATTGTAACCAAGCTCATAGTTCAAGGTGATTTATGCAATTTTCACTATAATAAATTAATAAATGTTAATTGTCCTTCGAGCATTTGATTTTTGGGAATGCAAATAACCAAAATATTTAAATGCTCAAAATTACAAATGACCGACATCCTTAGTTAACTATACCTGTTTTGTAGGAATATTTTTAAAGATATTTGAAAATATTTGGATAAGTGTGTTTGTTTTTGTTAATTTCTACTACCGAAATGTCTTAAATTTAAATAATGTTCCGAGAACACCCTTATGATCATTCAATAATTTATAATTAATTTTGTTGAGAAAAACTTTTAATATAATATGAACTTAATACATGAGCAAACAGATTGCACCTCAATTAAAAACAAATACACTTCAGGTTCATTTGATGACGTTTATATGTTTCCTATTCTCTATTTCTATTTATCGGTTTTTAAGAAACACACTTGTTTGATAATTGTTCATATTTCTTATTTCCACATTTTAAAAAATGTTTCTAAAATTTAGGCTAATTATTTTGAGAGACTATGGAAACTAGTTTCTTCTTGTTCTGTTTCTACTATATATTTGTGTGTTTCAAACATAATATCAATCTAAAGCTTTTGGCTAGTGATAATGTGTATAAATACCCGTTATTATAACATTTTTTTATCATAATAAAGAGGCCAAAATGCATAAGAAGGGGATCAAATCATGTAACTTATTTTGTAAATTCATAAGTATTTAGAAATACATCTTACATAAACATTATGCCTGTTTTACGCTATTTCTATGTCTTAATGCAGGATGATTAGAAAGGGAGAAACTAGTGAATCGCAAGGGACATCTCGCGCAAAAGCTATGTGATGGGAACTCGTTTGGTGACTAACACCTCTAGACGAGTAACAACATCATCACGTGAGGTAAATTCACTAGATAAAAAGGATGGTAGTTAAAGATAGATGTGTGATGTGACAAGGCTGCTATCAGGGCTGATATGATCAGAATAATAGACATTTTCCACCAAAAATATGTCTATAAAAGAACTTCATTTCTACCAAGAAGAGAAGGTCTGAATGGACCAAAGAACCTACAAAGGTCTGAATAGACCAAAGAGCCCACGGGGGCCAAAAACCTAGAGAGAGACGGAAGGGGGTAGCCCTTCCGCCGTTCGTAAATCTCATTCTCTTCTTCTCAAGTTAGATTGTAGAGTGAGAGCTTCACTTTTGGATAGAGAAGATTCATATCCCTATTTCCCCCAACTTGTAATAGTTTCAATTCTCATTTCTTGCCATTTTTAGTTGCATTTCTTATATATTGTTCATATTGTACAATGGTCGAAGGCTACATTCTTTAATATATTACATTTTTATACTTTTTCAATCCAACATTTCTTTACTTTTCACTCGTCAATGTGTCATTAGTAGTTTAAGTTAGTGACAAGTTGTTGATAAGAAGTCTAGCTTATAATTCTTATCGCATTAGTCGAGCTATGTTCATCGCTTAGCCAGTGTCAAAAGCCAACTATCCGAGAGGACAAGTAGTAGAGGTAAGGCTAATGCTCGTAAGGAGGAGTTTGGCGACAAACTCCACCTTAGCGAGATAACTTCCATCATTTGCATCCCGAGAGGTGAACAAGTGTGGACAATAGGCGTCGAGAGGTTGTTGTCCTTAATTGCGAAGCTCTATACGTTTTATAAGTGAAATCTTCTATATATATCTCTCATAAGCACACTTAATCATATGGATCCCGAGAGGTGACTATGTGTGGTGTTTAATGACTCTGAGAGCATGCCTTAATTATAAGTTGGTTGAGTGCGATATATCGTATCAAGGTTCTTGCATTACAGTAAGTTTCAATTTCCTGATCAATTTGGGTTCTATATCATGAATTTGATCTACAGTGTAGTCAAATTTCACAGAGAAAAATGGTAAAACTATTGGCTTTGGTTTTTTTGTGTTGATTAAAAGTTTCAATATTTACGTTTCGCAGTTTGAACTTGTTTTTTCATGGGAAGAAAATGATAGGAAATGACTTTCTTAAGTGATCACCTTAGTTTAAAACTCGATAGATTTTATGCAATGGTATTATTACTGTTAAGTATGATCACACGTACGTATGATCACACCCAAAAAGGATACTTTGTTGGTCTAGATTTCAATTTGGTCCTAAGGCTCTCAAGATCTTTGGTTGAACCTCACACACCATCTTTATTCCTTTTTTACCACTCAAAAACCCTAATAAAATAGAACTTTTGACGTTCCATTGAAATAATGGAAAGAGACTAATTCCACTTCAATGTATGTTGTTGAACAATCAACCAAATTTAATGTTTAGGAAGAAATACTAACAAGACCTCTAGGGGGTGTTTGGCCCCTTGCTTTCGCATTAGGTGGGCTTGACATTTGATGTCAAGTCCATGTTTGGCTCATGGTGTAATATCATGGGTTTAACAAATGGGGTAAACGAAGGTTTTTTTTTTTTTAATTTTAGTTCTCAAATTTAAACTACTACTTTCACTTCCATTTTAAAATGTTTTTTAAAATTATTACTATAATTTTTGGATGACAAGTCAAATAAATTAAATATTGTAATAATTTGAATTAATGTGACTAAAAAGATCAGGTTTGTAAAAATTTGTTTATAATTTTATGTATTACATAAGTTTCTTTTAGTCAAGGTAGTTAGTGAAGTTTTTTGTTTTTTGAGTAAATAAATATAGAATTTCTTTATTTTTTATATATGTAAAAGAAAAAGAATTTTTTTTATTACTCAATTAAAAAATGAAAAATGGTACATTTTGGTTCAAAGAATAAAAATAAATGAACACATTAGAACTTTTCTTTTCATCTTTGTTTTATCATTTTTTGTATGGGGAAAATATGAATCCCCTTCTCCGAGTAAAACTTGAAAAAATAAATGGCAAAAACTTAAAATTTTGAATATATTTGATACATAATTAAATTTTAAAACACATGATTATACATAATTTTAAAATTTAAGAGTATGTTATACCTAGCGTACAAAATTTATGATTTAAATATACATTTTTAATTTTTTTTTGTTGGTCACTTTAACTAGAAGCCTTAGGACTTATTTGGATTTACATAAGAAAAAAGTTGTCTTTTTCAAAAAAAAAAAAAAAAAACTCATTTTTATTTAAACTCTTTTGACAAAAGCGATTTAAATATTACATTGCATATGCATCATGGGAAGACAACCATAACTATCACAAAATGTAACTCTACTTGACTTTTGCTTTTGCATGACCCTTTTGTTATACTTATTTTGAAATCTAGCTATTAGACGTTTTTTAATGTTTACTTAACTGAAACTTTTGTAAACTCCATCCGATTACATGTTTTGTTATATTTTGTAAATAGTTTGTAATATTCCTAATTAGACCATTCATGTTAATGCAACTGTAATCAAAATTATTGTTATTGAATGTTAAACTTTCTTGTTTTTACATTATTGTCATAAAAATCAATAATCAAGAAATTGAATTATAGGTACAAAATATTAAAAAATTAATTAAAAATTTTATAAATGATAAATTTATGATGTACAATTGACAAAAAAAGAAAAAAAGATTAGCTAAGCCTAGAAATTCAAAACCAGCAACCCCAAACACAAGCATTAGAAATCCAGATTACCAATTCCTGCACCTCAAACACAGACATCTGTAATACTCGGGCATCAGAATCCCATCAAATAAGCCCACAGCCATTTAATTCCCAGACATTTGATTCCAAGCCTACGTGCCAAATGTCACAATGGTAGCCTTTCAAACTTGAGATGGACGATGTGCAACACTTGTTCTAACTCGATGAACAAGTTAGCCGATAAAAATCCAAAAGTCACGGACAAAGTCAACATATGATGTAACCTTCCTTCGTGTTCTTGAGAAAATTGTTTATAAAACACGAGAAAGAAAGAAATACATTGAAATTGACGTTGCAATATACATTGAAGACTGTCATTTGCAAGGGAATATGTTTACTTTGCAAAGAATGCGACAATGCTTGGACGAGGATTCAACTACTATACCTCCCCTATAGTACATTTTGAACATTTTCAGCTCTGGTAGGCTTGCATATGAAAATGTCAAAACGTAACTCCCAAGCTTTATGACTTAAAATGGAAAGCAAGTAGCTAAACTAAATACAAGACATAAAGATAAGATAAATTGGTGGTATTTAGGCATACGACCATAGGCAAACACGCCCTGGACAAGTATGACCGTGACATTCTCCCCCACTTAAACAGTTGACGTACTTGTCGACTGGAAAAGCTGGAATTCTTCGGTCTTCTGCTTCCATGATTCAAGGTCTTCGGTACTTCTCCAACTTGTTTCTTCCACGGGGAGGTTCTTCCACTTCACTAGGAACTCATGTACCCTCCTCGTGGGTTTTCTACCTTTCCTCACTCTCTTAGTAAGGATATCTTTCACTTTTGTTAGTCTCTCGTATCTTCTCACGAGGTGATGGTCTTTCTATCTTCAGAATCGGGTCTATTCAGATCGCAGTTTAACAAGGACCTGATCTCTCACACCAAAGTCCAGGGGCGACGCTTCTTATCTGCCCACTTTTTCAGTTGCTTCGAGGCTTCTTCCAGACAGGCCCAAGCGACGTCTAATTTTTACTTCCACTTGTTGGTAATGTTGCGAGCTTGAGGACTCTTCTCAGTATAGGGGGGATCAAGAAGGCACGACAATACAGGTTGTCTGCCACAAACAATCTCGAACGGACTTCTACCAGTGGCGAAATCATCATAGATTTAACATAAAATCGGGCTACCTTCAACGACTGAATCCTATTCTTTTGTTTTATCTTACCGGCCTTAGCCAAACTCACACCATCTTGAGCGATAGAGTTTTTCTGAAAGGATTCTTTCGACTTGTTCCGCATTGGGCCATTAATTTGACATGCCTGTATAGGGCCAACATGCACAGAATTGCATGATCATTTCTCTGACTAAGGGCATCAGCTGCCTAATTACTTGTTCCTTTCCTATGTTCTGACCCAAAATCAAGTTAGGGCAGGTCTCTCTGCCACCTGACTTGACTCGAAATTAGTTTCGGCTGAGTACTGAAGTGGCTGGTAACAATGTTGTTCGTCTCTTTGACATAAGTAGATCCCCGTGAAATGTGAATACTGTCTTCAATCCCTCAAACAGTGTACCATGGCAAGCGTTTCTTTCTCAAGCACCATATAACTCTTTCCTGCGATACTCGGCTTTAGACTCACAGATGCGATGAGGTGTCTATTCTGTACGAGAACACAATCCAATGCATAATCAGACGCATCTATGTGAACTTCAACAGGTTGGGTCGCATCCAATGACCCAAGAATTGGCCTTTCCCTCAGGTCTTGTTTCAAGACACGATTGTCGACACACAACCGTAAATTTCCGTTCTCTTCTTCATGTAAAAAGACTTGTGCTTCTCACGAAGCTTTTACAGGTCTAGCGAATTTTGCACTCAACAATCCCTTCGATTATCTCTAAAGTTTACTTAACTCCAACGGCACCATACGACAAGCATTCTCCGTAGGCGATTTTGACATGGGCAGGCTATTAAGCATCCCATCACAATACTTCTTTACGACACACCTTGCGCCTTTGCGAATTGTCTCCCCCAATCTAACTGAAGACTCAAGCAAGGTGGCTCTGAACATTGTTTCATCTCGAGTGAGGCCCTCTTTCAATTGCATGTCCCAGATCATTCTCAATCTCTTAGATTGATGAAGGTCTATCTGAACAACGGTGGGGGGCAGATCCAGTGATCACTAGACAGTTGGCTGAAGGCATTATGATCACTTGATGTTCAAAGAGGAACTCTATTCCGAGTACTACATCAAAGTCATCCATACCTACAACCACGAAGTCTAAGGGACCACTTCATCCTCTCAACTGTATTACTGCTCGCTTCACTAGTTCGACAATGGGTAAAGCTATAGAATTCACGGCCTTCATTTTTTTCGTATCCTTCTTCCAGTGAAGGTTCAGCCGTCTGGCTTCTGCCACTATTATGAAATTATGAGTTGCACCAAAGTCAACCATAGTGCTCTTTGCTTGCTTCCCGTTGATACAGGTGTCAACATACATTAGACCCCCTTTTGCACGTCTACTTGTCTCCCTCACTTTCATTTGGAGAGACAACAAGAATCTCATGGCCCCCACTCTAGGATTCTCAACTTCCTCTGCTTGATCAACTTCCCTTTCTAGTTGACTCAACTTGTCACCTAAGTCTGAGGCTAAAGAGGCCTGAAAGGCATAGAAGACCAATTTATCCAGACTTTCCTTAGCTCGATGTTTCCGATTACATATGTAGCAACTGAGAGGAAGATTTGATGTATTTGAATTATTGTGACTTCGCTAGGAGTTTTCCATGTTGGGTTGGGAAAGCTTGTGATCTCTACCAGGATGTCTGTCTCTGTCGATAACTTTAGGAGAATTCGGTCGGCTACTTCTATTTCTTCCAAGGGAATAACTTTGGTGACGTCTCGTATCTTGAGAATCACTAGACATATCGAACAAACGTTCCGCCATTGCATAGGCGGACGTGAGGTCTTGAATCCTCTGCTCATATAGCTTAGTCCTTGTCCACGACTTTAGCCCTTCATCAAAACATAAGATTTTTTCCTTTTCATTCATATCGAATATGTCTAACATCAGCCCCATGAATTGTTTCACATACTCTCGAATGGTTCCAGTGTGTTTTAACTCACGCAGTTTCTGTCGAGCCAAAATTTCAACATTCTCGGGAAAAAACTACGAGTGAAATTCTTTCTTTAAACTATCTCAGATGTTTATCATGCAACGGCCTTCCTGAATATCAACATACCGAGAACTCCACCATAACTTCGCATCCTCAAACAGATGCATGGTTGCTAATGTCACTTTGACTTCTTCTGTAACAGTATTCATGGCCTTGAAGTATTGCTCGATATCAAAGATGAAATTTTCTAATGCTTTTGCATCTCTTGACCCACAGAAGGGCTTGGGTTCAGGGATTTTTATTTTACTAACTGAAATTGCTCCTCCCGTCGAAGCTTGGTTTGCTATCGCTTGCATTGTGATTTTCACATTCGTGTTCACCTCTGCGATCTCATTCCAAATGACATCGAGGATAACTCGAAAGTCCTCTATCATGTCGTTTAACATTGCCAACATCGTCTTTTATGATTTATCTAGCTCAATAATTTGTTCTTCCATATGGGCAGCAGAGCTCGGTGAACTGTCCCCATGTTCGTAGGTGACGTTTCCAGTTCTTACAATTTTTGACTCTAGAGTGTCAACTCTAGCCAACAAATCTTGTATGGATAATCCGTCTAGACGACCAGACACCACATCAACAGCATCGACTTTCTTGGAAATTTCATTAAGTCGAGTTTCTAAGGAACTGTTGGAATCACGAACATCCACCAGGTAGAGCATCTGCTCTTTGATTTCTACCAATCGTTCAATATGGGTCTTGCCCGTCTGTTTCGTAGTCAACATCTTTCTGTCTCAACTGTTAATTAGCCAATTTGGCTTTGATACCACTTGTCACAATCGTAGCCTTTCAAACTTGGAATGGACGATTGTGCGGCACTTGTTCTAACTCGATGAACAAGTTAGTCGATAAAATTCCAAAAGTCACGGACAAGGTCTACATTGAAATCGACGTTACAATATGCATTGAAGATTGTCAGTTGCAAGGGAAAAGGTTTGCTTGCAAAGAGTGAGACAGTGCTTGGGCGGACATTCAACTACTATGCCTTCCCTATAGTACATTTTGAATATTTTCAACTCTGGTAGGCTTGCATATGAAAATATCGAAACGTCACTCCCAAGCTTTATGACTTAAAAATGGAAAGCAACTAGCTAAACTAAATACAAGACATAAAGATAAGATAAATTGGAGGTATTTGAGCATACGGCCATAGGCAAACACACCCTAGATAAGTATGACCTTGACATCAAACGTCTCCTTACTAGGGTAGGATCCCTCTCCACACCTCCATACCTCTAAAACTTCTAAAAACTATGTTACTTATACACCTCCACAACTCTAAATACTCATCCCTCAACCCATCAAAAAAATGTATCAATAAAACCTAGCTGCTATATCCATTAAAATTTCTTCTCTCTGAAATCCAGTACGATGTCATAAGTATTCTGAAATCTTGAAACTCAATTCTTTTTCCAGAAGGAGTATTTGGTTTTGGTTAAGCTTAATCTTATTGGTGCTCTGTTTGATATTTGGTTGGGTTTTTCATTTTCTCTTGTTTTTTTGGTTGTTTTATACCAAGTTTATCTTGAAATCATAAAAAACTCCATTGACCTTTCCTCCAAAAGACAAGATATTAAAAATGGATTGGGATTAATTGTAATCAGGAAGCGGAGCTGGTGCAGGGCTTGAACCATGGCTATTGCCAGAACCCTTTTGCTTCTGATGCTTGCTCTACTTGTGATATTACTTTCTTGCTTCCACTCTAACTACAAATAAAGAGACCACCAAAAACAAAAACATTAAAAGTTTTTAAGAAAAACAATAAATAACTCTATAGTTTAGTGTCAAAACAATAATAAATTATCTCAACTCATGATTATTATGGGGCCAAATATACAATAACTCAAGATTTGAAGAATATAGCAAGCAAGATAAAGAGATCATCACAAGACCATAACCTCGAATTTATAAGTAGTTACCCTAGGATTGCAATCAATGGGTTGATTTCCGTTTAATATACAAATTTATAAGTCGGTACACACTAGGCATATATGAATGAGGTAAGAAATATATAGTACCTTTTTTATTATTTATCCATGAGCTGATGGGTTCACTTTTTGTTAAAGATGTTCATAAACAAACAAATCCAGCAAGTCGTCGGCTTCATGAATAATAAGTTGAAGACCATTCACCCATTAAGTCACTAAGCCATCTTGTGAATAATGATTTTTTCTTTGGATACTGATAGCATTAACAATCTTTTTGATCCTCAACTAGCTCTTTTTGCAGCGTTGTTGTAGCCCGACCTTGACCCTCCCTTGCCAAACTGATGTGCTCAGCCATAAGTTAAAGTTTAACGCAATAATTACTATGGTTTAAAAAGTAGCCAGCTGAATCAATCAAACATTGAAGCAACTATTAAGATAAATAAATAAAACTAAAACTAAACCAAAAAGTAAAGTCAACAATTACAAAGATTGCAAGGGCATCTCTACCCAGTTACAAAGTTAAACCTATTGGTGTAGCATTAGAATAAATGTAAAATGAAAGAACGATAAGAGAAAAATATGAATAACAGTTTGGCAGGTCATATAGAACAACATTTCATTAGTGTCCACAAATCTCTCTGTTTCTTAAACCAACTAAAAAAAGTACTTAGATTCAGCTTTTGATTATCTTCTGCTCATTCCACTTGTAAATCCATAAGAATGAGACTGACAAAGCATTGTTTTTTACCCAAAAATTGTATCTCATAACATATTTTGCCTCTGCCTTTCCTTTTGCACCATCTGGAATCTGCTAAAAAACCGAAGATCCCTCCCGCCAAGAGTAAGGTAATCACCATTATTGGTCATTCCCTTTTGATCTTGATAATATATGTTTGAATTTCCAAGACCACAAATTAGAGGTAAAGATATGAGCACATTTGAAAAGAGGTTGGATTACAACATTAATCGAAGTTTCAGCACAATGATAATAGAACAAGATCAAAATGAAGAAAAACAGCTTTGAGATATAAAATTTAATTCTTATAGTGTGAAGATCACCAGAAAATCTAGGCTATTTTAAACTTTCTATTAAAAAAAATCCATGCCTACAAGAACCAACCTTCATTATCCATAGTCGTAGACTCACACCTTCTTGTGAAGATCTTTTAAATTCTGATCAAGCTGAGAGCCAAACCCGAACTACTTTGATTTTCTGCCTTTCATTCTATTTTTTTGGTCTATACAAGAAGAAACCAAAATTATTGAGATAATAAATAATGAGAACCTTGTCCTGAGCGTGCCAATATATATAGTGTTGAAAAAATAGAGAACAATTTTGAAATTAGTAACCAAAATTCCCATGATCAAATCCCAAGCTTCCCTTGAATACTTACATTGGCATTGAAGAGTTATGAAGCCCCACTTAAAGCATTTGTTCCATAGAGATAATAACTCGAAGCAGTTATGAATTCCTCCCTTACATATCATCATCGTCTTCAAGTTCTTCAAACCCCATGAACATACCAAAATGTTGAACTACAATAGAATCAGTCCAAAACTGAAGGTGAAGGTAAAAAAGAATACAAAGATAATAATTAGAAAAAGGAGCAGAGAGATACATACAACCAAAAGAATGTGGCAATGCTATATTACTAGGAGCACACCATACTATTGTTCGAAGCCTAATAGGTCCTCACAATACAAATCAAGACACAAGAGAAGAAGATTGTTCTCTTATTCACACAATTGAGAAGAAAGAAATTGAATAATATTTCTTAAACTTGAATTTCTTACTTTCTTTCTTGTTTACAAATGAGAAACATTACACATATTTATACTAGTAGAAAAGCAAGGTAAAAGTCATCAACAATAAATATCAATACATGTGACTCTTCATATATATATCGATGTATTTAGAAACTATTCCATGTATCTCAACTATACATGCATATTTAATAATGTAAGTTCATGTATTAAGTTTAGATTAATTTAATTTCAACATCCTCCCTTAATCTAGACTTGAGGAACTCCAAGTTTTTCTCTAAATTTAACAAATAAGTCAAACTTGAGCGCCTTTGTAAAAATATCTGCCACTTGATCTTGAGTCTTGTAATATTTTACTATCACTTCTCCATCTTTAACCAAGTCTCTGATAAAATGATATTTGTTTCTAATATGCTTGCTTCTTCCATGGAAAACTGGATTATTTGATAATGCTATGGAAGATCCATTATCACAAAATAAAACAGTTTCACTTCTTTAAGTACACTTCAATTCTTTTAACATCCACCTAAGCCATAAAGCTTGACATCCAGCTACAGCTAACGCGATATATTCTGCTTCGGTTGTAGAAGGGCAACAGCATATTGTTTTTTTGAAGTCCATGAAAAAACTCATGAACCCATACTAAAAACATAACCAGATGTACTTTTATGATCATCCACATTACCAACCCAGTCAATATCACAAAATCCAAACAACACTGATTCTGAAACTTTCTTATAATAAATTCCAAAATTAATGGTGCCAAGAATGTAACGAAGAACTCTTTTACCTACTTCCCAATGACTACTTTTTGGGTTTGTCATAAATCTACTTAACATACTTATAGCAAATAAAATATCAGGTCTTTTTGCTGTCAAGTACATTAAGCCTCCAACTAAGCTTCGATACAAACTTGGATCGACTGCTTCTCCAATATCATCCTTGCACAATTTCAAATTTGCATCCATGGGAATGTTGCAAGGTAAAGCATTTTCCATATGGAATTTTTTAGTAAATCATGAGCATACTTTTGTTGTGAAATAATAATTTCTCCTTCATTTTGATTAACTTCAATTCCGAGAAAGTAGTGAATGAGACCCATTTAACTCATCTCGAATTCCTTTTTCATGAAATTCTTAATATCATCAAACATAAATTTACCATTTTCAGTAAAAAGTAAATCATCAATGTAAAGAGAAACGATGAGAAAATTGCCATATTTGTCTTCTTTGACATAGAGTGCATGCTCATATGGACACCTTCGAAGTCATGTCTTTAGAAAAAAACTGTCGATACGACTGTACCAAGCTCGCAGAGCTTGCTTCAATCCATACAAGGCCTTTTTCAACTTGTACACTTTTTCTTTTTCTCCCCTTTTCACATAGCCCAATGGTTGTGCAACAAAAATCTCTTCCTTCAAGTATCCATTCAAAAAAGCGGATTTTACATCCATTTGATAAACTTTCCATCCATTTTGAGCAGCTAATGACAAAATCAATCGAATGGTCTCAATTCTTGTCATAGGGGCAAATATTTCTTCATAATCCACACCATATTCCTGCTTGTAGCCTTTTACAGCAAGTCTTTCCTTGTATTTTTCAATATTACCATATGACTTCAACTTTGTTCTGTACACCCACTTTACTCCAAGAGCTTGTTTGTTTGTCGGAAGCTCCATCAACTCCCATGTTTCATTTCTTCTTATCGCATCAATTTCTTAAACCATTACAATTTTCTATTTCTCATCTTGGATGGCTTCATATCAAAAGTT
The DNA here is from genome assembly GCA_025688845.1 of Cucumis hystrix. Lineage (NCBI taxonomy): Eukaryota > Viridiplantae > Streptophyta > Magnoliopsida > Cucurbitales > Cucurbitaceae > Cucumis > Cucumis hystrix. Next base: position 21,894,320 of record CM046884.1, read on the forward strand.
ATAGGATCAACACCAGTGAACAATGCAAAATTAGCAAAATGATCATCATTAATTATGTTAGTAGCATTATAAATTTCTTGAATACTCCTCATTCTCCTTGGTGAGATTGCATCATCACTTGTGGAAGATGGCGTTGAAGATGAAGATGACTCCACTACTTGAATTTCTACTTGCTCTAATTCTTGAGCAACTTTATTGTCATCTATATTAACATGAAATGGACTTTTAGCTTTATCAACGTCATCACTCCAGTTCCATGATTCATCTTCATTGAAAATCACATCTCTACTGATAATAATTTTTCTTGATACAGAATTATACAATCGATAAGCTTTAGAATTTTCACTATAACCTACTATAATACATTTTTCCGATTTATCATCAAGCTTGCCTCTTAGCTGATTTGGAAGATGAGAATAAGTTATACTTCCGAACACTCTCAAATGACTAACAGGTGGTTTCTCACCACATCATGATTCATAAGGAGTCATACCTGGAATACTCTTTGTTGAGCTTGATTCAGAATGTAAACAATACATTCAACAACATCTCCCCAAAACTCGTTTGGCAGATTTTTTGCTTTTAGCATACTTCTCGTCATTTTCATGATTGTTCTATTCTTTCTTTATACAACTCCATTTTGTTGTGGAGTCATTCGAGATGTCATTTGATGATGAATTCCTTGCTCCTTGAAAAAATTACCAAAAGCTATATATTCTCCACCACAGTCGGATCTCAAAGTTTTTAACTTGTGACCACTTTGATTTTCAACAAAAACTTTGAAGGATTTAAAACATACAAGTGCTTCACTCTTTTCTTTCAAAAAATAAATCCACAACTTTCTACTGAAATCATCGATGGAGGTTATGAAATATCGATTACCTCCATTTGTTGTTGTTCGCATAGGACCACACAAATCTGTATGAATCAACTCGAGAGGTTTAGAGGCTCTCCAAGCTTTCCCAGATGGAAATGAATCTCGATTATGTTTTGCAAGAATACACACTTCACAAATATTTGTCTCATGGTTGATATTTTGTATGCCTCTCACCATATGATTTTTGCACAAATAAGATAGTGATTTGAAGTTTAAGTGACCATTTCGAAAATGTCAAAGCCAGGATGGATCCTTTAATATGCTGCTGATGCAAGATATTTGACCATATGTAAAGTTAAGAGGAAACATCTTATTAGCAGTCATTTTTACCTTGGCAATAAGAACACCTGTTTGATCAATGATTACACATATGTTACCTTCAAATAAGACTTTTAAACCTCGCTGAAGTAGTTGTCAAATACTCAAAAGATTATGCTTTAGACCTGGAACATAAAACACATTTGTAACACGTTTTGTGCTTTTCTTTGTCTTCACAAAAATATCACCTTGGCCTTTGACTTGTAGTCTGGTATTATCACCAGTCTTCATTTTACTTTGGAAAGGTTCATCCAAAGTAACAAATATACTTCTATTTCCTGTCATGTGGTTACTACAACCACTATCAAGATACCATGTAGGCTCTACAACATCGTCTTGAATACTACATGCGAGGAATAGAATGTCTTCATCATCTTTCTTCTGTTCTTTATGCATATTCATGGTGGTCTTTCCATCTCCATTTTTTAGTGCCCAACAATCTGTTTGGAAATGAGCATACTTTCTGCAATTAAAACATTGAATATGAGAGAAATTACCACGACCACCTCCTTGGTTTCTTCCAAAGCCTTTTCCTCTTCTGCTTCCTCTTCCTCTAGATAAAGAAAAGCTTTCTTGTGAATTTTCAAGATTTGCACCGTTTCTATTATCATAGTTTCTTCCACCTCCTCGTCTTCCACGACCACCAAGTCTTCCATGTGATCCGCCTCTAGATGAAGTTTGCATTTGAAAAGCTTCCTTGGGGTTAACATCAAATTGTTTTAATCTTAGCTCATGGGATTGAAGAGAACCCATCAAGCTATTTATAGACAACGTAGATAAGTCTTTCGATTCTTCAATTGCAGCGACAATATGCTCAAATTTTCTTGGCATACTTCTAAGAATCTTTTCAACAACTCTTTGATCGCCTACTTCTTTACCATTTGATCTTAAACTATTGTCGATTACAAGAATACAATTGAAAAATTCTTCAATAGTTTCACTTTCTTTCATTTTAATGAATCAAATTTGGATTTGAGAGCTTGTAAACTTATCATTTTTACCTTATCTTCTCCTTAATAGGCAGATTGTAGAATATCCCAAGTCGCCTTTGCAGAAGTAGCTGTTGAATTCTCTCGAAAATAAATTCATCAATAGCTTGATAAATGTAAAGCCTTCTTGTCTTTCTTACGATTTTCTCTTAACTCAACAAGTTGTTGATTTGTGAGCTTACTCTGATTCTCAACTTTAGTATATCCTCTTTCAACAATATCTAACAATTCTTGAGAGCCATATAACACTTTCATATGAATACTCCATATAACACTCTGGGGTTGCAACATGTTACCATTTGAAGCCATATCTAACCGAAGCTCTGATACCACTTGTTGGAAACGTAATAGGTCCTCACAAAACAAATCAAGAAACAAGAGAAGAAGACTGTTCTCTTATTCACACAATTGAGAAGAAAGAAATTGAATAATATTTCTTAAACTTGAATTTCCTACTTTCTTTCTTGTTTACAAATGAGAAACCTTACACATATTTATACTAGTAGAAAAGCAAGGTAAAAGTCATCAACAATAAATATAAATACATGTGACTCTTCATATCTCAATGTATTTAGTGATTGACTATTCCATGTATCTCAATTATTCATGCATATTTAATAATGTAAGTTCATGTATTAAGTTTAGATTAATTTAATTTCAACAACTATTTTGTATGGTTTTAGACTTTTAGAGCACCACATATATTAGCTTATAATTTCAAAATTTTGAACAAAACTACAAAATGAATAGTGAATGCATTATATGTTCAGGTGACTAAAAAACTGTACAAGAGAAGAAGAAATTCAAAAAAAGAAAAATCTGATCTTTCAAAAACTATAGGGAGAGATCAATAAGCTACAGATTATGTACTGTGCATGATTCACTCAGTTTTTCAACAACCACCCACCTTATCTTTCCCTAGTCTGCAGAATTTTTTTTATGGAAAAAGATTAAATGGGCAAACAATAAACGAAGCTTCTTCTTTAAAAAGGAAACCATTTTCTAGAAAAGAAGAGATCATAAACTTTGACTTTGATCGCCCCATTGCTAAATTATTTATAAAGTATAGCATTTAGGGAAAAAAACGAAGAAACTAACAATATATCTTTAGAATTACAAATCTCAAAGAACAAAGTGCAATTCCTACTCCAAGAAGTCATTGCAGAGAAAAAAATTAGCACAAGCACAAAACAGACACAATTTGAGTATTTTTGTTATTTCTCAAGCTAGTAAAATAATAAGATCCTAGCGATAGCAAGGTAAATGAAAATGCACATTAGTGTTGAAAACTATATATCATCATCGTCTTCAAGTTCTTCGAACCCCATGAACATACCTGAATTTTAAGCTACTACAGAATCAGTCTAAAACTAAAGCTGAAGGTAAAAAAGAATACAAAGATAATAATTAGAAAAAGGAGTAGAGAGATACATACAAGCACTTACACATACAAAGGATAATGTATAACAAACTGAAGTAGCAAGTGATGTCATGGTTTACAACAGAAAATGAGATGCACTGTGTCTTAATATCAAAATCTTAAGGTTCCACATATTGTAATCTTATGGATAATCGGGCTTACTTAAATCATAAGTTACTTCTAGTTTACACAAAGCAAACACTACAAGAAGTATTAATTTCTTGGTGCATCTTATATATCAAATTATTAACCAAGAAGTCAACTCTAAGTTTAAGAAAGATTGCAGGAAAATTGTTAACTACTTTGCCTAAAGCAACAAAAGAAGAAAACATCATGTTATATATAACATTGTAATAATCAAATGTTTGAGGAATGAAGAATGCATAGCATACCAAATCACTTTCAATTCGAACACCGTCAAAGTCTCTAAATCTTTTCACTGCTTCTACATTAAAAAACTTGGAGGTTTTACTATTATTCAGGGCTGGGTCTAGTAATGCATCAATGAAGTAGCATCTAGGCTCTATAGTGATGACCTGCAAATTAGCAAGAAAATGAAATGTCTAAACCTAAAATGCAATCTACCAAATGTATCAATTTCAAGACGAAATTGACACATAATGATGCTAAGTCTTCAATCACAAAATGTTCTTCACACCCCGTCTCGAGCACCTGCTTGCTCGTTCTAAGACGTGGCGTGAAGCCAACCGATGTCATTATTCTTCTGAACAACATCAGTTGACCCTATCTATAACTCTTAACAAGTTAAGTAAATTAAAACTTATGCAGCGAAAACTACGAGAACCAAATTGAACAACTTCTTATACTTTTAACAGGTAGTCGAGGCTAAATGTCATTGCTTACACATTTTTTCACAGACCAAACAAAAATTATACTACACTTAATCTTATGCAAAACCATGTACATGATAAGATTTAAACTAAAACTGACCCTTAGTAACTACACTAACAACAACTTCTCACAGTAGTCTAAAGACAACGGTCAAGCTCTCGGATCACGACCTCTACATGGAAAGCGGAAAAACATTTTGAAATGGTGAGTTAAAATAGCCCAGTGAGTGATGGTTTTATTAAAACATACTTTTCAAAACAATTTAATTTTAAACTTCGCATTTAGCATAATGAAATCAGTTTACTTACTATACATATGAAACACAAGGTGGACCCTCTAATGGTCCTCATCTTGTTATATGATACTTACGAGGTAGAATCCAGGCATCAGTAGTGCCTCATCTCGTTATCGCTACTATGAGGTGGGTAACCTACATATATCATAATTGCAGAACCCTCTTCTCATAAATCTATCCCAATGATAGCATACATAGGTATCTATTAAATACCTCTATCAACGGAAACCTCTGTCACAGGTCATATCCCCGAAGGGTTGCTATATACATACATCAGACTGTATAGTCTAAAACATTCTAAAATCATTTTTTTAACAATCATTTCAAATCTCATGCTCTGGAAACATATTGCTAAAACAGTAAACTCTAGTAATTCATACATCAAAGCATGCTTAATGAATACTTTTAGAAATCAATATATCACTCACAAACCATAAGTTGAAATAATTCTAATAAATTCATTTTTCACCCATCGATCGCAGATCGAACTCTTCGTTGATATGCTTGTCCAATTTCTTCTTGTCCTGAAATAATGGAAAATAATTCCAATGAAAAGTTTTACTTAAAATTTCCCAAAATAACAAAAATAACTCAAAAACACCATTTTGGAATGGTTGGCAAACAAGGATGGGCTAAGGGCCTTGGCCGCGCACGCACCTTGGGTTTGCTATACGTCCAACACAAGCCCAAAACCTCTCTGAGTCCAAAACGCACGTCATCTTGCCCAATCTTACCTTAGTAATAAAATGTACATTTATATAAAAGTTGTTGGTTGATGTTTAAAATTTTGAGGACAAAATTTCTTAAGGGGGTATGAGTTGTGAAACCCCAAATTTTTGTAACCTTTGGATTTTTCCAAAAATAGTCAAGGATAAGAGGAAGTGAAATTTAATGGAAACGAAGATAAAGACTATTGCAATTCAAGTTTAATTTGTGAGTAAAAAGAAAAGTTAAGAAGGTTGGCTAAGGTTGGCGATAGAAGTTAGAAAGGGTTTTTAGTGTTTAAGGTTGGCGAGAAAGAAGGATCATAGAGGTTGAGCATTTTAGCTTTTGCTTGTAGAGCTCGAAAACATGTTTCATACATAATGATTTAAAACATGGTGTTACTCACAATACTGGAATTGTCTTGGTCTCGGGAATTTCTTCCAATTCTCCTTATCCTGAAAATTTAATATCTACTCCTTATTTAGTCCCCTGAACATGAAAATATCTTAAAGATCCTTAAAAATTCCCACAAATATCAAAACAACCCCTATAACATAACAATTTTGCCCATCTCGTGTAACCATGTCACTCGACCAGAACCTTATCTTTAATTTAAAGTTGAATAACTTAAAATCCAGAACTCAAATGAAAATACTTTCTTGTAAAAAGTTGTTGCAAAATTTCTTAATAATATTATCTTAAAGTTTCAGAAAAATATTCAACTGAATGTGTCCTGTAACCTCCTTGGGATAAAAACTGTTCAGTTTTATCCGAGAATGAACTTCCTCTCTTCTTTTAACTCAAACTCAATTTTCCCTTTCTCAAATTAAACCAATAGCTCCAATATAGAAAATAAACTCTAAATGGAAACTTTTGAGACTAATTTCACTCAAAATGCTTGAGTGAATTGTGAGAAATTCAACACTGAAACTGGCCTATTTATAGAGTTCCTTGCATGAGTACAAGTTGACACGTCATCCTTGTTTAAATCCACCTTAAACCTTCTTAAGACACCTCCTACTTACTTTACACCTTAAAATGCATGCTAACAAGGTTTTTACATCTCACTAATTCCTTATACTGCTTGCCTTTATCATGCCACATAGTTGTCCAAAATGCATAGCTAGCCTTCATGACTATCCCACCTACTTTCTCGCCCAGACTACAGAACCCAATTTAGAAAGGTTATAACTTAAGATTCGTAACTCTTTTGATCAAACTTCCTTCTTTAAAATTTCTCTAAAACGAGTTAACTTTATTTCCTCCAAATTCAGAGCAAAACGTCAAATAATGCATTATGTAGCCTTCTTGGAGTGTAACTTGCTCAGATTCACTCGTGAACTAACCTTCTCACCTTCTCTTATCCAAAACACCAACCTTCTCATATTCAAAATGCCTAGCAGCCTTCCTCAATAAACTAGACTCAATTTCTGAACTTTAAAGACCAATTTGAGTGAAAATACCCAAGTGATTTGTGAGAAACTCCTTTATAAAGTTAGCTAAAACGCCCAACCTCTATGATCCTTCTTTCTCGCCAACCTTAACACTCAAAACACTTTCTAACCTTTATAGCTATTTTGCCAAACCAACCCAAAACGCCTAGATACCAAAAATTTTCCTTCTTTCTAACCTCTTAAACTCTTAACAACATGACCTTTCTTCTTTTCAACCATCGAAACACTTCTCAATCCTACTAATCCTTTCAAGCTCTTTGGAAAATCTAAGCTACCTAAAGTTTGGGTCTTACAGAGATATAATTCAAATTCTATAATTTCTTTCATTATCCCGTTCCAAAGACACTATCATCAAATAAGTTCTATAACATTGATATCCCATTCCTATGTTTAACGCCATAACTTGCTTTAGAATGGAAGTGCTGTGGTTTCAGCTTCTTGAAGTGTTAGGTCCTGAAATCAAAATTGAATACAATATTGGTGTATATGGAAATTGAATAAAAAGCAAGAGGTTCATTTAATATATACATACGTGTAATACACATATGCACATATGTACATATCATATATGTATACATGTAAATATTATATATACATACATGTACATATTATATATACATACATACGTGTGCATATTATACATACAAAATTGAAAGGAGCAACAATGTATAAAATATAAGTATATAACCGAGATGGAAATGAGACTTAACTATAATATACAAAGTATTATAATATTAGTTTTCTACCCAAAAAACAAAACACAATAGAAAAGTAGTCAGCATTTAACAACAATCAAAATAAAAATTCATTCCTAAAGGTCAAGTTGTTCCTCTGACTAAGGGCATCAGTTGCCCGTTACTCACTCCTTTCCTATGTTCTGACCCAAAATCAAGTTCGAGCATGTCTCTCTGCCCCCTTGCTTGACTCGAAGTCAGATTCGGTTGAGTACTGAAGTGGAGTTTAAAAAACATATATAATAATTTGTTTTATTAAAGCCCAACCCACATATTCTTGAAAAACCCATGTCTATTGAGTCTCAACGAAGGTGCACGCCTAAGCTGAGCCTTATTGAGAATGCCTCTCTCTTCAAGAGTAAGCCTCAGCCGTGTGACTTGAGCCTAGGCTTGCCTAGGCACGCGCGCCTAGTTGCACCTTTTAAAACACTAGGTACATTATGTTATCAAAGAGTAGCAGTCTGATATTATTTGTTTCTTGACTCTTGGCAAACATGAACCTTTTCAGATTGTAATCTTCTCTATCATTAGGGTTGAGGATGACCACTTAATTCTTCAACTTGTATCGTTTTTCTCTCATAAAAAAGGTAACTTAAAAGCAACTCATCAAGCAATATCACATAAATTTCAATAGTTACAAATTCAACTTTCTCATTAGGCTTGTGTGTAGAAGTATGAAAAACCTCAATAAGAAAAATACCCAACAGTGGATATTTGTATTCTTAAATAAGATGATGATCAACCATGAAGCTAAATGAACGTTTGTTCATGAATGCAAAAAATATAATCCCAACAAATATTGCAACTTTATTAAAATAAGAAACAACTTTATTAAAACTTTGGACAAAAAATTTTCATACATACATACAGGTTAAAATAAGAAACTTCATCGGTCACAACAAGTATGGCAACTTTATTAAAATAATTCATATGGGCATTTCATCAAACAATTGGTAGGCAATACAAAAGAATATTCATTTCCTTAGTGGCAGTCAAAAAACTAGAAAAATTACAGAATAAATTCAAAAATTCGTGAAGAATATACCTTAGATGCAATGTTGAGAATTGAGTTTCACTAGAGATCATGCATGTGTTGCCTTTGTGTCAGCAGCAACAGCATCAAAAGTAAACTTCAACCCGTTAATTGACAAAGAATGATCGATAATGTTCTGTATTATATTATCCCTTCATATATGTCCTTGCACAGCAGCCTCAAGCGCACTACCACCTTAAAATCACAGACATAATTCTTACTAGGAAAGAATTTCAAACTTGAATCTGAAACTAAAATTGTCATTTCACCACCTAAATTTAAGATAAAAATAAATCAAAACCCCCATAATCACACCCACCAGAATGAGACAACCCGGGGATGGAATTCTCAGAAACGATCTCCATACTAAGCTTCCGCTTAAGTGGGTTAGAAGAGGGAGGCCTAGGTGGAAGCGAGCTCTTCAACTTAGCCGGCAAGGGTTTGGAATTGGGAACCATGGAGTTGGGATCTGATGGTGGAGCATTTTCTTTGAAAGACAACTAGGATTTTCGAGGGGTCTGCCACCCTTGATCCCGACGTCGTTAGGGTTAGGAGAAGAAGATGGCGATGGATTGGTGAGATGGGTATCTCACAACTCGCAAGATAGAATTTCTTGGTTGCAAAAATGGAGCGAAAATTGAGAGATAGGAAGAGTGAAGATTTAGAGGAAGACGAAGAAGACAAGAGAGAGAGAGAAGGGGAGAGGGGAGAGAAAGTAGAACGAGAAGGAATTGGCCGTTAGAGAAGAAGGATGAGGAAGAAATTTGAAACGAGAGAGATGATACCTTAGTCGTTTTCCAAGGGAGGGTTTTTGTCCTTATTAACTATCATTTTCAAAATTCTGTAATTAATTAAAATGATACCTTAGAAATATTTTAAATCTATTAAAATGTATTATCGAGTAAAAAGCTCATTTAATCTTTAATTAATCTAATAATAATCCATCATAGGATGATATTTAATAGCAATCAATACCGATTAAATAATTAATCATTACAATTAAAATAATTAATAAGTATGATATTTCACGATCAATCTAAAAAAATTGAGCTTTGAAATATGTTTAATAGACTTTAAAATTTTCCACCTATAATTGAAGTTTTTATATGTATTAAGGAGATGTTGCAAATATAGTAATCAAGTCATTTTAAAAATTGTACCGTATAAAAAATTAAAGATTTATTTGGCACAAAAAATAAAAACGTTAAAATTATATTAAACTCATTTAATGTTTAAAATTTTATTATAAATGAAAATTAAAAAAAAAAATTGCTTGCTTAAATAATTTGAATTGGATATATTTTGTTAGTTTTAAAGAAAACATTTGGCAAACTAATAAGAATAAAAATAAGGAAAATTATTTTAGCCAGCGAAATTGAAAATATTTACAAATACAGGAAAATTTTATTTTAAATGATAGATTGCAATAAATCTATATTGAAATCTATTCGGTAAAAAGTAAATTTTTTATTATATATGTAAATAAGATAACTCATTCTACTATATTTTAAAACATCCATAATAATAATAATTCAAACCTAATTATCATTGATACCATCTTAACATGTCAACTAAATTCTCAATTTGTTGTGTGATATTTTGATGAGTAACCAACCCCATAATTTAGGGGTGGTAAATGCAATTTCATTGAAAAAAATAAAGAGAAAAAAAAATGAGGTTACCTAGCTAGCATAGTGTTTGTTGTTGAGATTTATGTCCTAAAACTCGTAGATTGTAAATATAATTCATTGACTGTTGTTAATAAAGTGTTATTATTGTAATAATTGTTATTGATTATATTATTAGTTTTGTCTCAATAACCCAAATCCAATAAAATAACATCCTAAATTGTTTAATGAGTCTTGAATAGTATGTAGAGACATACATGGATCAATGTTTGAGATCAGCTTAAAGAGTCTATAGTATAGGGATAAAGTTGGGTACCTTATCTTGGTAACGCTATGGATACAGCTCAATCTATATTTGATACAAACACAATGATCCAACGTGTTTGTGTAATTGTCATGCGAGTGAGGGTATCCTATGCAATGAGTTTGTATAAGATCGGACCGCGAAATAGTAACCACTAGATGTAACTCCGTTAACTTGTTAGGTTTCTATTTCATTAGGATGATCTAGGTAACTTAGTCTCAATCTTGAGTGTATTATGAACTCATGTTCGCGAGGGATTGTCCTTTGATTTGTACGGGTGAGAGTGGCCAGATCATCGACTCAATAAGCTTATCATTTTGGGGTCAAGACCAAGTGGGGAGCTGGAAATATAATTACACAAGATGAAATTCACTCCTTCCCTACTTTAGTGTAAGTAGATGATAGATGAGTGTTTCCTTAAATGGTGTCTCCAGGTCTTGAACAAAGGGTCCTACCCTCTCCGTGACACGAGAAGAATTTCTGTTTATTGGTAGGACTATAAACAGGTTGTTCATTAGAGGAGCACTGGTATTTAAGGATACACTAGAACGGTAATTTGACCCAGCTGGTATTACGAACACTCATGAAGGACTAACTTACTGTTATCGGTCTATATCCATTGACAGAAAAATATATCTACAGTGAGAAGAGTTCAGCAGTGAGTCTTTAGTGGAGTGTACACACAGTTAACGAATATTGATTAATGTGGTTAATTAGTTTAGCTAGTTAATCTCAGATTGTTGTAGCTTCTAATCTATAGGTCCATTAGGTCCCCTTCCTAGCTCGTAAAGGATAATGAGATTTATTTATATTGGTTGTAATTTGAAATGTTCAAAATTACTTTGGAAATTAGTTTAATGTATAGTGATACATTATAATATAAAGTTTATCAAACTTTATTATATAAATTTAATTTTGGATATAATTCAAAATTAATTTATGAGAGATAAAATATTTGAATGAGTTCAAATATTAATTTAATGTGAATTGCATTCATATTAAAATTATTGGTTATGGGAGAGTTATATGTTAATAGGATAATTTAAGTTAAATATAAGATATTTAATTTAGCTATTAATTAATTGGAGAATTAATTAATAGTTTAGTTTTATTTAATTAAATTTGATTTAATTAAATCTATAAGGTATTAGAGAGATATTGTAAGACCCAAATTTTAGGTATCTTAGATTTTCCAAAGAACTTGAAAGGATTAGTTTTGAGCAAATTTAAGACAAGGAAGTAGGATTAAGAAGTGTTTTGTTAAATGTGTTGTGATGAGTGAAAAGAAGGAAAGTCATGTTGTTGAAGTTTAAGATTTTAAGAGGTTAGAAAGAAGGAAAATTTTGGTTAAGTATCAAAGAATAGCACTTTAGGAGTTTTGGGTTGGCTTGGTTAAATAGTATAGAGGTTAGAACGGGTTTTTGAGTGTTTAAGGTTGGTGAGAAAGAAAGATCATGGAGGTTGGGCGTTTTAGCTAACTTTAAAAGGAGTTTCTCATAACTAACTTGGCATTTTTACTCAAATTGGTCTTTAAAGTTCATAAATTAAGTCTAGTTTATTGAGGAAGGTGGCTGGGCATTTTGGATATGAGAAAGTTGGCGTTTCGGATAAGAGAAGGTGAGAAGGTCAGTTCGCGGGTGAATCTGAGTAAAGTGCACTCCTAGAAGACTATAGAATGCATCATTTGGCTTTTGTCTCTGAAATTTTGAGGTAAGAAAGTTAACTCATTTTAGAGCAACTTTAAAGAAGGAAGTTTTATTAAAATAGGTATGAATTTTAAGTTATATCTTTTCTAAGTCGGGTCATGTAGTCTGGCGAGAAAGTAGGTGAGTTGGTCATGGAGGCTAGCTATGCGTTTTTGACAACTATGTGGCATAATTAAGGCAATCATTTTAAGAGTTTAGCGATGTGTCAAAGCCTTGTTAGCATGCATTTTGAGGTGTAAAAGTAAGCAGGAGGTCTCTTAATAAGGTTTAAGGTGGATTTAAGTAAGGATGAGGTGTCAACTTGTCTTATGCAAGGAACTCTATAAATAGGTCAGCTTCAGTATTAATTTTCTCATTATCCACTCGTGCGTTTTGAGTCAAATTACTTTCAAAAGTTTCCATTTTGAGTCTATTTTCTAAGATGGGGCTTCTCGTTTAATTTGAGTAAGAGATTGTTGATTTTATGTTGAAGGAAGCAAGGAGGTCAAAATACAGGTGATTCTAAACAAAGTGGACTTCCAGAGGACTGTAGATCTCATCCCTTAGAATTTGAAGCTGAAATTCTGAAGTAATAATATTAAGATATTTTGCAACAACTTTATAGAATAAAGTAGTTTTATTTAAGTTCTGGATTGGATGTTATTAAGCTCTAATTCTGGGAAATTGAGGTTGTTGAGCGTAGCGTGTTGGATCATAGAGGTCTTGGACAAGAAGAAATTGGGCAAGCTTATTGACCGAGAGTTTGATCTGGGATTAGTGAGTGAAAAATGAATTTACTAGATTATTTCAAGTTATAATTTGTTAAATGATTCCTAAATAATGATTCTAATATTTTTTACAAGCTATTATTTAAGTATGCTTTTAAGTGAATCTTATTTCCAACTATCAGCATGTTATGAAAAGTGTTAAAGCATGTTATTTAGAAAAGTCTAAAGCATGAGTTTAGAAACGTTTTTAGCAAGTATGTATTTATAAGATTTGCAAGCAATAATTTATGAAAAGCATGAGTTTGATATAAATGGTTTTAAAGAGAAAACCATGGTACTTGATATACCGAGTTCTCGATGGTCAATGTGCACAGTCAGGGGTATAGGGCTATGCTGACCACTTAGCTGCTACTATCGAGTTCAGGCAGAAATAGTATGACAAAATGTGCTCTACTATCCTGACCGAGCTTATTATGAATAGTATGACCAAAGGTGCTATGCTATTCGATCGAGGTTTAGCAAGATAGTATGACAAAGGTGCTTTGCTATCTTGTTTAAGTTTTTTGTTGGTATAGAGTATACAGAGTTAAATGAGTATTTGAATGTTAGAAAGTGTTCAGTTTAAAGAGATTCTTAAAGATTATATGGTATGTTTATGAAATATTTAAAGTATGTTTGCTTTAAAAAGTTTGTTTTATAAAATCATCACTCACTGGGCATTTTAGCTCACTCTTTCAAAATGTTTTTCTACTTTTCAGGTAGAGGTCGTGATCCGAGGACCTGACCGTTGTGTTCAGACTGTTGTGCGAAGTTGTTGATAGTTTAGTTAGTAAGGGTCAGTTTTAATCTTATCATGTACATGGTTTTGCATAAGTTTAAGTCTTTTAATTTTTGCTTTCTCTGTAAGTAAATGTAAGTAAAGTTTGTAATCAATGACATTTAGCTTCGACTACTTGTTTAAAGTATAAGAAGTTGTTCAAGTTGTTTCTCGTAGTTCTGTTGCATAAGTTTTAATTTACCTAAGTTGCTTAGCATTATAAAAGAGTAGTAGTTAGGGTCAATTGATGTTGTTCAAAGAATAATGATATCGGTTGACTTCATGCCACGTCTCGGAGCGAGCAAGCAGGTGCTTGAGGCGGGGTGTGACAAATATTCATTCAAATAAGATTTGAATGAAATATTAATTAATTATATTGATATAAAACTATAAGATATTGGATAGATATATTCAAATAAGATTTGAATGAAATATTAATTAAACGTGATTTAATTAATTATTAACTAATTGATTAATTGTTAATTAATTAGTAGATTTGATAATAGAATCTCATGATTCTCTCCTATTTGATAATAGAATCTCATGCTTCTCTCCTACTCCTTTTCATATTCCAAGAAGGAAAGAGAGTTATAAATATCTAGAAGAAAACAATTTTCTTTAAAAAACTGAAAAAATCAAAAAAAAGAAGTCAATGTTTTTGCTCTCTGCATGAGATAGAAAGGTCTTCGATAGGTGGTGTCCCAATTTGGAGAATTACTTTGTAGTTTCAGAGACATAAACAAGTATGTTTTTCTTTCTTAATCTATAATTAGAAAGCATACTTAGCCTTTAAGTTATAATAAGAAAACTAGTTTATTAATTATTTTTGCCAATGTACTGGTATTTTGGGATTTCCAAATTAAATTGAGGAATGGTTCTGTAAAATCTTCCGCTGCCATATGGCTTTTATCGCTTCATTTGTAATATCCAACTTGATTTTAGTTAATAGATAAATAATTAATTAAAATGCATTTATCTTGAAATAGTTTTTCAACCACGTCCCAAGTCGAATTAAAAATGCTTACCAAACTTTGAACATAATTGTTGGGACAAATATTGACCCCTTTAAAGATAGCCTATTCTCGCATTCTTTATGCAAAATTTTCCTATTTCTATATTTTTATGCAGAATATGAAGTAGACTCCGATACGAACCCAACGACACGAAAATCACCTAAATCGGAGTTCAAACGAAGGAGAACGGGCAAATTAATCATAAGGGGCATTTTCGTAAATATTGAAGTGGTTGACACGTGTCAACCCCTCAGCCGCCCACGCCTATCCTCGAGATCACGGGTTCGAATCTCGCTTCACGCATAATATTTACTACATATTTGCCTCAATCCGTGTCTTCAACAATCCGACGATTCTCCTTGCGCCACGTGGCGCAATCTCAGCCCGCGTGCCCCTTAGCCACCCGATTTCGAATCCTAGCCAACGCAATTTTATTTTTTTTCATTTTTTTTCGTGGCATTTTTGTAATTAATATCCAAACTTTTGAAATTACTCCAATTTTCATCTTTTCTTCTTCGATATGGGCTTAGAAATACTTTGGCCCATTTCCTCTATCTCTCCCTATAAATACCCCCAATTAACCCCTAATTTCACAATTTCAATTCAATACAATTCACAATACCCTCTAAAATTACTCCCAATTCCCTCCAAATTCCAATTTCTCTACCCTCTCTCTATAATTTTTGATCTTCAACAATTTTTCCAGAAATATTGAAGATGGAAGGCTAATCTTTTGAGGTAAATTGGGCTTAGGCATTTCCAATCTTTGAGAATTTGATTGATTAGATTTTTTTTATAATTAAGGTGTGATTAGTCTTTGATTTCCATGTAATTTTTGTTAGAATCAATAGCATCAAGAGTTGGATGTTTAATTCAATTTTATTGAATTTTGTAATCTTGATTCTTGATTTTATGAATTTTTCGTTCAATATTGTAAGCAATTTACCCCTAGTATTTCAATTAATGCAAGATTAGTTGATTTGTTTGCTTATATACAAAATTTCCATGATTTTTAATAAGTTTTTTAAAATTAAGCTTATAAATGCCAATTATACTACTAAATTGTTTGCTTAGTTATCTATTATGTACATATGTTTTGAAAAATAAAGTCAAATTTGGTCAAAGAAAATATTTAAAAACCGGTTTTGTGATTTTAGAACGTGGATAAAAATTCTTTAAGAAATTGAAAAAAATATTTAATTTTAAAATTTTAAAAAATAAAAAAAATAATAAAGTTTTAGTTTTAAATTTTGGTTTGTTTTTGGGCCATTTTTAAAAATAGAAAAATAAATTAAAAATATATACAAGCTATAGCAAAATTTTGGATTCTATCAATGGTAGAAAATGATAGACTTCTATTACTGTCTATCAATGCCACTGATAGAAGAATATTAGTGTCTATCCATGTCTATTATTGATAGAATCTGAAAATTTTATTGTATCTTGTAAATATTTTGTTAAAATTGCTATTTTTGACAATTTCTCTTTGATTTTTAAAGCTAGCACTAACATGAAATAAATAAATCAACAATACATATACTTTTTAAGGTGATAATATTAAATTTCCGTTCAATATTTCTACATTTGTATGAATTTGAAATCAACATGAAAGATGATTTTATATTTCCACTATATCTTAAAAAAAATTGTAAAAAAAAAAAATAGGTAACAAAATGTCACTAATTTACATTATTACACACAATAAACATCTTAACTAGTTTAAAAATCATAAAAGGTTTATCTACTAATTTAAATTGATTTTTTGTTTTTTCTTTTATAACTCTTCAAAAAATATCTATTGAAATTGATATTTTCATCAAAATTCTCGTAAAATTAAGATCTTGATATTTTTGTTGACATCAACATTTTAAACATTGATCCTCTCAACCGCATAACTAGGTACTAAAAATGCATTTTACACCTCACCTTGGGCATGTTCTTTATATGAAGCCTTAATAACCAAATTCTTTATATGAAGCCTTAATAACCAAAGTCCTTAGCCTTGGGTTTTTAATTATTTTGAACAAGATAATAATAGTTTGGATTTTTTTATTCTTTACTAAGAAATAATTCATAAGTGCAAAATTTTGTGTTAAAGAATTTTTTTCTTCATATCCCCTCTTCAACGATGTTTTCTCTGTTTTATGCTGTACTTTATTTCGTTCATTATGTAGTACTTGTGTGTGTGTGTGTGTATGGTGCATTTTATAGAAAGAAACCTACTTTTCTTTTGTGCAACTTGCACTTAAGCCTAAGACTACTACAACTAAAATTATCACTTGACTTTCCAAAAGGGAACTTGTCGAAGTATAGCCGATGATCGGGCTTCAATGATCAGTTACAAATCTCAGTCGAGCGATTAAAATACTCTTGAACCAATCCCCCGAACAACAACGGCTTCTTGAGCAATCTAGATGGTTTGTCAAACTCTTTAGCATGTCCTATTGAATTATAAAGATTTATTTGTTCAAATGTGCTTTATAAATCAAGCCTACAAAATGCAGCCAAAGGGAAATGGATGGATCGTTTGGAGTATCCCACCCCTAAAAAATGAAATCTTATAGTCATTATAAAATACATGGGTTACTCTTTTCATTATCGGTTAATTTTGCATGGAATTTCATGTTTCTTTGATAAAAAAAACCAAACACATATTTATTCCAAAAAAAAAGTATATCATGTTCTTAGAATCATTTGAATCTACTAGCATCGATATAAGATGCAATAGTCAACTAAAATTGTCCCAAATTTAGAAAATAGGATCATTCGTGATTGGAAGAAGGTGCAATAAACTTTTAAACTTGTATCCATTTAGCCTTTTGGACTACAAAAAGTGTCAATTGTGTCATTAGCTTGCCCAAAATTAGTCCACCTTACCTCAAATGTCACAATGTGTTGCATAACATTATGCTTAATTAAATACGATCATATGTGTATTAAACTAACGTGGTTAATGACTTTTATATCAAATGTGCCCGACATAATTAGGGTTGCACAAAGAAATAGCAAAGGACGGGTTGCACAAAAGTTTTTCAATTTTTTTTACCATTTCATTCTGCCAAGAAGTGAAATAAATTAATACAGTCCATGGCCAAACAAAGAGGAATGGAGACATATAGCAATTCAGCAACAGAAGGACAGTAAAAAACTGAATTGTTTTTTGCTTTTTTTTTTTTTCATTTTGTACACACATGAAGTCCAATAGAATGGAGAACACAGAAAACAAGAACATGAACAAGAACAATAACAAGAACATGAACAATATGCAATATCCTCGGCAGTAAAAGACAGAACCGTAACAACAACATAGCAAAAACTAACAAAATATAATGGAGAACACATAGAACGTGGGAAAAAATATGCAATGATAACAATATGTGAATCGAAAACAACATTCATCATTGGCAGATGTTGAGAAAGAAGAGATTTCACCTTAGTCCCTACCTAGCTCGGAACCACCAAAGCCACAACCCTCAGTTAGTATCCATCACTCATCAGTGGAGGGAACGTCGTCGTGACAAGGGGTTAACAGAGCGGCAAGGGGAATACAATGAATGATCTCCGATCGGCAAGTCCCTAGGACAAGCCATGCAAGGAAGCAAACACCGAATCAATGAGCTCTTGACCGGAGATAAGGCATTGGAGGTTGTCGTTTATTTCTAAATGTGGCCCATCAATGAAACCCACACCCACAGGGACAACGGAAAATACCGTGAAGAAGATGATGTTCAATGATGAAGAAAACCAGGTGAGCGGCGAATAGGGTAAAAAACCGTCACATCTAGAGAAATAGGTTGAGAGAGAAATTGATTTTGAGGAAATAGATTTGGGCAAAATGCTTGAGAAAAAAAGTGTGAAGAAGAAGAGATAACCATTGATCAATCAGATAAAGAAGACGAAGCAGATGCACAAAGAATGAAGAAGAAGAGAGGAGGATTGGTAATTCGTTTGGCTGTGAGAAGAAGAAAGAGAAGAAATAAATGAGGAAAGAGAAGAAGAAAGAGAAGGAATATGTTGAAAAATGGAAGGATTAAGTGGGGAAATAGGGAAATAGATGAGGGAAGAGGGGGGAATAAAGGGGGATTATTTGTATTCCTTTCCTCCTTTCAATCTGTGGGCCAAACAAGGAAAAGACTCTTTTCCTTCCTTTCCTTTTATTTTCCTCCCCCAAACGGTCTTAAAGGGATAAGGAGATAACCGTCTACAAAAAGGACCATGAAAAGACGATAAAGGGCAATTCTGAGTATTTGAATAAATTATTCCATTCTTTGATTATTCTCTCACTTAGGAATCATAGTGGATGTGACATTTATCCCTAATGTTAACTCAATTCTTTTTATTGTTCTCTTAACAAACAAATTTATTGTTGCCTAAGGTGATTTTTTGTCATCAACAAAATTGTAAAAAAATATGAAAACTTTAAATCAGCATTTCAATTGAATAGTCACACAAAACCAGAAAAAGTTAAAACAAACAAAAATAGATGCTCAATGAGACTTTCAGATAAATTTAATTCGTTGGAATGAACTTTGTCTTTGTACTGATTTAAGTATAGTGAACACAATCTTTAATACATAATCCTTTGATGTTTTTTCTCGAAAACTAAACTTATCTTAAAAGTAATGCAGTTGAGAACCGTTTGTTCAACGTTCTCAAGGGCTTATGAAGTTTGTTCTCCAATGTTGTTCTCCTAAATTTTTCTCAATATTGATTTGTCACCAAGGTTTTGCAACTTATTCTCAAAGCTATAGTCTTGATTTGGAAGCCATTTGACTTTTGACTAAGTGTTTTTTATCTTACTTATTTAATTCTTAAGACTTCATGAAGTACCATGATTTTACAATAGTTTTTTTAGCTTTAGCCTTTAAACATAACCAAAAGCTAGCTTTAGAACTTCAAAGCTTGAGGAGCTTAAGAGCTTTAAAGCTTCAATCTTCAAAATTTGAGAGAGTTTTAGAGCTCTTGTCTTCAAAACTTAGGGGTCTTTGTCTTCAGAGTTTCAATTCTTCCAATCCTTTTCAACTAAAGAGTAAAACCTCTATGTATAGACTTTTCAAGAGGCACTATGTGGGCTTGAGCCTAGAACTTCAGCTTAGGTCCAACTGCTTTTTTGGCACAATTTCTTTCAAGAATTTATAAAAGAATTTATAATGGGTAACCTAGTTCGCATAAAATATTAAGTATATAGCAATTTTTTAAACAATTTGCATATATAGCAAATTTTTAATTATTCTTTAAAATATTCCAAAATTACCCTCGGTTTAAAAGGAAATTGGGGCGATTTTCTCCTTCTCCATCTTCACCGTCATTACTCCACGATTTTCTCCCTTCTCCATATTCTTAGCTATTTTCTCCCTTCTCCATCTTCACCGTCGTTTCTCCATCTTCTTCGTGATTTTCTCCTAAAGATCACCTTCTTCATTGTGCGCCTCCAATCAGTCGTCCTCCAACCAGTCGCTCTCAACGTCCAACAACTTTACAACGATCTTTCGTTAAATCATCTGGTATGTAATTAAATTTGTTTTCTTTAAATATTTTACAATTGATATCACTGATAGAGTTTGTCTTCTATCAATACTTCAGTGTAATACTAGGATGATAATTGTTTTATTTTATTTTGCAGTAATTTGAAATTATGATTAAGCTTTCAATAATAGTGTTTCATAGTGGACAGTGGGATGATACAAATAAATACTTGAATTACAAGACTACAAATGTATTGGTTGCTGAGACAATCTGTTTTGAAAATTTAGTGAGCTTGATATTAAGGGAAGTTCGATTAGAGCATCTTCTTCTTCAATATAATTGTCAATCTTATTAGATTATGGCATTACTGATATTCAAACTGTGGTTGAAATTCATGAAGATAAAGATGTTGCTTGGTTTCTAAGTTTAGTTAAAGGGAAAATTACAAGACATCCATTAGTTGTCCATGCTGCTCATGTCTCTATGGATTTAGAATGGTCATCTAGTGTTGACAGTGGAACAAATCATTTGCCTTCTTCTTCAATTGATGATGATTTTCAAATTCTAACGGATATTCATGTTAGTAGGTTGTCTTCTACATTCGATTTGAAAGAAAAGGATATGTTTGCTAGCAAGGAACTACTATCAAAGTCATTTTACTACATTGCTATAAAGAACAATTTTGAGTTCAAGACCGTGAGATCAAATTTTAAATCTATTGAGTTTAAGTGCTCCCAAGATAATTGTTCATGGTATGTCCGTGCATCTTGTTACAAGGGTGGGGAATTATGGAGACTAAGAAAGTATATTGCTAATCATGATTGCTCCATGAATGTTATTCAAATTACTCATAGACAAGCATCTTCATCATTGACTAGTGATTGTATGATAAAAGACTTTAGTTCTTTTGACCATTCGACTCCAAATGATATTATGATTCACATGCGCACTAAACTTGGTGTAAATGTTAGCTACTATAAAGCGTGGAGGGCAAAGGAACTTGTTATAAATTCTTTGAATGGTGAAGCAAAAGAATCTTATGCCTTAATTCTCAACTTTTTTACAAAACTAAAAGAAATTAACCGAGGTATGTTTTTATTCTTATAATTTAGATCATCAATCAAGCTTTTAATGATATGGTCTATCACTGATAAGGTCTATCGATCGTAGGTCCTACAGTAAATGAGCATATCATCAGACATGACATGGTGGTTCACTGTAGGGTCTATTAGTGATAGATACCGTATCAGTGATAGTAAATGAGCAGATGACATGGTGGTTTACTATAGGATCTATCAGTGATAGATGCCGTATCGGTGATAGAAAATGAGCATATCATGAGATTGATGACATGGTGGATTACTATAGGATCTATCAGTGATAGATGCCGTATCAGTGATAGTGAATGAGCATATCATCAAACTGACGATATGGTGGTTTACTATAGGGTCTATCAACGATAGTCCTTATCAATGATAAACCATATTAGTTACATAGTTCTGATGATGTGTTAATTACTATAAGGTATCAGTGATAGACTACATTAGTGACAGATCTATAGTAAAAGAACATGTTATTTGTCTTTGATATAATGTATATATGTGTTGGAATTTATGTCCTAAAACTCGTAGTTTGTAATCATATTCTATTCAATAAGTCGTTATTAATACTATAATTTTAAAGCCAATAAACTAAGGTCCCAAGACTAATGTTATGTAAACTTGAACTTTATGTAGAGACATAAACGTGGATAAAGTTCGAGTAAATAGCCTAAATAGTCTATAGTATACGAATACGGTTGGGCGCCTTATTCGGGAGATACTATTGATGCGGCCCACTTTGTAGTTAGTACAAACGATGTGATCCTAAATCGTTCATGTAAAGACATGGAAGTGGGGGCATCCTATGTAAAGAGTTTACATAAGACTGGAACCATGAGATAGCCGCTTTTAGGTTATAACACCGTTAACTTTGTAAAAATGACTATTTCGTTTATAGATGTCCAATGTAACTTGATCTTAATTCTGAGCTAACTATGAGCTTCTGTTCACACGAAATTATCCTTAGATCTGCATAGGTGAGGGCAGCTCAATGGCGCTAGCCCAATAAGCCTCTCATTGCAGGGGTAAGATCGAGTGGATAGCTAGGGACATAGGGTGCAAAACGAAATTCACTCCTACCCACTCTAGGGTTAGTAGATAGGTTGTTCCCTTAAGAACTGAATCCAGGTCTTAAACAAGGGGACCCACCCTCTCATTGGCCCGAGAGGGATTCGGTTTAAAGGTTGGACCTTAAACCAATTGTTCAATAGTGGATCAGTGGGACTTAAGGAGAAAAGATATAATTTCGGGGTAAAATGGTACTTTGATCCAGCCGAGATTATAAACAACCTGTGAAATATTAACTTACTTATCATGGTCATATCACATGTGCATATACGGAACTCTAGTGGAATGACCCGTTAGTTAACGAAGGTTAATTAACTCGGTCTAAAGAGTTTAGCCAGTTAATCTCGGATCGTTGGAGCCCATGATCTATAGGTCCATTAGGTTCCCACGCTAGCTCATAAGGAATCAACTTAGAACATTATGATGAAATAATTTGAATTGTTCAAAATATGTAAATAGAGAGAAACCAATAAATATATTTGATATAGTCATCGGTTATAACTTAAGTAGAGCTTCATGTTTAAATATGATTTAAATATCAATATGGAATCATATTTGGAAGCTCGGAATTGATGAAAAAGGTCAAAGATGTAAAAAAGTCAAAATGTTGACTTTTGACTTTGAAAAATCAAACTTTGACCGACTTTATATTCAAATATGATTTGAATTTTAAAAAAATGAATGCGGATT
>CM046884.1:21932424-21986396 GCA_025688845.1 Cucumis hystrix
GCGTCCAACTGCTGGGTGGTCTCGTTTTGAGTGATATTAAAGTTTTTTGCCCACAAAAGCCGAACGGTGATGGCCCAGACTCAGTTTTTTGGTTCTGTCCCAAAACGTCTAAGAAAAGGCCATAGAAAGGAACGACCCAACTTAGAATAGTGTCAGAGGTCTCGAAAGTTCGCGTCCAACTCTTGGGTGGTCTCGTTTTGAGTGATATTAAAGTTTTTTTGCCCAATAAAGCCGATCGGTAAAGCCCAGACTCAGTTTTTTGGTTCCGTCCCAAAACGTCGAAGAAAGGGCCAATGCTGCGGCCGTTCCTTTGAATGGCCCAACTTAGAACAGTGTCAGAGGTCTCGAAAATTTGCGTCCAACTGCTGGGTGGTCTCGTTTTGAGTGATATTAAAGTTTTTTGCCCACAAAAGCCGAACGATGATGCCCAGACTCAGTTTTTTGGTTTCGTTCCAAAACGTCGAAGAAAAGGCTTTATAAAGGAACGGCCTAACTTAGAACTGTGTCAGAGGTCTTGAAAGTTTGCGTCCAAAAGGTATTGCGCTACTTTTCATTTGTTCGGAGATTACAACGATTTTTTGTATCACAAGAAAGCTTGTCTAACATGAGATGACATAAGGATAAATGAGTGAAAACAGAGGATGTGTTGAGACATCCAGCTGATACAGAGGGGTGGAAGCACATTGATTCTGAATTTTCTGATTTTACTTTAGATCCACGAAACATTCGCTTGGGATTAGCTTTAGATGGATTTAATTCGTTCTGTCATATGAGTACCTTATACAATATGTGCCCTGTGGTGTTAA
This sequence comes from Cucumis hystrix, assembly GCA_025688845.1. Classification (NCBI taxonomy): domain Eukaryota; kingdom Viridiplantae; phylum Streptophyta; class Magnoliopsida; order Cucurbitales; family Cucurbitaceae; genus Cucumis; species Cucumis hystrix. Next base: position 21,933,231 of record CM046884.1, read on the forward strand.
TTCCTTACAATTTGCCACCTTGGAAATGCATGAAAGAGTCAAACTTCTTCATGTCATTGCTCATTCTCGGTCCAAGATCTCCTAGTAGGGAAAATGATGTGTACCTACAACCACATGTTGAGGAATGAAAGAATTATGAACTTTTGGCATGCGTACGTATGATTGTCTTACATATCCATTTTTTCAGTTGTATGCAGCCTTGTTGTGGACAATTAATGACTTCTCGACATATGGTGACCTATCTGGGTAGAGTACGAATTGGCATCAGACATGTCCCATTTGCATGGGAGATAGATCATCGTTTAGGATAAGAGGAAAAATTGCTTTAGATTGATATATAGAGAAATTGTTTAACTCTTGTATTAAGGACGAATGTAAAGTGTTAGTTATAAAACACTTGACTCAAGTAATAAAGAGGTGGTTTGTTTATCAGTTATATATAAAGTTATTGATCATTTGCTGGTTGCGTTATGTTTCGTACCACACAATAGTTCAAATTTAAGTTTAAGTTCAAGGACTTAAGTTAAGCGTTCTAGTGTTACAAGTTGAGGCGTCAGGACTGCTTAAGTCATGTCATGTATCACATTGAAAGTTTCAAAACACGTGCAGGGCGGGGCATGACAAGTATAGTAGTACTCGAATTGGCAATGGACCAGGATGTAGTGGTAGTAGTAGTACTAGTATGCAAACTGTTCGGTCTTGGATGCCATTATTGATTTTGATCTAAATGAAAAGGTAGGTGAAGATTTTGTCTATGACATGATTATTGAGGAATTTGAAGGTGATGTGACTACGACACCTTTTGAATATGGTTCATCAGAGATTGATATTTATTTGTTGGAAACCAATGTTAGGAACGAAGGTGATTTTGACATATACTATAGTGGTGGAAGATGAACAGTGATCGATTTGAGGTTCTTAGTCGTATAGTTAGAGATATTTTGGCTATTCCAATTTTTACTGTAGCGCCTGAGTGGAGGACATGTTGATTCATGACATTGCTCATTGGCTCCTAAAACAGTGGAGACTCTCATATGTACTCAAAATTGGATAAATTCTAATCCAATAGATCTTCAAGTTCAACATGAATTGGAAGATGCTTTAAAATTTGACGAAGGTATTATTCAAAATTTTTAATGATGTGTATTTTGTAATTGTAATGTGTAATTTTATTGACATCTCCAATTCTTCATGATGTTGTCCTTCTCTTCTTATTCTTGATTTTGATTATATAGGATTCCGAGTGGTTATGGATAATGAAAAAGATCTTGAAGATCTTTCCGATTATGCAAAATTGTCAATTACTGACTACTTACTAATGTTGACCAAAACTTTTAATGTTTGTATCGTAGTGTTTGATACTTTGGTTGTATTTGTGACAACTGACTAATATTGACCAAGACCTGTAAGTTGAATTGTTTGTTTGTATTTGTGGTTAACATTTGTACTATTTATTTTTGTTTAAGTTGTTTTTTTGTGCTAATTGATACATTTAGTATTTTGCACCTTTAGACATGTAATTGAAGGATTATATTATGTTTCTTTCCGTACTGTAAGTTGTAATGTTTGAAAATTTGAATGTTTGTTAATAAAAAATGCAAGCCCCTCTTAATAATTATATTAGATTTTTGTTTTTTCTTTTAATATGCAATCAAAGGAAAAAAGTGGAAGGATTTTTTTTAGGACAAGAAAATATTAAAAATTAAATTACCCTTACTTAAAAGTTAAAAGTTACATAATAAAATTTAATTTTTTGCATTCAACTTAAATTGTATTACAAATTTACAATAGTCATTTTTAACAAAGTCTAGCAAATTAGCAATTATTTATACCAATTACATATTTCTTTTTTTTTATCCTTACTTTTAGTTACTTTCTTAAAAAATATTGATTTTTTTCATTTTGGAAAAAAGATCGTTAAATAGAGAGGGGCAACATGAAGAGAAGATAAAGTTTTTTTGCTTTTTGCAAAAAGAAATAATGTGGGAGGAAAAAAAGGAAAAAAATAAAAACCAAAAACGAAAAACCAAGAAATTCGATTGACCGAGGGTCGATCGGTTTTGTCACGAACGGTGGCCAAAAACAATTTGATCATTTCATGTGAGGCTCTGATCGCATTCTGCCTTATACGGTAAGATTTCACACTACAAGAGTAGCCTATGTGATAAGACATCTATGCGACGAAGGCTACACGGGGAACATTTATGCTTGTTGAGCTTACTTCACCGGGAAGTAGTGATGTCACCCGTGTGTAAGGAAGTCGACGATTGATTTGGTTTTACTGTCCAATCAAAATTTAGTATAAGAATGTGGTAGTGACACGTGACGTTTTGACATTGGATCATTCCCACCGTCGAGCAGAAGTAATCATTACGGTATGGAAAGTGTCACTAAAAAGACTTATAAATAGGTGAAGTCTGATTATTTTGAAGCTGCTTTTACCCTGAGCTTACTTAAGAAAGAATCGAGAGAATTTTCAAGATTTCTAGAAAATTTTCAGAAGAGATTGAATTTGACAAGGAGTTGCAAGGAGGAGTAAAGAAGTTCTTGGCTAGAGAGTTAGGTGATGAAGTACATTGATTGTGAGTGATTATTCTTTAAAACGTTTTAAAAAACATAAAAAAAAAAAAGATTTCTAATGTGTTTAAATCCTTCAATATGTTTCCATTGAAACCTTGAAATATATAATTTCTATTATGTTTTCCAAATGCATGTGATTTATAAATGCATAACTTTTGATATGAAATGAGATGATCTTTGTACTTTATGTGATGAAATGCCTCGCGCTTGCTGTGTGTTCTGGTTTGAGATGTCTTATCCTTCGTGTGTGATCTGGGATAAAATGCTCTACTCTTGTCGTTTGATTTGGTATGGGATGCCCTTTGCTTGTTGTATGATCTGACATTGGAAGACGTGTTGTCCGTGATGGAATTGATGGAAACTTGCTAAATGCATTGAGACTATTCCGCATAGTTGCAACTTGGCAGAAGAGTGTGGTAAACACTTGAGCTAAGGAAATGGTACAAATATGTAACTAATATGCATAATGATTATGCAATAGGAAGATGAGATTATAGGATGATTGATAATGAATGTGTTTCTACGCGATATGAGCCATGAACTTGATTTAAAAAGGTAATGATCTTCCATGCGATTTGTAAATGATGTTAATGAGATTCAAATTGTGTTAATTGCCTAATGTATTGAAAGGACTTGCTTTAAACTCAATATTCTATTATTGAAAAGCAAAATATTTGTATTGTATCACATGATTTGGTGAAATGATTGTTACACGTTAAGGTAGAGTTTGTTTTATAATGGCAGATAAAGGACCCCACTCACTAGACATTTTTGTTTAATCTTTCAAACGTTTTTTTTACTTCCCCCAGGTAGTAAGGGACATCCAACGTTGAACTTGCAGCCTTGATCGCCTACTGTGTCATTCATGAAACACATCATTTGGTAGTGGCCATTGTTATCTCGCATAGCATGTAGAGGCTAGGCGAGAGGAGTTAGGTTATAGTTTTAAGTTTGTATTTAGTTCCTTTCGAAGGATTTTGTACTAAAGGTCAAATGTACTATGTTATTTTAATATCAATGAAGTGATCTTCTTATTTCATTTGAGTTCAAATTCCACATTTTAAGCTTGTTGATTGTATTTAATTATGCTTGCAAGGTGTCCTGTGTGTTATCTTGCGGAGAGACTCGTGTAGAATGTCTAGGCGTTCACGTCTCCATTTGGTTGCACATAGTGAATTTTGGGGTAGGGCGTGACATTTTCATTCCTAACTTGTGGTCGTTCGGAGTCAGTTTTGATGAAAATTAGACATGCACAACGAAAATAGAATCGAGATTTTACTCTAACTACTCCTAGTCAACATGCAAAACCCTAAACTACATGAATTAGGGTTTAAAAGAGATTACATTTGTAGCTTTTGAATTACTCATCTACTCTTTGATCACAAACTCAAACTATCGCTAGTGTTGACCCGCTAAATCTCCAAACGTAGAACCAAATTGTGAGACCCAATGGGTGAAGGAATCGGGAGAGAGAAAGAGATGGAAAATGAAGGAATGTGAGAATAATTTTGGGATAAATTTAGTGAATAATTTATTCAGGAAAAACAAATTTAACAAATGCCAAAAGTTTTTTAAACTTTGAAAAAGTCCTCCTTTTATAAACAAATTACATGCAAGTTTGCATGTAATTGATTCACCAAAAGCTAACACTTCACAATCCACTAACCATTGGTAGGCTAGTGAGCTTGGTGTCAACTATGCAACCACATATTCCATTATAGTGAGATTATCCAACAAAATGTTGGATTTTCCCACTCCGACTTTTGAACAAGAATCCGCATTCATTTTTCCAAAAATTCAAATCACATTTGAACATATAACCGGTCAAAGTTTGACTTTTCAAAGTCAAAAGTTAACATTTTGACTTTTTTTTCAACTTCGACTATTTCCATCATTTTTTAGCTTTCGAGTATGAATTCGTATTCATATTTTTAATATTTAAATCATATTTAAACATAAAACTCTATCTCTAAAATGATAACCAACAGTTATATCACATATATTTGTCGGTTTCTCTCTTCTCACCTAATTCGAATTATTCGAACTAATCCAACAATATTGTTCTAAGTTAACTCCTTATGAGCTAGCAGGGGAACCTAACGGACCTATAGATCTTAGGCTTCAACGATTCGAGATTAACTGACTAAACTCTTTTAGACTAAGCTCATCAACATTTGTTAACTAATCAATCATTCCATTAAAGTCTCGTAGTTGCACTCCCCTTACTATAGATATATTTGTGTCCGTATGATATAACCATGATTAGCAAGTTAATCTTTCATAGATTGTTCATAACCTTGGTTGGGTCAAAATACTATTTTACCCTTGAGACATCTTGCTCCTTAAGTTCCATTGATCCACTATTAAACAATTGGTTTAAGCTTCAACCTATAAATTGAATCTCTCCCGAGCCAATGAGAGGGTGGAGCCCATTGTTCAAGACTTGGATTCAACCCTTAAGGGAACAACCTATCTATTAACCTAAAGCGGGTAGGAGCGAATTTCGTCTTGCACCCTATGTCCCCAGCTATTCACTCGGTCTTACCCCTGAAATGAGAGGCTTATTAGGCTAGCGCTAATGAGTTGCCCTCACCTATGTAGATTTAAAGATAAACTCGTGTGAATAAGAGTTCATAGTTAGCTTAGGATTAAGATTAAGTTGTATATGTCATCAATAATCGAAAAAGTCAGTTTTGAATAGTAAACTGAATAGTAAACGACGTTATAACATAAAAGTGACTATTTTATTGTTCAGTCTTATGTAAACTCTTTACATAAGATGCTCCCACTTTCATGTATCTATATGAACAATTTATGATCATATCGTTTATACTAACTACAGAGGGGGGTCGTATCCATAGTGTCTACATAATAAGGCGCCCAACATTTATTCATATACTAAAGACCGTTTATGCTATATACTCGAACTTGATCTATGTTTATGTCTCTACATAAAATTCAAGTTTATTCAAGGTAGCTTTGAGACTTTAGTTTATTGGATTCAAGATTATAGTATTCATTTTTTCTAACAAAATCTTAATAACAATGTGATTTTGAATTACAAATTAAAAGTTTTAGAATATTATAATATGTTTAGAAAAGTGACTCCAACGGACCGTTTATCACCCTTTCTCTTAGAATCAAGGGTTCAAACAAATAATTATTCTCAGAATGCGTCCATTCTTTACAAAATAAAGCGGGGGTTATTTCTAATTTCATTTTTGTCAATTTCTCAAATATATGGAAGAATAGAACTCTGTTTTTTGGAGTTATTTCTCGCGCCCTTGTGACCGGCGGCAACGAAAGTCACCCGAAAATCTCATCCCGAACTCCAGAAAGTGGAATCCTCAGTGCCGGAGTGCTCACCCTCAAGGGCTTCTCCTTCTTAGCCTCTCTCTCATACTTCAGTAGTTCCTTTGTAGTAAGTGTAGAGCATTGCAGAAGTAAGTCATCGATTCATACTTTGGCTTATGAAGTAATTCTACTTTCTTTTCTGAGTTTGGTACTGTGGATTTTTCCATTTCAGCTCTAGCTATGGAAACCGATGAGGCCGAGCGTGTGCTTCCATTTCAGCTCCAATTCGACAAGCCTACTGCCTCTCAGGTTTTATTTTTCACTTTTCACCTTTGGCCTCCTACTTAGAGTTGCACATACATTAGTATATTATTGTGCGTGATGAGTTTTTTTCTTCTGCTCTGAATATTTGATGATTTGCTAATGCAAGGTTAAAATTGCCGAGTGGAACCCTGAAAAGGATTTGCTAGCCATGGTCACGGAAGACTCGAAAATTTTGCTCCACCGTTTCAACTGGCAGAGGCTGTGGACTATATCGCCTGGTGAGTTCTATGTTTCCTTTGTTTCTGTAGCTTATTTTTTACATTTCCTTATTTCTTAAAAGGAAAATTCAACGGGTGTGTTCTAGTTTTCATTTTAACACTGCTTTATTGTCTTTGTTCGATCTAAAGAAGTGTTTCTAATATATGTTGAAGTTTTTTTTTGTTAGAGTGTAATGCATAGGTTAATTAAATTGATATTAAACTTTTGATACTAATTCATGACGAAGGGCAATATTTCATCTGCCAAAAGACTATCTTTATTTATTTAATGACAACTTAGAGATTCAACTTTTGGTGTTACACTAAAGTTTAAATTCTTGCTTTGGACAATTTTAGTTCAACAAAACTTAATACATCAACATCAAAACCATATTGTCACTTCCTCTTAAGACCTCTGTGTTTTTCACTTTGTTATTGGGTTCTTACTTGTTATGTTGTTCGGTGACATCCTTGGCTAGGAATGATAGTACTTTTATGTAGGAAGGTCTATAAAATCGTTATGTTGGAGGCCTGATGGTAAGGTGATAGCAGTTGGACTTGAAGATGGGACAGTTTTATTGCATGATGTTGAAGTGAGTAGCCTTACTTTAACTTTAAAACACAGTTTTGCTATTGATTAGTCAATTGTGGAACTCTTGCACTCAATTATGGTGATCCAGACTCCTGCTAGTCCAGTTGTACTATAATTATTTAGATTCAGCTTCCAATGTGCCTAATATAGATTTAGTTCTCTTGCTGCTTTTTAGACCCTTTATTTTGTATGTCTAACAGAATGGAAAGTTGTTGAGAAGCCTAAAGTCTCATGCAGTTGCTGTGGTTAGTCTAAATTGGGTGGAGGATAGCCAGTTGATTACAGTAAGTAATTCTCCCCTTATTTATTTGGTGTTTTCCATGAAGTTTATTGGAAAGTCATTTTGCTAGCCTCATCTAGAATGTGCAGCATGAATAATGATTTTCAAATATGGGTTTATGTTTTTATCCAAAAATAAAATTGTGTTTCCCTCTCATCCTTCACTCATTCTCAAAATTGTGGTTCAGGACAAAAATGAAATCTTGTCAACTTATGAAGATCGCACTCGCCGTATTTTCCCTCCTGCTCCTACAATTCCTCGAATGCCTGGACTTGTCTCTGGAGATACTGGTTTCATTGACGACTCTGAAGACTCATTTACGGAGTTGTCAAATTCTTCTCAACAGCGGTTTAACATCTTGTGCAGTGGTGACAAAGATGGAAGCATTTGTTTCAGCATATTTGGCGTTTTTCCAATTGGAAAAATAGTAAGTTAACTGCGATTATATTTATAACCACAACTGCAAACCTTTCTTCTCTCTCTTCAAAAAATAGGTACTTAACTGGTTCTTTTCTCGCTTCATCAGTATAGTTCTTGAATACATTGATTCACTTGTATGAAATTCAATGTAGTATTTTAATTTCAAAATTGTATACTTCTATTTTGATTGTGATCGCTTCTTGAACACTCAATGCATAAAGACAAAACCCGACCCCTAGCTTTCCTATCCTCTGCTGGCCTTTTGGTGAATACAGACCAGCAGAGGACGAAAAAGCTAGGGTTCCGGATTTGGTCTTATATTTTCAAGTGATCAGGAAGTGATGTCAATCAGAACAAAAATATACAGTTTTGAAATTAAAATACTACTTTAAATTGTATTACAAGAGAAACGAAATAATTTTATCAGTGTATTTGAGAACTATACTGATGAATGGAGCAAAGTTATTAGTTGAGTAATGATTTTCCAAAGAGAGATAAGAAAGGTTCGTGGTTATAGGCATGTATAATTTCTTAATCCTAAAATGATCTGTTTGTTAAAGGTTTTTTGTTCTATAAAACTATTTTTCTTGTACACTCCCTTTTTGAGTATTTGGAATGCAAAGCATCTGCTTTCTTTTTTTCTTTATCATTTAGACATTGACATTATAAGGTAACTGTGATAAAAAAACCACGTGCAGTGTAGTTATACAATGTGTAACTGGAGATTTATGTTTTTTCCCCCTTTTAACAGATGCAAGTTTATTTTTATTGTTTTTTGTGTTGTTACCGTCATTGTATTGATGTATTGAGTGTCTCATCCATTGATGTGCTTTTCTTTTTCAATGGGACAGAACATACACGAGCTTCATATTCCTCTTCAAGATGCTAGTGCTTCATGTCACCTTCTGAATGCTGAAATTTACAAGGTATGATAAAACAGCTATTCTACATTTATGGACTTTATTTGATCATATGGCCTCTTCCATTTGGGCAATCATTTTTAATTTTTTATTCACAGCTATGGAAATATGGTGACTTCGAGCAACAGGAGTATGGTGAAATTTAAATGGAGTTTAACTTATAATTTTTATAACTTATATTTGTTCAAGTGAAGAGTTTTAATTCGTCCATATCTTGGCATGAATACGTTACTTGCTTCTAAATCAACTTGTAACCTTTGAATATTCGAAGTTTCAAGCAGAAGCTTGTGGAAGTGAGATTTCTGATGCATATGGAGCTCGAGCTTCAAGTTTTAAAATAATTTAATATCAAGGATTATCTGTTTGGTCTTTAAGATTTCTAGTTGTTAGATTACTATCTTTAATATAAAGATTTCTCCAATAATTTTCACTCTACCTGAAATGTTTGTCTGAACTGGGAGTATTATAACTTGGTTTCAAGTTTCAGAAATCTTGATTGGTTTATGAGTAAATACGATAATGTACATAATTTTTTTTGTATTAGTGTAGGTTGCTTTATCGAAGGATTTTTGTCGTTTGGTAGTCATGTGCTCAGGAGAACTCGTTGGACATGGGCATGATCCAAGAAAAAGACAGATCACCGTTCAAGGTGTGCATGGCATGCATTCTTTAGTGCTTGATACTTCAATCTTTAGGAAGAGGTAATTACTGCTGACACTAGGAATATTACTGAAATATTTGTCCTTGGATTTAGATTTTCAGGTTTTGTACTTCTATCTCTTGAATTCTGATAGGAATATGGTAGGAGCCAAAAGGGGATTGTAGATATGATTAAGGGCATATTAGTAATTAAATTGTTAATTGTTGTAGTTGAATGGTCATAAATAGGATTTAGGGGTAGGAAGAGAAGCAGATGTTGGGAATTCTCATGATTCCCTTGAAATTTTCTTTGGAATTAAAATAATTTCCACTCCTCCCCCACGATTTCCAGACTCTGGTATAGGTTACCATTGGATTCTCATTATGCTTCTTTCTAATTACCCTAATATATCTCTAAGAAAAAGCTGGTATGATATTCAAGCATTTTTTTCTTGTTGAAAGGTTGGTTGAGTCCTATTGAATTATATCTTATCTATTATCGTCCCATCATATCCTTTCTAACCTTTGTGCTCCTGGAAAAAGAAAAGAAAAACTCATTTTCTGCCTCATTGTAGGAAAAGTGAGCTGCATCAGGTAGCTCAACAAGCTTCTAACATTGGGGAATTGACTGAGGTAATAAGGGTATCATTATCAGTAATGAGTAAGCAGTGGTCTGATGCCATGCACGCTTTCCAAGAGAAGTTTGACTCTTTATCCACGCTGATAGTTAACCATGGTAGTAATAGATATTATCAATATTCATGTGCTACTCCTTTTACCCTGACTCACGTCATTTCTTTTCCTACATTAGGACTTGACTCATCTGCCCAGGAGGAGTTTCTTAGCATTCTAGGTGGTGCACGAACTAGTCCTCCAGTTCACCAATTTTTAGTTAACTCTCTTGGTGAAGTGGTACGCAGAGTCTTCTCTTTGATCATTTCAGATATTAATGATCGTTTTGTTGTTCACTCCGATTTTTTAAATAGGGTGCAAAGCGTGTGTCTAAGGCTATTTCTGGGGCTGGAAGTGAACTCCAACTTATTGTTCTAGATCATCTTCAGGTGAAAATGCATACCGTAATATTTTGTTATTATTCTTTACTATTATAGTTTTTTTTTTTTGACATGATATCAATACAGCTATATACTAGTAGAACTTAAATGGTAGATTTTCTTTGCAGCCTGCTGCAGAAATCATTGGATTTCGAATGGGCGAACTATTAGGGATTTCTAGATGGCGTGCACGTTTTCAGGGTGTTGGTTTGGATGAGAAGCTTATGCACAATGCTACCGAAAAGGTTGGTATGCTACTGGTGCAAGTTGAACGGTTTATGAGGGTGCTTTCAACAGTCTTGCAGCAGGTATGCCCTATGGAAGATGAATTTTTGCTATGGTTTTCATTTGAACGCAAATTTTGCTGTATACCAAAGCCCCCTCCCCAACAACCCACAGAGATTGGTTTTTTTTTTTTTAATCTTTCAATTGAGAGGCAAATTGAGTTGTAGAATAGAAAAACGCTTGTTAATCCTTAATTTATCATGAAAATTTCATTTCAGGTTGAGAAACAAGTTGATTACATTCTTGTGGCTAACAAGGTAGTAGATGATTGTAAGGGGTTGGTGTATAAATTGGAAACTGAAAATTTTATAAAAAAAAATAAATTGGAAATGAATAAAGCTAACGACACAAATTATTCATCCTTTCTGCATGTTGTCCTAAAGGCTCAGTGTTTCAGGTTAAATGGAGGAGATGGATCTTAGTTTGGACGTATTTCTTGTGTGAAGTTTATTGCTACTCTTGATTTAAAAGCTGGGATTAAATTCTTCTTCTTCTGAAAGTATAGAAACTAACCTACTATAAACAAATCTTTACGCAATTGTCAGCTACACTTATTATACTTCTTACACAAGTTTGGTAAATATTTTTTTTAAGAAATTCCACTATGCCCTATGCTTTTGGGTTTAATCGTGTTGTATTTTTGTTCAGAATTCAAATAGGGGGGTAAGATGGGTTAATTCCAACGTAAAATTTTCTCAAAATGTGACAATATAGTATATTAGTCATCATTGTAAGCAATAAGCATAAAGTGTATCAGTGTGTTACCCTTGTACAAATCCAAAATTCTTTGTTTACGAAGGGTTGAGGTAAGGAAATCCTTTTCCCTTGTTTTTCTGAATGGTTTGGAAATATGGCTCTGAAAGGTTTTTGGTTGGTCTTGTTTATTTCTCCATAAATCATCCTCAATTTGCCAGTGCTTCCTAGTAATCTTTTCAGCATATTGCTCAAAACTTCTAGTCCGCTTATTTTAAAAAATTATTTTTAAGTGGCCTTAGCTGGGCAAATAGCCTTGTTGGAGGTCTTTCTTTGTTTTAGAATTTCATTTGGTTTCTCTTAAAACTTAGACAACTGGAATAAAGTTTCTCAGTAATTTGTGCGTTGGTTACTTGAGGCAACAATGTATCTCTTTTTTCTGAATGGTTTTGGAGATTGTTGGAGGAGCTAGATTCTTTAAAGTAGTGTTCTTTAAATATGGTGTCTCATACTCTCTGTGGTGGTTGGGACTTAGGATTATGCACATATCAGAGTAGTGACCTTTAAGAGCCTTTAAATTGCTATAATGAGGGCTTCGGAAGCATCCAGTATGAAAAATCTAGGTTTTTCAATGTTTGGTCCTAAGATTTTGTTAGGATCAGTTTCAGGTCCTTTGTATTTTGAGTTAGCTTCCCCCAGGTTCACGGGGAGGAGTATGTGTTAGGATACTTAACCTGAAAAGCAGAAAAATCCCAACAAGACAAACAGAGACAGCACTCTGATATACTACATTGACAATAAAGATCAAAATATGCACAACCTGATATCAAGAAGTCCAGAAAACAGTACTGACAATAACGTCCAGCACCTTTGAGAAGGCTGGAAACTTCTCCTATGAAGGCTATGAAAGCTTTCACCAAAAAGACAATCTAAAACCTAAAAAACAGCAATCCCTAAACATTCTCTATAAATACCCCATATCCACAATGGGCCCTCTATGATATTTTCTCTCTCTGCTCCCAGAATTACTATCATGTCAAATTCCTTTCCTGCCCTTTCTTTTATATGTATGCAATATTGGGGTCTAACAGTATGCTAAGATGTTGAATGTGGGTTTGATAGTTCTTTTCCTGGATGTTTGTTAGGTGGAGTATCCAAATGATTGTAAAATTTGGAAAAAAATTGATACAAGATAGCTTTTGTTCTAGATCGAATCTACCCCTAACTATTGATTCATGTTTATAGTGTTGGAGCCCGTTTGATAACGTTCCCATTCCCTGTTTCCTGTTTCTGTTTTCATTTTTTAAGAAACGGAAGTGTTTGGTAATGTTCCCTGTTTCTCGTTCTCAAAAAATGTAGAAACGTTTCTCATTTTATAAGGAATTATTGGAAACAAAAAAAAGTAGTTTCTTCCGTTCCCGTTTCTCAATTATTTCTATTGGTTTCTTTTTCCTTTTTCTCAATTCTTTTAATTGATTTCCTTTTCCTTTTTCTCAATTCTTTTCATTGATTTCCTTTTCCATTTTCTCAATTTTCTCAATTGGTTTGCTTTTCATTTTTTTCAATTCTCTCTTTTTCATTTTCCTTTTCCATTTTCCTCTCGTGAATTCCTTTTTCTTCCTCTTATTTCCCAGATAACCACTCTCCACGTAGTTTCCTTTTTCTTTCTCTTATCTCCATCGTCTTTCCCAAATAACCATCCTCTTCCTATTCCTCTCATCGTCTTCGTTGTCTTCCTCTTCGCCTCACATCGTCTTCCTCTACACGACGCCTTCCTCTTCGCTGGATTTGGGTTTTCCTCTTCCTCTTGCTTGAATTGTGTTTTCGCTGTGGGTTTTAACCGAATTTGTGAGTTTTTGCTAGATTTGTGTTTTAGCCGTGAGTTTTTGTCTTCCTCTTTGCCATGGGTTTCGGTCCTCCTCTTCGTCGTGGGTTTTCGTCTTCCTTTCGCCGGCTCTGTCCTTCAGATCCCAATCTTCATCTCGTTCTCCATAAGATTACAAGACGACCTTATCTAGGTTTGATAATTTTATTTTTTATGTCTAATGGATGACATATATTTTTGTTTGATGTTTAATTAAATTAAATGTGAATAAAATAAAAAATGAATCTCAAAGAAAATCAAGAAACAAAAAACAGTTATCAAACATATTTTCTGTTTCTATTTCTTTTTTTTTTCAAGAAACAAGAAACAAGAAACAGAAACAATTATCAAACACATTCTTATTTCTTGTTCTAAAAAAAGAAGGAACAGGAAACTGGGAACAAAGAACAAGGAACAAGAAACAGGGAACGGGATTGTTACCAAACGGACTCATTTATTCTTCAAATATCCTTTCTTCAAATTTGGCATAAACTTTTGAAAGCCTACGGTCATGGTCTGATTTTCCTAACTCTGGTCATATAGTGTCTCTTAGATCTTGTCATAGTGTGTTCTTTGTCCTTTTTCTAATAATGTTTATAGTTACAATAACATCTTACTCTGGTACTTAAGTGAACTTCTTACGGTTGTATACTTATGTAACTAACTTTCTCTCAAAACAGAATCAAGCGAAACATGTCTAAATGACTATTACAAGCCCAACCCCTAATCCCTTCTAAGCTGGAATTTGGAAGCAATTTCACTATTCTTTCTTTTCTTTTTGTGTGTGTAAGCCAAACCTGTTATAAAAATGAGTTCGTATTAATGTGTGTAATAATGGACGATTCTTGCTGCTTTTATAATTTGTTATATAAAAGTTTTGTTTTTGTGCAGTTCTCAAACTTCTTTAACTGGCTTATACGATGTATTAAACTACTTATGTCAGAGCCGAGCGATCAACTTCTACCTTATAATAGGTAGTTCTCTCTCTCCCTGATTTAATGACACTTGCTTAAGTTGTGAACTCTCTCTGCCTGGTCTAATTACATTTGTTGGTCATTGCAGTGAGCTTGTTGTCATTTTCTTGAAGTTTTTATACAACCAAGATCCTGTTAATAAGCTGCTTGAAGCATCTGAAAACGACAACAATATTGAGATTGACTCGTGAGTCTATTCTTCTATCCTCTCTTGTAAAATGTAAATATATAATTGATGTGTATTTTTCTATGATTTTGATTCAATTAATAGTATACAGACATCCTTTTAATTTTACTCGACATTCTGATTAGAAAGATTACGCTTATCAAAATTCACATCTTTAACATAATCTTCACCTAATCTAGGAGAGGATTATCAACACCCACCTCTGTATAGATAGAAGTGAAAGACAAATGTTTCCTCCTCTATAGCCCTGTCCATATACTTTAACTTTCCCACTACCTTCACATAATCTTAGCAATGAATATATGGTTTCATCAAATACAGCTTGTTTGTTCTAGTTTCATTTTGAACTTGAATACATTTATAAAAAGAAGAATTCTTATTCTAGTCTCTGATGGAAGACGGAGGAAAACCTTGGATCACGATCACCTTCTTTGGTATTGTTAGTTTGCGAGGTCTGTATGGATTTACTTTTTGCAGGAGTTTGATGTCCAGTAGCTTGCCAGTTATTTTTGGGATTGCCAGTTTACTGTTAGTTGGAAACCCTTTCTGTGGGGGTTTTTCTTTGTGGGTTTGTTTTTTGCCTTTGTATTCTTTTATTTTTTTCTCAATGAAAGAAGTTATTTCTTTCCAGAGAAAAAGAAAAGAAAAAAACCATTGCTCCATTTGCCCTTGTTTTAGATTGTTTTTCGGCCCCCCCTTATTAGTTTCTTCTTGTTGTTTCTTTCGGTCCCATATTGTTTTCTAGACCTTTGTATTAAGCTGGCTGCTTTTATTATGTTTTCTTTATTATTTTGATTGGTTGTACCCGGGATATGATTTTGGCACTATGGGGGTGTCAACCTAATTGAGATGCCCCGGTACGCCTCCTGATCCTTCTAGGACTCCCTTGATTACTACTTCTTTATTGTTCTCTTTGTATAAATCTTTTGTACCTTGAGTTCATATTAATAAAGAAGTTTTTGTCTCCGTTTCAAAAAAAAAAACATTTGGTTTTTATTTATTTATTACTGAAAGTAGAGACAAAGACACACACCGATTTACGTGGAAACCCAAGTACCGAAAGAAAAACCACGATATATTGTTCTTATTATTTTCTAATGAATTTACAATAGGTACAATGGGGAGAATAAATAGAATACACAAGTGAATAATAAAAGGAAAAAGATTTAGGATTAAGGAAAATATTCTCATAGTCTTTCCATAAATACCCCAAGGGCCAAGCCCACTAATTCTAACACTCTCTCTCAAGTTGGGACGTAAATATCAATGAGGCCCAATTTGCTAACACAAAAGTCGAAATTTGGTCTGAGAAGCCAATTGGTAAGAACATCAGCAACCTGTTGACTCGATGGAATGTACAGAATGCATATGCTCCCACGCCAAGTCTTTCTTTGATCGGGATCAATCTCAACATGTTTAGTTCTATCATGTTGAACAGGGTTGTTAGCAATACTAATAACGACTTTATTATCATAAAAAAGCTTCAATGGTGTCTCACATTCCTGATGAAGATCAGACAGGACTTTCTGGAGCCAAATTTCCTCACATATTTCCAAACTCATGGCTCAGTATTCGGCCTCAAGACTGCTTCTGGCCACAACACTTTGCTTCTTACTCCTCCAAGTTACAAGATTGCCCCGACCAAAGGTACAATAACCGGAAGTAGACTAAGTCAACAATAGATCCTGCTCAGTCCGAGTTAGTATATGCCTCAATGGTCTTTCTGTCCGTCTTTCTAAATATCAACTCTTTACTAGGTGTTGTTTTCAAGTATCTCAAAATTCAGTTGACAGCTTTCATGTGTTCATAAGGAGCCTGCATAAACTGGCTGACAACACTCACAACAAAGAAAATACTAAGACGAGTATGAGATAAGTAAATTAATTTACCCACAAGGCATTGACATTGATCTTTATCAACTGGAGCTTGATCATCAGAGTTTCCTAGTTTACAATTGAATTCAATAGGAGTGTTAGCAGGACGACGTCCCAACATACCTGTCTCGGTTAGCAAATCAAGGGTATATTTTTTCTGAGACACGGAGATGCCTTCTTTAGATCTGACCACCTTCATTCCAAGAAATATTTCAGATTTCTCAAATCCTTGATTCAAACTCAAACCCCATCTTCTTTAGTTGAACGATCGCATCAGTATCATCCCCATGTAGCACAATGTCATTGACATAAACAATCAATACTGCAATTTTCCCTGCCTTGGAGACTTTGGTGAACAAGGTGTGATCAGAGTGTCCCTGATTGTACCCCTGAGACTTGATGAGAGTGAAAATCTGTCCAACCACGCTCTTGGTGGTTGTTTCAACCCATATAAGGATTTCGAAGCTTGTAAACCTGATTATTAAATTGAGCTTCAATTCTTGGAGGTGGACTCATATATCCTTCCTCTTTAAGATCCCCATTCAAGAATGCATTCTTAACATCAAGTTGATATAGAGACCAATCTTTATTCATTGCAACAGACAACAAAACTCTAATAGTGTTCAACTTTGCAATGGGAGAAAAAGTCTCAGAATAGTCAATCCCAGAGGTCTGAGTGAACCCTTTTTCAACGAGCCTGACCTTATGTCTGTCAATTGTACCAACTGCCTTGTATTTAAGAGTGAACACCCATTTGCATCCCATAGTTTTATGTTCCTTAGGTAGGGTGCAGATCTCCCAAGTCTTGTTCTTCTCAAGGATCCTCATCTCTTCCATGACAACATTCTTCCACTTAGGACAATCTAAAACAATGTGGATATTTTTTGGTATTACAGTAGAGTCAAGGCTGGCTGTGAAGGCTCTGAACTGAGGAGATAGGTTCTCATAAGAAACATAGTTAGCAATAGAGTGCTTATTGCAAGATCTGGTATCCTTCCTTAATGCAATAGGCAAATTAAGAGAGGGATCAAACTTACTGATATTCTTTGAACTAACCTCCCTAATTTCATTTTCAGTGATTCTTGTATTGACCTCATTTTCATCATTACTGCCCTTTCCATCCAGGATGACCTCATTATCAACATTACTCTATTCACCTATATTTTCAGGAATAACTGTCTTGGACCTGTCACTTTTACTCTGTAAGACCCCCAATCATTCACACATATAAAAGGAGGGGCAGGAAGGTAAATGAACAAACAATTAATGATGAAGGAATGATGGAAAAAGATCGTGCGAGTGGGGCTCATGCGCAGGAATGAAGGAATGATGAAAGGAGGTATATAAATAGGTCATTTTCGGGATTGGGTAGATAGGTTTTCTTTTCCTTTATGTCAAGTTGGCTGCTATAGCCTGGGGAGGGTATTCAGCTATCACAGAAGGAAGCTGGGTATGTTCTTTACTGTTTATGCTGTTATTTTGAATATTGGGACTAGTGTAATCTTTGGCTTATACATAAATAAAGTTTAGCATAGTTCTGTCTCTGTTTTGCCATTGTGTGTGTGGGAAATATCTTGTGTGTTTAGGAGAGTTCTTACATATGGTATTAGAGCCTCCACACTGGGGGTGGTAACGCGCCTAATGGCTCAGCAACAAATTGAAGAAAGGGTAGATGGAACAGAGAAAGAAATTATGGGCTTAAAGGAAATGATCCTAGAGATGAAGAAATCAATGGACCGAATGGCTGATGAAATGCGAGAAAGTCATACGTACAAAAGAAGAGAGGAATCAGGGACTGCTGAGGGCGTGATGTTGAAACTTAAAGGAAAGATAGAAGACACAGAGGCAAACATGGAGAATACTGGGAGTAACGCAGACCGTAGTAAGTATAAGAAGCTGGAAATGCCAATGTTTACAGGGGTGAATTCTGAATCCTGGGCCTACCGTGCAGAGCATTTTTTTTAGATTAATAACTTACCTGAAGCAGAGAAAGTCAAGGTGGCGGTGGTTAGTTTCAGACAGGAGGAAGTAGACTGGTATAGGTGGAGCCACCACCGAAAGAAGCTTGAATCCTGGGAAGACTTGAAGGGTAGAATGTTTGAGTTTTTCAATGACACTGGACAGTAGAGACTAGGGGCACGACTGATACGATCAAGCAAGACGGGTCTTATAGTGATTATGTCAAGAAATTCGTGACATATTCAGCTCCTCTGCCCGACATGGCAGAAAGCGTACTCCAGGATGCATTTTTGACTGGTCTCGAACCATCACTGCAGGCTGAAGTGATTAGTAGACACCCTCAAACATTAGAGGAATATATGAAGGAGGCTCAATTGGTGAATGATAGAAATCTCGCACTACAGCTGGCTATGGCGGATTGGAATCAAATTGGCAGAAGTGAACCCAAAAGAACTGAGAGTATAGTCAAGATTCAAAGTACGATTGAGAAGAACGAACCCAACAAAACAGAGTTTGCCATGAAACAGATAACTATTCCGGTAAAAGGGGGTTACCAAAAAAATGATCCACCAGTCAAGAGGTTATCAGATGCAGAATTTAGAGCAAGGCTTGATAAAGGGTTGTGTTTCAGATGTAATGAAAAGTATTCACCTGGCCACAAATGCAAGGGTAGAGAAAAAAGGGAGTTGATGCTTCTTATACTCAATGAGGAAGAGGGTAACGGGGAGGAGGCTGCTACAGAGGATGAGACAGAGGAAGTGGTAGAGCTGAATCAATTAGATCTGAATGAGGCTGATGAGATTGAGTTAAGAGCGATCACAGGAGTTAGGTCCAAGGGAACTATGAAATTGAAGGGTCAGGTGAATGGAAGGGAGGTAATAATTCTTATTGACAGTGGGGTGACCAATAACTTTATCAGTCAAGTGTTGGTGGAAGAACTGAAATTAGGCATTGATTGGTACCCAATTCGGAGTAACCATTGGAGACGGCACACGTTGCGTAGGGAAGGGAATCTGTAAGAGAGTAAAGGTGAGGTTGAAGGATCTAACGATCATAGCTGATTTCTTGGCTGTGGAACTAGGGAATGTGGACTTAGTATTGGGAATGCAGTGGCTGGTTTCTACTGGAACCATGAAGGTGCACTGGCGGTCCCTAA
Source organism: Cucumis hystrix (assembly GCA_025688845.1). Lineage (NCBI taxonomy): Eukaryota > Viridiplantae > Streptophyta > Magnoliopsida > Cucurbitales > Cucurbitaceae > Cucumis > Cucumis hystrix. Next base: position 21,952,521 of record CM046884.1, read on the forward strand.
CTATGACCTTTTTGGGCAAAAGGAAGGAGAGTAATATTAAAGGGGGATCCGTCACTCATCAAGGCAGAATGTTCGTTGAGGACCATAGAAAAAACATGGCAGCGGGGGACCAAGGATTCCTTTTAGAGCTGCAAAACTATGAAGTAGAAGGGGAGGAGGAGTCCGAAGAAAAAAACGAGATAAAAGGAGATGAGGAAGAACTACCCATGGTTCAAAGTTTACTCAAACAATACACAGACATATTTGAATTACCATAAGGTTTACCTCCCAAGAGACCGATTGACCATCGCATATTAACCATGCCAAATCAAAGACCAATCAATGTGCGACCTTATAAGTATGGACATGCGCAAAAAGAAGAAATTGAAAAACTGGTGATAGAAATGCTACAAGCAGGAGTGATTAGGCTGAGCAATTGGTGAAAAAAAAAGATGGGGGTTGGAGATTTTGCGTGGGCTACCGCAAGCTGAATCAAGCAACAGTGTCGGACAAATTTCCTATCCCGGTAATTGAAGAACTCCTAGACGAATTACATGGGGCAACCGTATTCTCCAAATTAGATTTAAAATCAGGGTATCATCAAATAAGGATGAAGGAGGAAGATGTGGAGAAGACAACATTTCGTACGCACGAAGGACACTACGAGTTCTTAGTTATGCCCTTCGGCCTCACCAATGTCCCAGCCACCTTCCATTCTCTACTGAATCAGGCATTCAAACCCTTTCTTAGAAGATGTGTTTTGGTATTTTTTGATGATATTCTAGTATATAGTGCTGATATAAATGAGCATGTGAAACATTTGGGAATGGTGTTTGCAATATTGAGGGATAATCAACTATTTGCAAATAGAAAAAAATGCGTAATAGCACACTCCCAAGTTCAGTATTTGGGGCACATGATTTCTAGCTGAGGAGTTGAAGCTGATGAAGAAAAGATTCGAAGCATGATTAATTGGCCACGACCAAAGGACATAACTGGGCTGAGGGGATTTCTAGGGTTGACCGGCTATTATAGAAGATTCGTGAAGAGTTATGGGGAGATTGTGGCACCCTTAACCAAGTTACTGCAGAAGAATGCATTTAAGTGGAATGAGGAAGCCACATCAGCTTTTGAGCAACTGAAACTAGCAATGACAACCATACCAGTGCTAGCACTGCTGGATTGGTCACTGCCGTTTACCGTTGAGACTGACGCTTCAGGATTGGGGTTGGGAGCGGTACTGTCACAAAGAGGACATCCTATAGCCTTCTTCAGTCAGAAACTATCCTCAAGAGCCCAGTCTAAGTCCATATATGAAAGGGAGTTGATGACAGTGATTCTATCAGTGCAGAAATGGAGGCACTACCTACTGGGAAGGAAATTCACTATTATTTCAGATCAAAAAGCTCTCAAATTTTTGTTAGAACAGAGGGAAGTTCAACCCCAATTCCAGAAATGGCTAACAAAGCTCTTGGGCTATGACTTTGAGATATTGTATCAATCGGGTCTGCAGAATAAAGCCGCTGATGCTCTTTCCAGGAAAGACCAAAACGTGGAATTGAACACAATGATTACGACCGGCATCATCGATGTGGAACTTATAAAGAAAGAAGTTGAAAAGGATCAAGAACTCCAGGGAATCATAGCGGAGGTGAAAAAAAGGGGGGACCGAGAAGGAAAATATCAATGGAAGAATGAGAAGTTGCTGTATAAAGGAAGGGTAGTGTTATCACGACAGTCTTCCCTCATTCCTAGACTGTTAAACACGTTCCATGACTCCATATTAGGAGGTCATTCTGGATTCTTGAGAACTTACAAAAGGATTAGTGGAGAACTATTTTGGAAGGGGATGAAAGCTGACGTGAAGAAATACGTGGAAGAATGTGACATATGCCAGCGAAACAAATTCGTGGCTACTTAACCAGCAGGAGTGCTGCAACCCATTCCCATTCCTGAAAGATATTGGAAGATTGGACCATGGATTTCATAGAAGGACTACCCTTAGTAGGGGGATGTAATGTAATCATGGTCGTAGTTGACCGTTTAAGTAAGTACTCCTATTTCCTCACTCTTAAACACCCATACACGGCAAAGCAAGTGGCCTTTACATTTATAGAAAGAGTGGTCAGCAAACATGGCATCCCCAAGTCCATTATTACTGATAAGGATAAGATCTTTCTTAGCAATTTTTGGAAGGAGTTATTCACCACCATGGGCACGATTTTGAAAAGAAGCATGGGTTTTCACCCGCAGACAAATGGACAAACCGAGAGGGTAAATAGATGCCTAGAGACTTATTTAAGGTGCTTTTGCAATGAACAACCAAGGAAATGAGAGAAACTGATCCCTTGGGCAGAGTTGTGGTACAACACCACCTTCCATCATCTATCAAAGCAACTCCTTTTCAAACTGTATGCCAGACCACCCCCTCCCTTATTCTCTTATGGGATGAAGAAATCTCCAAATAATGAGGTAGAAGCCATGTTGAAAGAAAGAGACTTGGCAATCAACGCTTTGAAGGAAAATCTGTGTGCAGCCCAAAACAGAATGAAAAAAATGGCAGATCGGAATCGAAGAGAGCTGAAGTTAAGGTAGGTGATGAAGTTTATTTGAAACTAAGACCCTATAGACAATGCTCGTTGGCTAGGAAGAAATGTGAGAAATTAGCACCGAAATTTTATGGGCCCTATGAAATTATTGAAGAGATTGGGGAGGTTGCTTACCGTCTGAGATTACCACCAAAAGCTGTCATACACAATGTTTTCCACATTTCGCAACTGAAACTGAAACTTGGAAAACAACATGTAGTCCAACAACAACAACCTATCCTAACCGAGGACTTCGAATTGCAGTTATGGCCAGAGACGATGTTGGGAGTGCGTTGGAACAAAGAGCTGGGTGGAAACGAATGGTTAATTAAATGGAAAAATCTACCAGATAGCGAGGTCACATGGGAATCAGTCTACTTGTTGAATCAACAATTCCCTAACTTTCACCTTGAGGACAAGGTGAACTTGGAACCAAGGGTATTGTAAGACCCCCAATCATTCACACATATAAAAGGAGGGGCAGAAAGGTAAATGAACAAACAATTAATGATGAGGGAATGATGGAAAAAGATCGTGCGAGTGGGGCCCATGCGCAGGAATGAAGGAATGATGAAAGGAGGTATATAAATAGGTCATTTTCGGGATCGGGTAGATAGGTTTTCTTTTCCTTTATGTCAAGTCGATTGCTATAGCCTGAGGAGGGTATTCAGCTATCACAGAAGGAAGCTGGGTATGTTCTTTACTGTTTATGCTGTTATTTTGAATATTGTGACTAGTGTAATCTTTGGCTTATACATAAATAAAGTTTAGCAGAGGGCTGTCTCTGTTTTGCCATTGTGTGTGTGGGAAATATCTTGTGTTTAGGAGAGTTTCTACACTCATTTTACTGTCAATATGTGAGTCAATAGAATCAGTCATACCTTGATCTCGTAGAGGTTTAGAATCTTGGAGTGGAGTCGGCTGATTAGCAGAAGACCCAACTTCCTTTCTAAGATTCCTCCTATAGTAGGTTTTCCAATGAACTTGATTCATAGGTAAGACTGTGTAGTGAGGATCTGGGCATGGTATGGTAACAAGAGTAGGACTGGTAGACTCTAAGGATATCACCCAGTTAGAGTTAAACTCTTCACTCTCACTCTCCCCTTGAAGATGGCTAACGGGAAAGAAAGGATGATATTTGAGAAAGGTAACATCCATGGAGACAAAGTACTTATGAGAAGACGGGTGGAAGCATTCATAACCTTGTTGATGCAAAGGGTAACCAACAAAGACGCATACATGGGGCTGAGGTGTAAACTTAGATGGGTTAGGTTAATGGTTATGAACATAGGCTGTGCACCTGAATACCCGAAGAGGACCATAAGAGATGAGGCTGGTAGAGAGATATGACACTGTAAGACACTCTAAGGGGGTCTGGAGATGTGAGACATGAGAAGGCATTCGGTTGATAAGATGGGCTGTAGTGAGAATGAGATCTCCCTAGAGATAGGAAGGAAGGAAGGAAAGTAGACAACATAAGAGAACGAACGACTTCCAAAAGGTGACGGTTTTTGCGCTCAGCTACACCATTTTGTTGGGGTGTAGGTGTAAAAACTTTGGTGGACAATGCCTTTGGAAGACAAAAACTCATTGAGAGTGGTTTTGGAACTCTCGGCCATTGTCACTCTGCAAAATAGCAATATTTGTATTGAACTGCGTTTCTACGGTGTTATAGAAGTTCTGGAAGACAGAGGTGACATCAGATTTGTGGAGACAAGAAAGACCTAGGTAAGACGTGTATAGACATCAATAAAGGTTAAGAACCACCGTTTTCCAGATGATGTTATCTTGGATGGTCCCTAGACATCACTATGAAAAAGAGTGAAAGGTTGGGTTGGTTTGTATGGTTGTGAAGGAAAAGAAACTCGATGTTTTTTGGCTCGAATACATACATCACAAGATAAGGTACACATCAATTTTAGAGAAGAGATGAGGAAATAAATGTTTCATACATTGGAAATTAGGGTGGCCTAAACGAAAATGCCACAACATACAGTCTTGTCCAGAAGTAGTAAAATAGGAAGATAAAAGACTAGTCCTAGAAATGCTACTAGAAGAGGTATCGTCATCAAGGAGATAGAGTCCTCTACTATGCTGGGCAGTGCCAATCATCTTCCCCGAGCTCAAGTTCTGAAAAGAGACAAAATCAGGTAAGAATATTGCTTTGCAGTTTAACTCATGAGTAATCTTGCTTATAGAAAGCAAATTATAAGGAAGTCTGGACACATGCAAAACATTATGTAAGGACAGCCATGCACAAAGAGAAATCTTCCCCTTTCCAGCAATGGGGCTAAGGAGCCATATGCAATTCTAATTGTTTCGTTGCCAGCACAAGAAATATAAAACACAAAATGTTCAGAGAACCTATCAAATGATCTGTGGCGTTAGAATCCAAAATCCAGGGGTTCTTCCTGTAATCTAGAATTCAGAGAAGTATATTTTTTTATTATATTGAGTCAAAGGAATGTTACATATTTATATAGAGAATAAACTAAACCCTAGAGATTATGTACAATTACAATAAAGGACATATGATATAAATATAATTATATATATATATCACAACACTTCCCCTCAAGCTGGAGCAAATATGTCGATCATGCCCAGCTTGTTGCACAGATAGCTTATCCTTGCTCCATTTAAAGCTTTAGTTAGAATATCTCCCAATTGTTCTTCGGTCTTCACATAGCCTGTGGACACCAACCCATCTTGGATTTTCTCATGAATGAAGTGACAATCCACCTCAATATGTTTAGTTCGTTCATGAAATACTGGATTAGATGCAATATGAAGTGCAACTTGATTATCACACCATAATTTAGCTGGCACGGTAATACTGAAGCCTATCTTAGATAATAGTTGGTGAATCCATATTATTTCACACACAGATTGTGCCATAGCTCTATATTCTGACTCAACACTCGAACGAGAAACAACATTTTGTTTCTTACTCTTCCATGATACTAAGTTTCCACCTACAAAGACACAATATCCAGAAGTTGATCTCCTATCCTCACGAGACTTCGCCCAATCAGCATCAGAAAAGCATTCAACTCTCGTATGTCCATGATCTTTGTATAAGATCCCACGTCCAGGAGCAACTTTCAGATAACACAAAATCTGCTCTACTGCAGCCCAATGATCCACTGTAGGGGAAGACATGAATTGACTTACAACACTTACAGAATAAGCAATGTCTGGTCGAGTCACTGTTAAGTAGTTCAACTTCCCAACTAATCTCTTATATCTCTCAGGATCTTTACATAATTCTCCTTTAACAAGTTGCTGATTTGGCATCATCGGAGTGCCACTTGGTTTGGCTCCTAATTTTCCTGTCTCAGACAACAAATCAAGTACATATTTTCGTTGAGACAAATAAATACCTTTCTTGCTTCTCATCACTTCAATGCCCAAAAAATATTTCAATTGGCCCAAATCTTTCGTATAAAACTGACCCTGAAGAAAAGTTTTGAGAGACGAAATACCCAATGCATCATTTCCAGTAATAACAGTATCATCAACATATACAACTAGTAGAACTATACCCTTATTAGATCGGCGATAGAAAACCAAATGATCAGATGTACTCTTCTTCATACCAAAGCATACAAGAGCTTGACTAAACTTACCAAACCATGCACGAGGACTCTGTTTTAAACCATACAGAGATTTTCGAAGGCGACATACTTTATCACTCTCCCCCTGAGCAACAAACCCATGTGGTTATTCCATATAAACTTCCTCTTGAAGATCACCGTGAAGAAAAGCATTCTTAATGTCAAGTTGATGCAAATGCCATTTATGGGTAGCAGCCATGGAAAGAAATAGGCGAATGAAAGTTAATTTGGCAACTGGAGAGAATGTATCCGAATAATCAGTTCCATAGATTTGAGCATAACCTTTGGCAACAAGGCGAGCCTTCAATCAAGCCACTGTTCCATCAGGATTCATCTTGACAGCAAACACCCATTTACAACCAATGGCCTTCTTTCCTGCAGGACGAGATACCAAATCCCAAGTACCATTATCATCTAAAGCAGTCATCTCCTTAATCATTGCATTTTGCCAGCCAGGGTGAGATAAAGCTTCATGAACAGAGTTAGGAATAGATGTGGACTCAAGAGACGTAATAAAAGCATATGTGGAGGGAGATAACTGGTGATTCCATAAAGGAAGAAACGGGGTAAGAAGACACTTTGTATTATCTGGGGCAACAGTGGATGCAACCGGAGTAGAGGAAGATGACGCTTGTAATGAATCTTGGTAATTCTGAAACTTAGCAAACTCATCTGCAGAAATAGTAACGGACGCCTCTGGTATATCACATGTGGAGGCTATCTGAGCATGTTGAGATCGTTGACTATTCTTATATAACAATTTCCGACAATCACGTTTCATATGACCTGGCTTACGACAATAGTTACAAACAATCTCTACAGAATCTGGTTTTCGATGATCAGTACTATTCCTCTGAGGTGCCCGAGGGTTATTGTTCTTGCTAAAGAGAGCACTACTGGGTTGAGGAATAGACACACCCGTCGGAGAGCTTTCAATGCGAAGGACGCGAGTGAAGGCATCATCTAATGATGGAATCTTAGAGTCAGAGAGAATCTGTGTCTTTGCCATTCCAAATTCAGGTAAGAGTCCATTCAAAAAAATCATGACAGCCATCTTCTCTCGTTGAGCTTGTTGAACTTTAACATCAGGACTAAAAGGTAACAACAAGCGAAGCTCGACAGTGATCTTCTTAAGCCGCATAAAGTAGCTGGTGACAGACTCAGCTTTCTGTTCCGCACGAAAAAATTGCATACAAACTTCAAACATTCTATGCACTTGCTCTTTACCTGAATATAGAAATTCTAAAAATTCCAGAAGTTCTTTAACCGACTCACAGTGATCAACCAATCCAATTATCTCACTCTCAATTGAGTTTTTGATCTGAAGATATAAACGGGCATCATCACGAAGCCAATCCTTCTTTTGCTTTGCATCTTCTGGGGGATCTTCGGTCATATGATCATCCATATCAGTACTTCTCAAATAAAATAAAATTGTCCGACGCCAATCGTAATAATTAGATTCATTTAACTTATGTTCTGTGATCTTAGAGGCTAAGGGAATAACGTTGGAGACTACCAAATTTTTTATGTCGGCCATATTGAAGTCACACTGATTGTAGTCCACACAAACAAAGAGAGAATCAATCCAAACAGCTGCAAAATTGGAAAAGGACCCAAAACTAATAGCGTAACCTTCAGTTTTTGTCGAACCCGAATGCTATTTGATAGACCCAATGGTATAGACTGATCGGAAACAATGGTTCGAGACAAGCCCAGAAGACAGAGGACAAATCGGACGTCTCACGCGCTCTCACGCGCGGTGTTTTATGGCGATCGACGAAGACAAACTTTGGCGGACGGAGGTGGGGCTTCTTATGATATGGGCGGTGTCGACAAACGGTCAGCGGAAGGTAACCTAAACTTAAACCTAATGGAGGAGGAAACTAATGGCCATTCGAAACCCTAATGGCTCTGATACCATATAATCTAGAATTCAGAGAAGTATATTTTTTTATTATATTGAGTCAAAGGAATGTTACATATTTATATAGAGAATAAACTAAACCCTAGAGATTATGTACAATTACAATAAAGGACATATGATATAAATATAATTATATATATATATCACAACACTTCCCATCAATACTAATAAGACTGAAGGACTGAAGTATACTTGATTGGACAATGGCGCCTAAAGTAGCGAGATTGGGATCGGTCTTGTTATCGTGTAGATCAGGTGGTTGAGAAGGTCCAACAGACTCACTCACATACGCCCGACCTGTGTTTTGTTTATCGGTGGGAGGGCATTTCTTATCGCCTGGGAGACGACCATGTAATTATATTGACCTCAAGGTGTGCTTACAAATATGGTCACAAAAATTGACCCCCCCTCCCCCCCTTTTTTATTTTTTTTAATTACAATCCATTCCCAATGCTCTTCAAGTTTAGAGAAAAAAAAAAATTTCTTCTCAGCTTCTCAGGTACTCCTGGCTTCAATAAGGTTCATTGACTTCAGCCCATAGCCCAGAATATTCTCCTTTCAGCCCACAAGACAGCCCAATATTTATGAACCTTCCTTTTCCCAAACACATTATCATACTCAACCCTTTGCATACCACCACCAAGTATTTAATTTTGAAACTTTCCTTCTCCAATGGGTTAGGCCCATAATCAATTAAGCCCATATAAAACAGGATCATTCTGCCGCTTGTTTCATTTTCGGAGCTCCCCTCTTTGCACGTCTTTCTTCTCTTCCATTTTTTAAACTCACCACCCCCATCATTTACACAATAATGGGCCCTCACTCTTTGATTTATAGAAACTTGAAGCCCACTTGAAGTAGAAAAGCCCAAAATTTTAGGGTTTGTTTTGCTTGCCCTTATCTTTCTCCCCATCATCCTCTTCCACGTCATTGGCATCTTCACGCGTACTACTTCTTCACGTGATTCTTCCATATTCGACATCATCTCCCCGGACCACCGTAACCAACCACTTGCCGACGTTTTCTTTCTCCTCCACATCCAGACAACCGTCGTCACCTTCTTTTCCCCTCGCAACCCCACAACTTCCGGCGACTTCATCCTCCATCGTAACCAGCCATTCTCTTTCCTCAAGCAACAATCTCTTTTTCGCTCGAGTCTTTGTTTCGGATCCCTTCGGTGATTCTCGCCTACCTTCCGCGATTGTTACCTGTTTTTTTGCTAAGAAGCATTCGCCGACATCTTCTTCCCTTGCCGAACGAAAATGAGATAACAACTTCTGCTCTGATTTCAACCCATTCTTGAATGTATCGCATCCCTCTGGTGATTGATAATCATCTAATGTGTTTCCAACAGAACCATTTACGCTGAATACTGGCAACTCGAGCTTGTTTTGATCGATTTCTTTTCCTTCAATTTCTATTTTGAACTTGTTTCGATTACTCACCTTCTCTGCAATTTCTATTTGCTCTATTTGTACTTCGTTCTCGGTTCTTCTTGTCGATGTCTTTCCTCCGTTGACTGTCTTTATCATCGATATTTGTGGTTGCTTTTCGGCTTGATCCTCTAACTTCTCTGTAATCTTCTTGCTCGAATGGCTGATTGAATCTTCTATTTCGCTCGTCGTATCTTCTATTTCGCTCGTTGTCCTAGATTTCTCATGAATCATGTTTTCAAAATATTTCATTATTGAATCTTCTTTGGTTTCCCTCCTTTTCCTTCCTTCCTTCTCCATCATTTCAAGTAGAATCCCCATCTGTTCAACCTTCTCTGTCAAGGATCTCAAAGTTTCTTCGATCACCGGTATCTTGCTTACCTCTCTTTTTATCCCAAGCATCTCTTGTTCGTAAATCATTAATCGTTCTTCGATACTTTGCACCATTTTGATAGTCTGTCTTTTCAAGATGAACGCACTCCAATCGGTCTTCCCAGGATGAACGTGCTCTGATACCAATTTGATAGAACACTGATTCAGTGTTTCTATTTTATTGATACCTTCAACAAAAATTACAATATAAAAGAACAAACAAGTAAAAGAATCCTAATCCTCTGCCCTTCCTCTCTTTCAAGGAATGTTGCAGCCCTAATTCTTCACCAAATTCTTCATACCCTTCTTCCCTCCCCAACTTCCTATTTATAACCAACTAACTACCAACAAATCTAATTACCCTTTTACCCCTACCCTATACTAATCTAGGTATCTAACAGTAACTTCCAACACTGTTATTTGATATGCCATTGTTTTTTGCAATGCTCATAGACAGGAATTGGTTTTCCACTATGCTTGTCACTGCCACTGGTAGAGGACCTTGCATTAAAAGCAGTGGAGTCAATAGTAGGAGTTGCAGAAATATTCATAGCACTTGTGCGATCTTCCTCGTGGTGGATTTTAGAACAGACTTCCATCAGGGAGGGAATTGGTCTTTGGCCTAGTATACGCCCTCGAACTACATCAAACTTATGATTAAGACCAGTAAGAAATTCATATATTCTGTTAATCTCTTCAATTTTAGAGTACTACAAACCATCATTGGGACTACTCTTAACTAGTTCTCAGCATAGGTCCATTTCTTGCCAGAGAGCTTATTAAAAAATGATGTGACATCCATGGTTCCTTGTTTGCATTCATGAACCTGCTTCTTCAGCGTATATAGGCGAGAGGCATCCTGATGCTTGGAGTAAAGTATCTGGATCGTGTCCCTAATATCTTTGGCTGTTGCACCAAACAGTAATGGCTTGCCAATCTAGCGTTCCATACTGTTGATCAATATGGATCGAAGAATAGAGTCTTCTGCCTTCCAGTATCATTCTCGTGGATTGCTCGGTGGAGGACGAGGTATTTCCAAGCAAATTTATGCCGTCCTTCAAGACCATCTTCATTGATTAAGACCATGAGAAATAGTTATAGCCATTCAACATTTCCCCTGAAAGATTATACGACGTAGATTGAGCCACTGTATTAGTCACATAAGGAGAGGATAAATTAGGGAACGAGTTTATCGGATTCTCAGTATATATTGGTACAGGAGTATTGGATGTCGTCCTTAAGGTCGCCTCAAGTGCTGCAATCTGTTGTCGAAGCCCTTCTAGTTGTTGTTGAGCTATTCCTCAGGAAGCTTGCATGTTAGGATTGCAATGTGCCGAAGATTCACCAACTTCAAATGTTTAGTGAATTTGAGGATTCTTAACATCAAAATGATAACTTAGGTCAGTGGGTGGTAGGGCATATAGATTTGATGGCAGAAGCGGTGGTGGCTGGCTGAAATTAGGTGACAGTACATAAATCGGGGTGCGGATGAAGGAGAGGGTTGCACAGATGGGATGATGGCACTTTTTGAGGAGGGAGGACCGGCGCGTGGCGGGTCTTTGACGGTGCGGACGACGATGGAATCAACTGAATCACATTTTCCGGCATTGTCTGAAGGTGGCGGAACCATTCGTCCATGGTAGCACCAATCCGAGCATCGACGACGACATTAAAACTGATGGCTGTCTCCTTTGTTTGATTTCCATCACTGGTTGTCTTCTAGGGTTTCTAGGGTGTGTTCAATGTCCCGCTCTAATTACATACTGAAAGTAGAGACAGACGCACACCGATATACATGGAAACCCAAGTATTGGGAGAAAAACCACAATATATTGTTCTTATTATTTTCTAATGAATTTACAATAGGTACAATGAAGAGAATAAAGGGAATAATAAAAGGAAAAGATTTAGAAATTAGGGAAAATATTCGCATAATCTTTCCATAAATACCCCAAGGGCCAAGTCCACTAATTCTAACATTTATTTTAAAATTTATGCTGTTTTCTCATAGAAACAGAAACAATATTTTTAAAGGCCTTTTGTCTTAAAAAGGTCAAGGTTTTGTGTGGATATTCTCTTTTGAAAGTGTTAAATTTAATAGTATGAGGTTCCATCTCAAAACCAATTGGCAATGAGAGGAGTAGCCCATCTATCTTATATGGATTATGAGTCCACTTGGTTTTTTCAATATGGGACTCTCAACTTCTCCAATAGAAAGGTTAAGGACCTGTTGTAGAGTTCAAAGAATCCTTCAAAATTATGCTTGCTCTCTTAATTGGTGTATTCTTTGTAAAAGTAGTGAAGTGTCTTTGATGCTCTTTTTTTTTTGTTTTCTGTTGTCCCTTTATTGCTAATTGTTTGGGGAGACTGTTTAGCCTTTGCAAAATGCAGTGGTGTTGGTTCAAGAAAGCTTCATATGCCCGTATATAGTTAATTGAAGGCCCCAATTAAATGCTCAGTTGAACATCCTTTGGTCCAATTGGATTTTTGCTTTTCTATGGCAGTTTTGGTTTGAAAGAAACTCTAGATTCTCTCGTGATCAAGAAGTGTCACGCCCCGTCAAAAAATCCGTTCAATGCGATTAAGTGAGAGTGTGACCGCCTAAGCTTCCTACGCAACTCTCTCCGGGAGATATTACACAGATCACTTAGTCAGCGAACAGACCAAAAGGATGAGATAAAGGAGAGATAACGCAAATGAGAAAGATGATTCTTTCATTAATAGTGTAAGTGAAATACATGGACGTAAGTACTTTGTTAGATACAAAAGAGACTTTACTATTTTAAGTAAACTCTAACTCCTTAACTAAACTCTAACTCCTTAACTATTCCACCAACTTCTAAATGCTTGCGAGAAGATAGTGGCCACTACCAAAACAGATGATGCGATTTGAGAATAATACGGTAGGCGATTAAGATGGCAGGACAAAAGCTGGATGTTCCTCGCTACCTGAAGAAGCAAACAAAGAATTGAAAAGTTAGACAAAAATGTCTAGTGAGGGGTCATTTTCGCTCAAATTCATCAAACGATAGAAGAAAAGAGATACTTATAAATCATGCCATCAAGAAAGAAAATCTTGGAATTTACAGACAACAGTTTATTTCTTCTCTTATTAGGCGATCAATAGCTTCATTTTTTCTCAATTCATCCACAATACTCGTTTTGCACATTTATTCCGCAGGATCCCTTTATGCATTTAATAATTTCTTTGTACCCTTTCTCCAACTCAAGCGTTCACCATACTCTTTTGTTGGATTGCTGCTAAGCAGAGTGGTCTCAACGCGGTAGTATCATCATTATAAAGCATGACTCGTCCACCAATGCCAGATGACACAACAAGCTCCCACACTAGATCACACAGCAAGTATGAGACATCCTATTCCAGGCCACGCAACAAGACTAGGGTATTTTGTACCCGATCACACAGAAAGGATAAAGTATTTTTACTGAATAGGGTATAAAGCCATTTTATCGTGTCATCATCGTTCATAAAAATATTATTTCTAGAGTTAAGAATATATGAGACATCATATGCAATATATAGTTCAAAACTTTACGATAGGAAATTCATAGTTTAAGACAAATATAAATATGTTTGAAATTCCAAAATTAGACTACAATTCAAGAGCTTTGTAAACATTTTTAGATAAACCACTCAATGTCAATTTATCGTCTTGGATAGCTCCTCACTTCGAAATCCCTTGGAATTTCTTGATGATCTTTACCGGATGAAAATGATAGAGAATTTGTGGTCTTCTGTCGGTCTTCCTTCAATTTCTTAAGTTAACTAGTTCCTGCAACTTGACCGAAAATCCTCTATTTATAGACCTCCTTCCGAAGACTTTTCTTCGTCGGAATGATTACTTCTGGCCAGCGGCAGAAATCCTCAAATAGCAAAACGTTATGTGGTACTGTCTCTTCCTTATTCTGACCTTGATTGGGCGGAAGGGTCAAATCAAACGCTGACTTCATGGAAATAATAAAATGACGTCACTTTCCTTCGAGGGAAGGAGTTCTTAACGCCTTCTGGAACTAACGCATAGCTTCTTCATATCACGTGGTCAGTTCGTGGAGTGCCAGTACTTGCCTCTCCCTTGGTTGGCATAGCTGTCCTCGCTGCACACCTCTTCTATGCGAGAGTTCGAAACATAGTGAGGGTCTCACAAGAAGTAATAGTGACTTTATGGAGTTCTGTTACTTTTTTCTTCCGTAATTATACCCTAACCCAAATTTGTACTAGTTGCGCTTAGTGTGGAGCCACTACATTTCCCCGTCCTTGTGTATCATTCTAGAATTTTTTTTTTTTAGTTTGTAGGATTTGGTTTGAATTTTGAAATCATTTTTAAAAAGTAGATAACAACAAACAAACCATGGTGGCCACCTACCTAAGGTTGGATATCCTACGAGTTTTCTGCATGGTGTGAGACCAGACAGGTTATCCTGAAAGATTATTCGAGGTTCATGTAAGCTGGCCTGAATACTTATGAATAACATAATGTATAAAGAATTTTAGAAAATATAAGCCTAAATAACATAATGTATAAATGAATTTTAGAAAATATAAGCCTAAATGGTTATTGAAAGTGGCCTTCTAAATTGTTTTTCTTTTCAAATAATAATAAAGGGCCATGTATATATATATATATATATTATTATTATTTTGCCTTGAGTCTTGAGTTGTCCCTACCACATTGCCTCCCCTTTCCATTAAATTTTTTCTTCCATAACTTACCCTCAACCTATCACAAGGATGCATAAGAAGGAAATAGTGCTTAAAACTTCTCATTTCCATAGTTTAAACAATTAAATTACATGCATCTATTCTGCATTCTCTTAGTTAGCTCTTCTTGATCTCTAGGGAGTTTTCCTTTTCGTAATCAATATTTCTCCATTCATGTGTGAACCGTCTATGTATTATTTTATATCCAACAGCAACTTGATCTTTTACCATTTTCTGCAGGGAGCTTGTTGAAAGAGTAAGAGAATTGGCTCTATTTGGGGGATTTGCAGATTGTGAATTTTTAAGGAGGACACTTGGTCTGGAATTTCAGCAGATGGAATCTAGGTATTCCCTTTCTTCTTTTCAGTTGGTTTGGGAGTAGTTTTGGATTATAAGCTCGACAAGTTCTGACAATATGGAACCACGAAAAAGCTGAATACTCAGTGTTTTTAACTGCCTAAGGCGCAATGGCCCTCTGGAGCCTAGGCGCAAGGTGCACGAAAAGGTGTGGGTTTTGTTAGGAACATTACACATAAAAATATTACATTCAAAAGAGAGCATAGTTGAAGTGGAAATATAGAAAGTAAAGACCCAAGCACGAGAAATTTTTCATTTAGCTTAGTAAACTTGATTCTTTTAGTTAATAAAGAAGGAAAACCTTAATTATTACTATTCTTTAAAAATAATGGAAATCCCTAAGGCCTGCTTTGAACCTTGGGGCTTCGCAATCAGGCACGCCTTATTTTGTGAGCTTTGCCTTCAAGGCGAGGCGCTAGACTTGTGCCTTGAGCCTAGCTGTGCGCCCGAGAGGGCTTTTTAAAGCACTGTGAGTAATAGACTTTGATTTGATTAGATCCAACTTGAATTTCTTAGAATATGATGAAACCAATTTTCAACATTGAATCATGGTAAAACATGAAGTGTCCAAATTATCAACTGATAGATTAAAGAGGGTTATGTTGGCTGGTATATTGCTTTGGTTCTTATGCTCTGTCGAGCACATTTTATTTTGGTTCTTACACTAAGTTTTTCGTCGATAATTTGCATTTTGTGATTAAACATTTACATTAATCCTGACCATCACGGTTAACGCTGCTGTTCTAAAAGAAATAAGCTTATGAGCGGATGCCTGTTGCAGTCTGGTGGTCAGTTCCATTCCATGCATCCTCCCATAAGCTTATGAGCGGATGCCTGGTGCAATCTGGTGGTCAATTCCATTCCATGCATCCTCCCGTAAGCTTATTGGTCACGAGACTGCAACCTTGTACTTGAGAAGAAATATGAATGATGGAGAGACAGAGAAGTGGGGTAGATTACTTTTGACGGAGAGTTTTTAGCCCAACCTATAAGGACCCTGTAGGAAGTAAAGGAAAGGAAACATCCTCTTTCTCTTTGGAATACTTGCGTATGAGAATGTGGAGATATCAGTTACGCTCTGCCCTGTTTGTAGCAAGTTTTCTATGCCTTTTTGTTTCAAACAAGGTCTTTGGCTGTAGAACTTGCAAATGAATGAGAATATTTTATCCTTTTGGTGTACATATGTATGTGTGTCAATAGATTATGGTGGCATTCTTATGTGGTAAAGAGATATGTCTCTTAGATATCTGGATTTCTGTTCAAAAATAGATTGTGGCAGCATGAATCTGCATTGAACGATACCTTAAAAAAAGGAAAATAGTGAATACATGGTTTTGATGGAAATCTGGGAATCAGAGAAATAATTGAAGTTCTGTATTGTCTACTCTTGGCATGACGAGGACTAAAATTCTCAAGTTAAATAACATTCCCAAATTCATCTTTTCCATAAGAATAAAATAAATGACCCAACAATGTTACTGTCCAGCATGTTTTCTTTGATTGCCCCACTTCTAGAGGTATCTGGTCAGAGGTTTTTTCTGCCTTCAATTGGTTTGTTGCTTTTCCAAGTGACACAGAGTTATCCCCGATTGTTGATCATCTATCCACCTTTCGAAGCTGCCAAAGAACGTTTATGGTTATGCATTATTTGTGATGTTTTGTGGCAAATATGGGAGGAAAGAAATGCTAGAATCTTCTGGGATAAGGACAAGAAAACCAAGGATATAATAGATACTATCATTCAGAACGTTTTTTTTGGTGCAAAGATTCAGTTGCCGTACATAGTCATAGGTCTTCTTTCCTTGCAAATTCGAAACACCTTTTGTATATCCCTTGATTGGGCCCCTTTTGTATACTATTTGATTGAGTTCCTGTTTCATTCAATCAATGAAATTATTTCTTATATATAAAAAAAAGAACATGTCTCTAAGGAGGCATTTGCCCCCAAGTTGGGTTAGGTTGGGTTGGGTAAAAAAGACCCACCCACCTTTTGGTTTGCCAATAATTAAATAGGGTGGTTATTCAACTCACCGATTTCTCGCCTCGTTATTTGTGCTAACCTCTTACCAACTCAACTCAATTCAACCCACCCACTTCTCTCATCATTTCCGTTTAAAAAGAAAAGCTCAACTCAACTCTGCATGTCAAACGCCACCTAAATTATAGTTGGAGTAACATCAATTACTCTATTAAGTTTAACTAAAAACTAAGGATTGAAGAGAGTTGAGTTCAATGGTAAAGACTAATATTAAAGTCTCTTTTGGACTTAAAAATTTTCCCAAAAAAAAAAAAAAATCGTTGTGGGATGGTATCACCCTCCCAAAGGGATTCGTAAGAAATGCCCAACGATGTTAACCTTTTTTTTTTTGATCCAGTGCTATTATGCATTAATTACTCTACGTAGTCATTCCACATGTCTACAAGCAATAAACTCGTGATCAATTTTTCACACCGATACTTATTTAAGAGCTCGTTGTAGATCAAAATAGTTAAGAATTTGCAAATACATACTTGGTATTTCCTTAAATTGTTATCTAACGATTGATTTACTTCCACAGTTTTAAAGAAGCTTTTCTTATGCCCTTCATTACAATCTCGAGAAAAATACTTTGTGAAGATTTAATATCCCTATTCCCCTTTCCATCCTCGTCAAGTTGCCTGTCTTCACATGTTCCTCTCTCCGTTTCATACTACGAGGTATTTATTCTGCTATTGAGCTGTTCTATTTAAGCTTGTCTCTTGTTTACTTCTTTACTGAGGTTTGTCAGTTGTTCACACAATGAGTCGGTTGTTATACAACTATTCTAAATGTTAATTGTTAAAAAGTAGTTTTTATTACCATGTTTAACAGTTTTAGAAGGCATGATGTCCACTAATGCACACTGATCATTTCGATATGGCATTTGTTAATTTTTCAATTTGCTTTTAAACCCCATGTAGGATTCCTCTAAAGTTGTTTCTGCCGATCTGAGTTGTGAGCAGAAGTTTATGGATTATATATCTTTCAGAGTCCCAGATGATTCTTTTGCAGAAATTGCAAATTGTGTAGGCATAGTCAGAAGATTCATTCATGACCAGAGCTGCTCAAACGAGGACCATTCCTCATCTGAAGCAGTCTTAATATCTATTCCTGATGGCTCTCAGTGTGTTGATCTTTCTTTATACAAGGTAAAACTTCAAGTTAGCAAGTTTTTATTCTCTGCACCCTAATTATATATATAAAAAAAGAGGGTAAAAAATTGACAGGATCCCGTGTGATTAATCTGTGAACGTATTTGGTTGTAAACAGGATGGACAGATTGTTTTGTTATTAAATGAGATTGCTTCTACTTCTGAAAGCTCTGTTGGTTCCTATATGATGGTTGTGCAAGTAGATGACCTTCCGTTTGTATCTATGCCAAGATCTCCCTGTCTGGACAATTGGAAGATCCTTCAACTCAAGGTTTTCCCTTTTGTTTAAATCTCATCGAAAAGATTCATCATGTGCGTATAGTCTTTCATACAACCATTATTTCTGAAGTCAATTCCCCAAAGATTACTTCATATCTTAATAAATCGACTTCTGCAAATGTGCTATAATGCAAGGGCTTAATCTGTTTTAAATGTAATCAATTCTTTCGGCTCTGATGTTAATCAGAATTACATCTTGTAGTGGCACATAAGAAAAAATTAATACATCTTTTAAATATTCTGGAGATGGGAGGTTTTTTTATAGGTTTCATCCTCAAAATGTTACTTTTTTTTTTTTTTTTTTGTATTAATGTTATTTTTGTTCTCTAGGACAACGTTGTCCCTCTGCAAATGGAGAATGAGAAAGTTCGTAACATTTCTCACGCTGTCATTCCTCCTTTGGCTGTTAGTGGTGAGTGTTCATCGTTGTACTATTTCTTTTTTATTTTATGTGTAAACTGATGATGTGTTTGAAATACATTTTCAAGTGTTTAAACTAAATAAACAAATTTTTTTTATAACAAATTTGAGTATTTCACGATCACTCAAAACAGCTTTTAAAACACTTTTAAATAGTTTTTATCAAAAGAGTTTAAATAAAGTGAAATTTTAGAAAACACTTTTCTCCAGTCAATCAATCCAAATAGGTTAAATGTTATCTCAATATAAGCACTTGGTGTTCTTGTTCCAGCATCAAGAGGAGTAGCTTGTGTTTTTGCTGCGAGAAAGCGAGCGTTGGTCTACATCCTAGAGGAAGATGAGGATGAAGTATCAGATGCTGAGTGAAATTCATTTGATACTCTAATGTAGTTTTTTCCCCTTATTTTTTTTATAGCAAAACGTTGTGCAGGTTTTTAGTAATGATGTCTATATTTGTCTTGATTATAGGCATTAGGCAAAGCTTCTATTTTTATACATTTATTAGCATTTTAGATTTTTAATCCATATTACTTATTCAACTCCTTTTTTTTCCGCTAGAAAATATTTATTGGCATTTTAGATTTTCAATGTTGTACAAGTACTTTGATTAAAAGAAAGGAAAGTAGTATGGACACTTTTGTTAATCTTTTCGAATAGAAATTGTCCATTACAATTAAACATTTGACCGTTACCTATGAGTTTATATTTTTAATTATTTTTTAGGATTGAAAATTTGTAAATTTTCAACAAAATATTAAAACACTTGATTTATATTAATGAAAATACACATTTTGAGAACGAGTTGATTGAGCATGTGCTAGTAAGTTATTAAAACATAGGTTATATGGAAAATTCAAATTTGAATCAAATAAAAATAAATAAAGTATAAGAATATTATTACGTGTTCTTGTGCATCATGAAAAATGACAAGTTTTAAACTTTTGATTGCTTTTTTACATAATAATTGAGAAAGTGATTTATTTGATATTATTATAAATATAAGTCGTTCATGCATAGTGTATATAAGAAACTATTGACCTTTGTCTACTAGCCTCATGTTTATATGGCTTGTTTTACTTTGTGAATGCATTCAAATTAGGCTCTAAGTATGCGACTAGATTAGGCATCTAGGCTAGGTTCATGCGATAAAAGGTGTTAAATCCTACCTATGCGTTGCAAACTTTAAGGATACATCGTTTGCATACATGTTTTCCTCTCTTTTGTCTAAGTGTTAACAAAAAGAGAGGTTTTCTAGGTAAGTTAGGATCCAACTCAGGGAATTAATGATCTTAAGGGCTTAATCACGCTTTCTAAAATCATACAGTATTTGTACAATATAAATATATGAAGAGTATTATCTAAGCTATATATCTACATTATGGGCGTTGGATGAGCAAGATGGAGATGACGTTGGTGAATTACAGAGTGTGAACTTTAGTATAACAGCGATGAGAATGCGTAAATGTCTAAACAATTAGGTGCAAAGCAAGGGTAATCAATTCATCAAGGCGATACAAAACATTTGTTAACTTCATATTTAAGGTGAGCAACCTCTTGGTGCTCTTGCCATATTTGCTTGCCTCTCGGGATCCAAATACTTGAAGTTAAGAGATGATTTATATCTGGTCATTCTATATTAAGGCGAGCAACCTTTTGGTGCCTTATCGCCCCACACACTCGCATTTCTTATATGTATGCTAAGGATAAGTTCGACGACAAGAATGTATTGCAACATTCCTTCGTCAATTTAGTTAAATCTTGGTTATCACATTGTCAAATGATAACATTCAATACTTCATTCTTTCTCTCGAATAAAATGAGGCATTGGTTGTTGCATTTAACTTAACAAGACAAATAACGCAGAAATCAAGATTCTACAACCGTAATTACTACATCATTTTCCTTTTTACTTAGATTCAGTAATCATGAATAGATAAAGAAATGGGAGAATGGAAGTAGAAGAAATTGCATTTAAAATTAAAAGTTTAGGTCTTTCGGTCATGGTGTTCAAATTACAAATACAATAATAAAAATTACAAATGAAAGTACAAGGAGATGCGTCGAGTCGCTGAGTATGATTTTACTCATTAGTCCAGTTTACTGCCTAATACATTGAGGGGAAGCGGAAAGGCGGAGTTTCTCACAACTCTGTTCTAAGCTCTCACCTAAAACACAGAAGGAAAAATGAACGATGAAAGTGCTCTTGCTCTTTGGTATGTTCGTACACTTGTTCTTGAAGATGCAATCTTCTATTTATAGGCGAGGATTGATAGGACTTATGCTTCTTTGTTATTAAAACTCTATTGTGTTGAGTTTGGTTCGGACTTAGGGATGGTTAATTACACAATTAATTCTACACAATAAGTCATTGGTCGTGATCACTCATGCGAAATAGTCACTATGTACCTCTTTATCGCATAATTACTGAGTCCTTGTTGAGTACAAGTTTTTCTACTATTTGTACAAGTGCAAGTGAAATAGTAGGTGCAAATAGTAGGTTTACCTAGATGATCCATGGTCGAACATAGGGAATTGATTCAAGACATTAGTTCTAGGAATTACTTATCATCTAGGTGGTATAAAAGAATTAATTAATAAAGTATAAAAGAATAAGAACCAAGATTAAAACTACTTGTGTACACCTAAAGAATTTGTAAAGGGGAATAAATGGATGCGAGATGGAGTTGCGGACTAACTTGTCTGTGAGAAAAAGGTGAAGGAAGGTCTACGCATTATTAGCCGATTAAGAAATGTGAGAGCTTCGATGCGATATAACTTGCGTAACCAACTCATGCGTAAGGTAAGCTTCTCTCGAAGTCTTTAAAAGCCACACTTGCTCACCTTTTGGGATGCAAATGACTGTGCTTGATTAGACAAGATATATATAGAAGAAATCACTTACAGAAATTTGCAATTAAGGACAACAACCTCTCGACGCCTAATGTTCACACTTATTCACCTCTCGAGATACAACTTTAGAAGTTATCTTGCTAAGGTGGAGTTCCTCCTTGCATGCATTAGCCTTATTCTTGCTACTTGCTCTCTCGGGTAGTTGGCGATTGATGCTGGCCAAGCGATGAACGTAGCTCAATTAATGCGATAAGAATTATAAGATAAGCTTCTTATCAAGAACTTATCACTAACTAAACTACTAATAACACATTGACGAGTGAAAAGTAAAGAAATGATGGATTGAAAAGGTATAAGCATGTAATATATATAAAGAATGTAAGCCTTAAGCCATTGTACAGTATGAACAACATATATTACAAAGAATTATAAAAATGGAGAGAAAAGAGAATGAAAAATATTACAAGTTAGGGGAGATGGAAATATGGAATATTCTCTACTCAGAAGTGAAGCTCTCATTTTACAAGCTAACCGGAGAAGAAGAGAATGAGATTTCCAGACTGTGGAAGGGCTACTCCCTTCTGTCTCTTTCTAGGTTTTTGGCTCATGTGGGCTCTTTGGTCCATTTAGACCTCCCTTCCTTGGTGAAGAAGGAGGCTTTATATAGACAACTTTGGATGGAAAACTTCTATTCCTCTGATTCTGACACGCCGAAAGTAGCATGCGGTAAGTCACATTATCTCCAACTACCATTCTTGTCTTCTATTGACCTTCCTCACATGATGATGTGGTTCCTCGCCTAGAGGCGTTAGTCACCAAACAAATTTCCATCGCGTAGCCTTTGCGCGAGATGTCCCCTACGATTCACTAGTTTCTTCCTTTCTAATCATCCTGCGTTAAGACATGGAAATCGCGTAAAACATACGTAATGCTTATGTAAGATGTATTTCTAAATACTTATGAATTTATAAAATAAGTTATTCTAATAAAATAGGCTATAATAACAGGTATTTATACACGTTATCAACTTATCATCATCTGGGCTTCATTAATTCTCTGATAAAATTGCTCCACGTAGTAGACACCACATTTGTTCTTTTCTGACATTCGCACCAACCATTTTTTCTTCTAGCGATGTGGATCGCCTAGCTTCATTCTTTTAATCGCATGGTGGTTGCATGTCTCCTTGTCTGACGTTTGTCACTCAATTAAACAACATAAAACTGTCTTGCTACTTGTAACACTTAATTGACTTAATTTATCTATTTAGCTACATGTTTTCTTCCTTTTTCTTGCGTTGCGTCTTCATTATTTTACCTAAAAGTCTAAAATAACCTGTATTTCTACAAGTTATCACACCTCTAAATTTAGAATAATACTTGTTCTCAAGCATCACTCCATAGTCGTAAATTTTCCTTCATTTCGTAGACTTCTTATAATGCGGTTCGAATTCACTCGTATTCTAAACAACTCATTCTTTTCTATGGTACTTTCTACTTGTGAAAATATTTCTTGTTTCTAAACACTGCAAGCTTAAGTCGCAAAACATCCTTGTTCATTTCCAGAAAATCTTATTTTCAATTTTTAGAAATGAAATTTGTTTCGAAAAATTCCTTGTTCCTTTAGGCGATAAATTTATTACTTAATTACATTTGGTGTTTAGTGGAAAATCATTGGTATTCTATGAATCCGTTCCTCTCCTCAACTATAACTTTTATCGTTGCTTATTTACTTACTCTCAAGTTTTTGAAGTTTTGCTCATTTTTTGCTGAGAGGCAACAACATTGGAGTTTTTATTTCAATTCAATTTTAATGTAAGAATAAGTTGTTTTTTTAATTTTTTTCGAAAGGGATTTATATAAAATGACTAGAAAGGTTCTTTTGATTTTTCGAACGATTTAGCTTGAACCCTGCATAATGCAATAAGCTAGCTGAAAAATTCTTTGTTGAGGGAAAAAACCATCTGTTTACAAATATGGCTACCAATATATTGAGAGCAACCATCCAAACTAATAACAATCAAACAAACTATCAAAGATCCAAATGCTTTTAGAATAAAATTGTTTACTAATAGCATAATTAATTTGTTCACATTTAGTTTGTTTGGTAACTTAACAAAAAAATGCTTTTAAAACAAAATTGACTTTTCTGAAGCACCTTTGACAAATTTAATAATCCAAAGTTGGTGTGATACCTCCAACCAGTACTGTAGGTGTTGGAGTACGAATCATTCTTGACGAATGCAACAATTTTTGTATTTTGTGGGCATGCGTCTGTGGTGTGAAGGCAACTGCATCCCACACATCCAATATCCTCCATTTGCTTCATCGCATGAACTGGTCCTCCTACGATGTTCACTTGTGTTATTGCCAAGGATTGCAGTAGATTGTTCATGGGTCATTTGTCCTTGCAGCATCACCACTATGTTCTTATCCACACCTTCATCATTACCTCACCTCTTTCAGTGGCAAGAGCCAAAATCGTTATCCTCCCATTCTTCTTGATTGTTGAATATTATGTCTAGCGTCGCCTTTATTTAGGTGTATGTCCTCATCAACCTCCCACTTGCGAATGCAACATTAACAGTTTGTTGTGTTGTCCTGTTTAGCCCATCGTAAAAGACCTCCATCAAAATGCACTAAGGTATGCCATTTTGAGGGTATGCCTTAGTCAAATCTCTTGTACGTGCTTCACGCATCATGCAATGTTTCTTTGTCTTTTGCTTGAACTTTAGTGTATGTCCCTTTGATTCCTAGCATTCTCATGGGGAGGGGAAATTTTTTTTCATAAACTTCTCAATTAGTTTGTCTCAAGTTCTTAACTTCTCATACTCTAATGATTCAGGCCATCTCTTTGCCTCGTCCCTCAAAGTAAGCGAAAAGAGCGTGAAAAGAAGCTCGTCTTGGGTGATACCAGACATGTGAAATGAGGAATGTATTGAGTAGAAAATCTTGATGTGGTCAGGTGGGTCAAAAATCTTGATGTGGTCATGTGGGTCCTCTCCAGAATATCAACTTATCTGGTTAATACTTTGTATCATCTGAAGCATGACTGGCTTCATCTCAAATCTAACATTATGGCCAAATAATGAGTAGGCGATACTAGGATTAAAGTCATACAAGTTCCGTGATGTGTTCACTTTGATAGGTGTGTTTACATGGGCTATCATGATGGGATGTTATTATCCAGGGGCAACATTTGGATTTGGGTTCAGAGAGAGTTCATTGTTGTTTTTCCATTCTTTCAGCTTCTTGTCACCTTTGCCTTCTTTCTTGTCTTCTTTGTCAAAAGGTTCACTCAATTTCAAGGTCAAGCTCAAATTTAGGATACTCTCCCTCACTTTAAGCTTAGTTCTTCTAACTCTTGATGGTTAAGAAGTTTTTTCTCACCAAATTTTTCGAGGGATAGGTTTCATTGCTTGACTGTGCTTGTTGTTGGTTTTATGTTCTTCTCTTCGCAGATGGCATGAAGATGGAATACGCAAACGGGTTTCGTGCCTCTTATCCACTTAATTATAATTTTGTTGATTTCTCATGTAAAGTTCTATTTCTTCGACTTGCAACACGATTGATACTTTTAGCTGATAAAAGGTGCTAACTTTGCCTCTAAGCGAGGATCATGCTGTAAAAGGTACACATCCTCGTCATGCATTGCTACTTCTTCTAAGTCTGCGTTGAGTACAAGTTTTTCTCTCACTTTTTCAAGTGCAAGTGAAGTGAGTGGTTTCCTAGGTAAGCCTGGGTAGAACACGAGAATTTGTTATCAACCTTAGTTATAACGCCTACTTCAACTTCAAGCGGTATAAACTAATCTATACAAAATAAAGTAAGAGTACTATACTAATCCTATTATTTACACTAAGGATTTGGTAGAAGGTAGAATGGAATGGAATGATCATAGAATATGAACTAATTTTCATTAGAGAAAGGTGTAGAAAAGTCTACCCGTTGTCACGCCCCGCTCCAAAGTGCTCTATGCGACCAAGTGGAGACGTGACAGCCTAGACATTTCACACGAGTCTCTCCGCGAGATAACATACAAAATGCCTAGTAAGCAGATAAAATTCAACCGACAAGCTTAAATATGAAATGTGAACTTAAATGAAATAAGAAGACTTGATCGATTTTTAAATAACAGAGTACATTCAACATTTAGTGCAAAGTTCTCTTCAAAATATCCATACACAAACTCAAGCGACATTTAGAATCCTCTCGCCTAGCTTTTACATGCTATGCAAGTTGACTGTGACCACTAACAAAATGATGTGTTCCCAAACGACACAATAGGCAACCAATGCTGCAAGTTCAACGCCAGATGTCCTTTGCTACCTAGGGGGGGGGACGGGGGGAGATAAAACAAAACATTTGAAATATTAGATGAAAATGTCTAGTGAGTGGGGTCTTTTATCAACAACTTTAATAAACCAATTTCTGCCTTAACTCGTTACAATCATTTTGGCAAATCATTCGATACAAAAACTTTGTGTTTTAATAGTAAAATATGGACTTTAAAACAATTTATTTTAATGTGATAGGCAATTAACACAATTCAAATCTCATTATCTAACATTACAAATTTCATGAAAAAACATTTCTTTTTTAAATCAAGCATAAGACTCATATCCAATAAAAACACATTCATCATCATCTTATAATCACAACGTAAAATCATTATGCTTATTTTAAATTACATCTTTGTATCCCTTTCCTCGGTTCAAGCGTTCACCATAGTCTTTTTCCAAGTTGCAGCTATGTGAAGTAGTCTCAACGCATTTAGCAAGTTTCATCAATCTCATTACGCTTAATGCATCTTCCAATGCCATATCATACAACAAGCAAAGGACATCACATACCAGATCACATAGCAAGAATATGACATCTTATTCCAGATCACACGACAAGGATAAGGCATCTCATACCACAGATCACACATCAAGTATGGGGCATTCTCATAGCATAGGGTACAAAAGATCATCCTTTCACTATTTCAACTCATATCAAATTTTATGCATTTAGAAATCACATGCATTTGGAAAGCATAATAGAAATCATATATCGTGAGGTTTCAATAGAAATATCTTGAGAAATTTAAACACACTGAAAATCTTTTTTGTTCTTGAAAACATTTTAAAGAAGAACCACTCACAATCAATGTGCTTCCTGGCTTAACTCTTTAGCCGAAAACCTTCTTACTCTTCCTTGCAACTTCTTGTCAGATTCAAGTTCTCTTAAAATATTTTGAAAGTCTTGAAAATTCTCTCGATTTTTTTTAAGTAAGTTCAGGGTAAAAGCAACTTCAAAATGACCGGAATTCACCTATTTATAAGTCTTTTCGGTGACACTTTTCATGCCAAAATGATTACTTCTGCTCGATAGTGAAAATGGTCCACTGTCAAAATGCCACATGTCACTGCCACATCCTTATCCTGAATTTTGATTGGACAACAAAGTCAAATCAATTCCTGACCTCCTTAAGGCTTACACAATAATGACTTCACTACTTCTCGGTGAAGTAAGCTCAAAATGCATAACAATTCCTTCTGTAGCCTTCATTGCATAGATGTCTCAACGCATAGGCTACTCTTGGTGAGTGAAATCTTATCGTGTAAGGCATAACGCAATTAGGGACTCATACACGTCGTAGGTGATTTAAGCATGCAAAATGCCCTTAATGCAAAATAGATCATTTAACCATCTTCTAATTAAGGCGAACAACCTCTTGGGGCCTAAACACCACACTTGTTTTTCTTTTCGGGATACAAATGATGAAGATAAATCAAACAATATATATCTAGGTTTCCTTACTTATAAACATCACATTTCCTCCCTATAGGTTTCCTTACTTATAAACATCACATTTCCTCACTAAGCAGCTTCTTGTTACTAAGTTCTTGAACTCATCTTCTACGATTCACTTCATTTCTTCTTTTCATCATCCTGGGTTTAAAATACTTAAAAACA
Organism: Cucumis hystrix; assembly: GCA_025688845.1. Classification (NCBI taxonomy): domain Eukaryota; kingdom Viridiplantae; phylum Streptophyta; class Magnoliopsida; order Cucurbitales; family Cucurbitaceae; genus Cucumis; species Cucumis hystrix. Next base: position 21,980,194 of record CM046884.1, read on the forward strand.
AAGACCATAATAACTTGAGTTTCAGTCCTTTATCTTGAGTTTTAACTCCATTGTTTTACCTAAAAGACCATAATAACTTGTATTTCTACAAGTTATCACACCTTCAAATTTAAAACAATGCTTGCCCTCAAGCATAGCTCCACACCTAAGACTTACCTTCCTCCTCACATCCCCTAAACTTGTCACACCTTGCCTCGGACACCTGCTTGCTCGACCCAAGACGTCACGTGAAGCCAGTCGAAGCCATTTGCTCTAGAACAACCTCAACTAACCCTTGACATAAATACATGAAACGTTTTAACAACGAAAATCTTTAAACTTGAAATACTTTAAAATCGTAGTGTAACCTAATTGAAATGCCTTTTATAAATGTATAAAATATGAAGATGTAAAATCTTAATACAACACAATGATAGTTCTATTATTAATGTATTCTTTTTATATCTAAAACTTTACTTGGCCTGGCAGCAGTATGTTCAGCTTGTAGAGAGTCACAATCTGTACCTGATAAGTGGGAGAAAATTTCGAAAGGGTGAGCTAAAAGGCTTAGTGAGTAATGATTTTGTAAAACATACTTTAAAACAAATACAATTTAATCTTTTCATAAACCATTCATAAACTATACATAAACATACAATCTTAAAACATTCTTTAAACTGAACACTGTCTATGTTTCAAAATACTCTTTTATCTATGTATACTCTATAACTAGGAAAACTCAGTCAAGATAGCAAAGCATCTTCAGTCTTGCTATCCTTCCAAACCTCAATCAAACTAGCAGAGCACCTTTGGTCATGCTATTAAATAATAAAATGGGGCCCTTGCAAAAATAGCAAAAAAATTTATGATAATAGGGCTCATGTCACTACATTTTCTAAATTGAAAAAGTAACAAATTTAAAAGTTGATAACCCTAAGATTATCGTCTGATAGCCCTCCAATAGCCTTATGATTATCGTCTTATAGCCGTCTGATATTACTAATTTTGCCATTTCATAATATGCAAAGAAATATGCGTCTTGAGCTATTTTTTTCTAAATGTTTTGTTATTTGATGCAATTTCTCTAATAAAATCGGTTAAGATAGCAGAGCACCTTTGGTCCTACTATCCTGCCTGGATTCGGTGGTAGTGGCTAAGTGGTCAACATAGCCCTATACCCCTGACTGTGCACATTGACCGTCGAGAACTCGGTATATAGAGTACCATGGTTTTCACTTTAAAACCATTCTATTTAAACTCATGCTTTTAAACAACTTTCTATTGCAATAACATTTCTATTTCATAATTGAATTAATGCTCGTAAATCATGGCTTTGAAAATATCAATAAACTTTAGAATAAATACATTATATGCTTTGGAATCTTCTATAAATAACATACTTTAATACTTTCTAAAACATGTTTGTAGATCAGTAAGGTAAACTCAACATTAAATCATCAAATTTGGTTAGAACATTTGATAAATAAACAGATTTAAAATCAACCTAAACTCATTTTATCACTCACAAATAGTAGTTCAAACCTTGGTCAATAAGCTTGTCTGATTTCTTCTTGTCCTAGAATAATGAAAAATAACTCCTCCTCTTTTTCCCTAAAAACATTCAAACTTTACTTAAAATTTTCAAAAAATACCAAAAACAGCGCAAAACACCCATTTGGCATGGCTGGCGCGCATGGGGTGGGTGGCAGAGGCTGTGTGAGACCCATTTCTATTTGGGTAAGGAAGTAAAATTTGGCTTAAGTATTAAGAAGTTGATGTTTGAATAAATCTGCATAAAGAATTAAGTGATAAAATCTTTTATGGTTAAAATATACATTTTTGCGATTAAGTGGGTAGTTCGCGAAAGAAGTTATGTGATAAAAAGAGAAAGTTTTCGCATAAGTTAAGAAGTAAAAGTTGGTTAGTTCACGTGGAAGGTTTCTTAGAGTAAAAATATAATCACGCGATAAGGTTATTCGCGAGAAATGATTAAGTGGTTAAAGTTATTCTCGGTTTGGGTTAGGCGGGAAGCAAGGTCTGGTGATGAAAATGTCAAATCTGATTTGACAGGGGTTAATAGGTAAGATTAAGGATTTAGGCATGGCTAGGTTGAATATTAAATTTACATGTGTGAAGTTTTAAGCAAGAGCTGATAAACTGAGAATAGTTTATGCATGACTAAGTTAGTTTAATGGCTCTAGAAATAAGAGGATTTGGGTAACTAAGGAGGGGATGATGAGAGTTTTGTTGAAATGTTGAAGTGCTACTGGTTTAGCCACGCGAGAAGAAGAAGGACTTCTTTAGTAAAGTTTGGTGAGTGACTTTTTTAAATGTTTTTATGTTAAAATCTTTCTTATGATTTCTCTTTACTATTTTGAAAGATGATTTCAAATGAGAAAGTGTTTCTAAAAGAGATTTATATGAAAAGGTTATATGTGTTCAAGCATGATTTATAATGTTAAAGCTTGATTTGATGATTATGATTTCAATGTTATGCATTGGTTTTCAAATCATTAGTTGATTCCTTGAGATGATGCTAACATTTATGTGCACATAAAGAGTCAAGGCCACCATGGGGTGTACAGACTACATGGTGAAAGAAGTTGGTTTATGGGTTGAAAGAAGTGTATAAAGCTTAGCGACCTGAGCAACAAGAACGAATCTGTATGTTTTCGGATGCTGTTGATACAGTAGTCAAACACAAGATAATGAAACCAAGCATAGAGAACGATTCGAGATCCTTGGTGCAAGGAATGACTGTTAACTAATGTGTATTTATGTGAAATTGTTATGTTATAAATGTGTTTCTTTTAAGCATAAAGAAAGGTTTATGCGAAATGAAATGATTTGAAGTTGTTTATGTGAAATGATGTTTATGAAATGGTATTGTGAAAGGTTTTCATAAAACCTCACTAAGTCTTTTAGACTTACGTTTTTAAAATGTATCTTCTAGGATCGGACATTTAGGCCAAGTATAGAAGAAGAAGTTGAAGGATTTGCGGCGAGGTTACTCAAGGCGTTTTGGAAATGGTTAAGGCTTGGTTATTTGGTCAAAGTATTGTAATAATGTATGAAACGCCTTTTATTAATAAAGTTTATGTTTTGGTTTGTATTTACTTTGTTTGACGTTTCTTTGTCCTTCATTGCATTTTGAGTGTTAATAGTTTAAAAGGAGTTGAGAATAATATTTTGCGATAAGAAAATTTCAAGGTTGTAACAAACTCATATCCTATTCCTACTACTTCGGCTTTATCGTCCCAGTACGGTTTGGGGTGTGACAGGTTGCACGCGCATGCAAGGTCTGGGCAGGCCAATAGCGTGCTAATCTCGTAAGGGGTGTTGCCCATGCCTCACGCATCACATCAACCATCTCGTGCGTGCAGGGTTTGTCGGGTGTTTTCTTGGCCGTGCACGTCCTTGTAGGTCTTATGCATCCAACTTCAGCCCAAAACGCCACGCTAACCTCTTTTAACCTAAAACGCAGGCCCATCTCGCCTAGCAACCCATGACACTCGGCCAACAACCTCTACTGCCCAGAAACTCAAATTCATCTAGAACCTTACTTCCACTTTAGAGCTTTATAACATAAAATTCCTAACTCAAATGAAAATACTTCCTTCTATAAAGTTGTTTCATATTAACTTAAATTTCTTACCTCAAAATTTCAGCTTCAGAGTCCAACGAATGAATTCTACAGCCCTCTAGAAGTCCACCTTGCTCAGAATCACCCGAATTCTAACCTTCCTCCCTTGTTTCAACTCAAACTTATTATTCAGCCTTTCTTTAAATTAAACCAGCAGACCCAAAGTAGAAAATAGACTCAATTTATGATCGTTTGAGACTAATTTCAACTTAAACGCACTAGTGGTTTGGGAGAAATTTTTATTCGAAGTGACCTATTTATACTGAGGCCTGCATGAATCTTTATTGACACCTCCTTTAGCCGAAATTTAAGTTAGGATACCTAGAATCCACTAACCTCTCTAGCCTTGCTGCAAACCTCCAAATGCATAGCTAATCTCTAAACAAGCCCTCTTGCCAAGCCTAAACGTCTAAACAACCTTTAAGACCATGCCTTCGCACCTAGCAAGGCCAATTCGTCAACACATTTAGAGGTTATCTTAACCCTCTCAGCCACACAACACAACACCAATCTTGCCGCCTAGCACACTCTTTTCTCGCCCAAATAACCTCTTTGGTGGTTTTCTTCTTCCCTTGGCCTTCTACCAAGGCCAAAACGGCAACATCATGTGGACTTAGCCAAATTTTCCTTCTTTTCTACTTTAACTTTTCTCAACTCCTAAACCATAACTACTTAGCCTTCCTTCTTTCCACCTATCAAGACACACTTAACATATCACTTCTCAAGCTTACTTCCTTGTTTTTACTTCAATCAAAACAAATAATTTTCAAGCTCTTGAGAATTTCTAAATTCCTTTAAGTTCGGGGTTTACAAAACTTCTCATAATGCTTTCTAGTTCTACTCGTCATTTAGTTCCACTCAAGTTGCGTACTTCTAACTATGAAAATATTTTCAGGTTTAGAATGCAGCAAGCTTAAGACTTAAAATACCCTTATTCATTCCTAGCAAGTCTTATTTTCAATTTTTAGAAATGACTTTGTTTTTCAAAATAATTGGTTCCTTTTTGGCAAAGAAACTTTTATTATTTATTTATATTTGGCGTTGAGTGGGAAATCGTTGGTATTCTATGAATTTGTTCATCTCCTAAACTACAACTCTTATCGCCACTTATTTACTTTAGTCTTAGATTTTTGAAGCTTTGCTTCTTATTTTTGGTTGAGAAGCAACAACATTGGAGTTATTATTTCACTTGAATTTGAATAAAAGAATTTAATTTAATTTAATTTATTATTATTATTTTTTTTATGGTCTCTACTTTTGTTAAAATGACTTATTTAAAATGCCTAGAAAAGGATCTTTCAACTTTTTGAAAGCTTTAGTTCAGACCTCGCACACCCCCAAATTTAGAACGCAACAAGGTTCTTATTGCTGAAAAGTGAATGATAAGATTTACTTAGAAAAATCTTACAAAAAAGGTTTGAGGTAAAACTTGCTCGCCAAGTGAACTTAATTTTTCTAGAAATATTTTCTGTGTAGGTTTTCTTAGCAAGTTGGACGCTTGAGTGACAAATAAAACATAAGCTTGCATAGTTATATCATGAAAGTTATCCTTGAGAGGCAAAGAAATATTAAAAAATTTAAATGCAAAAGTTAAGGCCTGCGACATGTAGAGTGCAGGGTACTTAAATCAAAATGTGTACTTGAAATGCAAAGAATATAAACAAGAGAGTGATAAATTACATAAGTGATAAAAACAAAATTACAAAAGAAGAAAAGATAACACCCCAAAATTTAAGATTCATGCTGTGTTTCAGAAGGTATTGGCGCATCACTTAGTTCATTCTCAGATAGAGGTTCCTCAAATTCAGATAGAAAGATGGGAGCAGGCACAAGGTGTTGGAATTTATGTCCTAAAACTCGTAGATTGTAAATATAATCCATTGATCGTTATTAATAAAGTGTTATTATTGTAATTTCAAAAAATGTTATTGATTATATTATTAGTTTTGTCTTAATAACCCAAATCTAATGTGATGACCCAGACTTTTCGGACTGGCCGTCTAAGTCGTCAATTTGACGCAAAACCGTTTGTTGACAAAAGATACAGCAAGATTCAGTTGAAACAGTAAGAAAACGAAGGGAAATTTTAATCGGGCCCTATTTCAAAAATACAAAATTTCAAATGCTGTTTACAAAAAAATTTAACTATTTGTAGACTTAGTTAAATCAAAATATTTTTAAACCGTCAGCGGAAGCAGTTTAAAGACAGTCCTCTATGGCAATTCACGAGTCCTTCTTGTCCCTCGTCGGTCTGCCCCTCGTGTTACCTTTGCCTGAAAAGTTAAACATAAAAAGGGTGAGTATTAATATACTCAGTAAGGGACCCACTACTGGTCCCGTTCGGGGAAAAATAAATTATTAGCATCCTATGGTGTACCCTGCACAGTCACAGTCTTGTGATCCCGTAGGATGCACATATCAGTCTAGTGCTTCCGAAGGATGCACATATAATTCTAGTGCTCCAGAAGGATGCACATATCAGTCTAGTGCCCCCGAAAGATGCACATATCAGTCTAGTGCTCCCGAAGGATGCACATATCAGTCTAGTGCTCCCGAAGGATGCACATATCAGTCTAGTGCT
>CM046884.1:22001696-22058130 GCA_025688845.1 Cucumis hystrix
AGACTTAAAATTGAGAAAATTGGATTTTTTTTTTTTCTTTTTAGCAAAACTCATCAATTTAAGTCAAAGTTTTGATTTTTTTAGCAAATTTTTGCTACTTAGTATAAAGTTAAATTGCATCCAAGTTAAAATTTGAAAAGTTTGACATTTATTTTTTTGAAATTCATTTATGAATTGAGGTTTTTTTTTTCAATCCTGAATTCAATTAGGAGATTTTTTTCTTTTTTTTTTTTGTTAAATATATATATATATATATATAAATTAGTTATTATTTTTTAAAATAATAAAGAGAAAGATTAGAAATTAATTTCAACATTTAACTCCTAACTCAATCTCAACAAATTTGTTCGAGAAGTTTGGAAGATTTAATACTTTACTGTTCTATAAATGGAGAAGAAAGTTGGAAATAAAAATGAGAACATAGTTCCTTTTTCACCTATTACCTATTACTTATGTGTTTGGCTCTTCCAGTGTTTTTTTTCTACTTCATGTTTGGGAGAAAAGGAAATGGTCAAAGGCAAAACTGTTTTCTTACTATTTGGAGAATGAGAGAACAGAGCAGGTTGAAGAAGAGAGAAAAAAAAACATTATTATTTTTTTAATTATGAGTTCTTTTTCTCTCTCTCTTTGTTTTTTTTTTCATTTTTCTTTTCTTTTCTCTTTTCCATTTTTCCATTTTTTTTTCTTCTTTTCGTATTTTTTTTTTCTTTTCAATTACTTCTTTTTCTAACTCTTTCTTTTCTTTTTTTTTTTTCAAGAATTTTTTCTCACTTTTACCGATTTTTTTTACTCAAATTCTTTTTCTTTCTCTAATAATAACTTATTCTCCCTTTTTATACATGAGTCGAGTAAAGATATTAAAGCTTGGAGATGGAGCACTTGAACAAACTTGAAGATGAAGCACACTGACCTTGATTGAAGATGAAAGTATCATTATTTTGACTTGAACTTGATGATGGATCACACCAAGCTTGAAGATGGAGAAGCGAGATTAAACCAACCTACAACACATGGAAGATGAAGATGAGACCCTATCGACTACGACACATGGAAGATGAAGATGATGATCCTATCTGCTACGTCACATTGAAGATGAAGATGGCGATCCTATATGCTGCGTGAGATGGAAGATGAAGATGATGATCTTATCTACTGCTTCACATCGAAGATGCAAATGATGATCCTATCGACTGCGGTTGCGTTGAAGCTGCAAATGATGATCCTATCAACTGTGACACATCGAAGATGCAGATGATGAAGGCTGCAACACGCTGCAATACGTCGAAGATGCAGATGATGACGGCTGCAACATGTTGAAGATGATGAAGATCCTCTCGACTGCAACACATGGGAGAGATGATGATGATGATCCTCTCGGCTGCAATACATAGGAGAAGATGAAGATGATGATCCTATAGACTGCAACACATAGGAGAAGATGAAGATGATGATCCTCTCGGCTGCAACACATGAGAGAAGATGAAGATGATGATCCTCTTGGCTGCAAAAATATTGAAGATGAAGATGTGATGATCTTCTCTGCTGCAACACATGAAGAAGATGAAGATGAAGATCCTCTCAGCTGCAACACATGGGAGAAGAAGATCCTCTCAGCCGCAACACATGGGAGAAATGGCAGAGCTCCCTACTTTGACTTTGGCCCATTTCTTTTCTTTCATTCATTTTTTTGTTGCAATTCTTGTAAATATCAGATTTTTGTTAAATGATAATAATTTTTTTTCTTATTCTGGTGTGACTGCTCCTAAATTTCATTTTTTGCTGCTTACATATTCTTTACTATGAGATCATAATGAAGCATAATTTTTTTCCGTGTGACTGAACTTAAAGTAAATTTTAAGTTGCCTACGTACCCTTTTTTATAACATAGAGATCAAGTCATAACATAGTTCAACTTTTTTTTTAGTCATTCACATTTTAAGCTCTTGTGGACTACGAGCACCATGCAGTTTAGGCTCTTGCGATAAGGAGTTTTGCATGTTTAACAACTCATATTTTGATCAAGAATTTGTTCACCTTCTTTATTTAGAGAGTTGGTGAATATAATAAGTCTTCGCTTCACCGTCAAGGAACCTTATATTATGTCAACATACAACTTTCTCTTCATGCATGATAGGACACAACTGTGAATCTTATCATCATTGTTTTCTTCACGAAGTGGTTTTTCCTTCAAATTTTTCATCTTTTTTTCATGTTAATCGCTTGTCATCTTTAAACGATCAAAAGAAGATGTTGAAAGGTCGATCTTTCTTCAATATGGAGATACTTAGTCTTTTAAAAGCTAAATTTCTAGCGAAAGTAGACGTTGGACATTGGTTTTCTTCTTCCTTCGTGACCATACTTAATCTTTGAAAGACTGAAGATCGAGTAGTTGAAGGCTTGATACGATCAAAGATGGAAGTCTTTTGCTTAATTTCATTTGAATTGTTGATTTCTTTAGAAGATGCATAATTATTGTCGACTTCTACTATGATAATAACATGATATGTAGTGACTTCTAATACTTCCTTTTGATGATCATCAAGGAAGCTTCTTGAGAGGAGTTCTGTTAAATTTATCGATCATCTAGGTCGGAGGAAGTCCTCGTCTTTTCCTTTGATAAACTTAGACTTTCACATATTCTTGTTTCTTTTATCCTTCTTTTTAAGAGGGTTGCTTCATTTTCCATGCTTTTGATGGAGGTGCAACCCATTTTGAATGGAATTTGGTTGTCTCCTTTTTCGATGTGTCACTACTATCCATCCTTCGCCATCATCCTTAACATGCTCTTCTTTGTTTTGTAAGTCTATCCTCACAATCCTTTGTTAAAATTGGACAACTATAGGTTCGAACGTCCCAAACTGAATTAAGCTTTTCCTTTGATCATAAAGTTGTGTTGATGGTGGAACATTTGAACTCATCTCGACCGCAACATGATTCATCTAAGCTACTTTATCAATATTCAGCTCGATCTTATCTTCACGAACCAACTTTCGAATTAACTCCTTCAACACGATACACTTTTCAACAGGGTGACTAATGATCCGATGATACTTACAGTATTTATGATCATCTACTTTTCCTGCTTGTTTCGATCGTTTGCATTATGGCAGTTGAAATATAATTTGCTTCTCTAGCAGCTGCTCTAACATGTCTGCAATATTAGAGTCAGAAAACGGATAAATATTTTCCTACATTTCTCTAAGAGTTGGGAGTCGTTTTTCGTCGTCATCATGCTCTTCGATTTTTGTTTCTTTTCTTTTAGAGAAAGATTTCAAAGGAGTTGCATGAACAACCATAGACTCATTTATGGCACTATTCGCGATCTTTTAGTGTCATCAATTCCATTCTTGTCACTCCTCATTTTTGGAACCAAGAAATATTTTGCTCCTCTGTTGGCAATACTTAGTTCCATATCATGAGCATGAGTCACCAACTCTTCAAACGTGAGGGGTTTATACCCTGTAAAGTATAGAGAAGTTTCCAATGCATGCCTTGGGTACACATCTCCACTGCAGACAATTCTGTGAGCTTGTCTTTGCAATCTAGGCTTAAAGCTTTCCATCAATTTATGTAGTCGATGACTGACTCTCCCTTTCGTTGTTTGGTGTTTGTCAACTCCATCATGCTGACAATACGTTGGATGTTGTAGAAGCGATTGAGAAAGTCCCCCTCAAGCTGCTCTCAACTATCAATGGATTTAGGCTCAAGGTCAATGTACCAGTCAAATGTGTTTCCTTTAAGAGTTCGGATAAACTATTTTACTAACAAATCTTCTCGTGCACCAGCAGTTTCACATGTTTCGATGAAATGAGTCACATGTTGTTTTGGGTTGCCCTTTCCATCAAACTGCTAGAACTTGGGGGACTGGTACCCATTGAACATTCTTAAATTGTCGATCCTCTTCGTATATGGCTTGGAATACAAAGAGAAAGTTTGAGCACATCCACTATATTGAGTTTTGATGGAGTTTGCAATCATCTCCTGCAACTGCTGAACAGACAATGATGCAATTGAAGTTGAGTTTTGTTGTTGACTTTTCTGCATAAATGCCTTTCCTTTGTTAGTATTCTTGATGGTATGTGTGTGACTTGATTCAGTAGCGACACGACTCTTGATGTGATTCTTCAACAATGTAATCTCGTCATCCCTTTCTTCAACATCCTTCATGAGCATGTTAACCTTCTTTCAAGCTTAGTTATTATGTCTTCATTTGTATCCACGTCAGTCACCATAACTGACAGTATATATGGATGAGGCCATCTTCTCATTTGGGCGTTCAAAGGACGAATTGTGTTCGTCAATCACAATATTTTCTTTGATTACAATTCCACCTTTCGGTGACTTAAACATTTATTTCCAAATGTTATTTGCGACCTCAAAGGATGACATTTTCTCAGATGATTGAGGGAACTTGAGCGGCTGCGAGTATTTGACTTCTTGTCGATGTCGCTTAGAGCTTTGGAAGTGTTGCCTTGAGATGTCATAATTTATTTAGATGTTCTTCAAAAGAGAAAGAAATGAAAGGTAGAGATGGTTCCATCGGGCATGCCAAACTGTTCACACGAAACTTTTGAAGAAATGTAATTCGTGGAATTGAACTTTGTATATTGATTTGTATAGTGGATACTATCTCTAACATTTACTCTTTTAATGCTTTCTCTCGAATACAAATTAAAACTTAGAAGTTCTTGATCTTCTCTCAATTCTCTCATTAAATTCATTAAAAAAAAATTTCAATTTTATTCAAAAAAATATTTGGCCATATTCCAAATGATTTTTATTGAAAAAAATTGTGAATTAAAATCAAAATTCACCAAAATTGACATTGAGTTGTATTCCAAACTTCATTTAATCAAACTTATGTTTAAATGCATAGTGTGATTAATTTGACATATTAACTGGAGCCAAAGTCAAGAACAAAGCACTTGTATTTTTTTTTTTTTTTCAGCTTATCGTTTTCGAGATTCACCCACTCATACACATGCACGAATCTCGAAAAGAGGCATTTGTTTAACAATAAATTTTGGCTAATTAAATTCTGTCACGTCATCAAAGCAAAATTGTGATATTAATAATTTAATTGGGTTTGGATAGTCAAACTTTCTCATATCTAACCCAATTCAAGTCATTGCCCGTCGAGCAAATGAACTCAAGCCCAACAGGCAAATGGATCCAAGCCCAACAATTAAATGAGCCCAAGCCCACCTAAAAGTCCATGAAAATTCTCTATAAATAGAGATATTCCCATTTATTTTGGAGATCCTTGGATGAAGGAAGAACTTGAAGTTCTAAAGAATTTAAGACTCAAACTTCTAAAAGAAGAATCAACATCTTCTGAAGAATTAAAGACTAGGAAGATTAAACTTTTCTTGAATTTCAGAAGATTAAAGCTCAAATTGACTTGCAACTACAACATTTTGAAGATCGAAAATTAAAATCTTCTAAGTTTTAATTTGTATTTGAGAGAAAATATCAAAGAAGTAAATATTAGAGACTCTATCTAATATAGAAATGAATCTAAAAAGTTCAATTCCACGAACTACATTTCTTCAAAAATCCCGTTTGAACAATCTCATTATATTAAACTCCTACTATAGCTTAAGCATATTATGCATTTTCTTTAAATATAATTGTTACATTCTTAGCATAATTCCTAATTATATGTTTGAAGATGCTCTTTTAATTTTGGACGTGAGTGTTAATCGTTGTTTTCATCTCTGGTTTGTTGTAATCTCAAGCATAATTCTTTTTTTTTTGTTTCTTTTTTCTTTTAGTTTTAATTATATTTTTCTAATATTTAGGGTTTTAGATTTTATTTGATTTTCTAGATGTACTGTTAGAAGTTGGTCAACCTTCCTATTTAATTTAGTTATGCATCAGGCATATGATTTAAACTGAATTTATGAATGTTGCATAAAGTATGTGCCATTTACATTAAATCCTAACATACTTTAAGAATATCATTCATTTTCTTTGAATATAAATGTTATATTAAGGTATGCATGTCAACGTTCCTTTTTATTTAAATATAACTTGATATATTTAAATTGTTAAGATAATTTTGAAATTGTATGCTTGGAGATATTCTCTTTAATTTCTAATGGAAGTTTTGAACTCTGCTTTATGTTTATAATCTCAAGCGATCCTTGATTTTTATTTTTCTTTTTTATTAAACTTTTCTATATCAGTTTTAGAATTTATTTGATTTTCAGAGAGGTTAAAATTCGATCGAATCTTTCCACTTTATTTAAGATTTTTTTTATAAATATAACAAAACTAGGATGTCTACCAAATTTTATAAATATAATGAAACACTACGATATATATGGGTGTCTAACAAAATTAAAATGTCAATCTGGTCCGTCATTATTTTAAAATATTTCAAATTTGTCATTCATTTCCATTGTCTTTTTCTTCTACAATTTTTTATTTTATTTATTTTTTCTCAAACTGTTATTTTGTTTAAAATTGTCTTTCAAATATAAAATATCTATTTTTTTTTTTTCAAATGGTTATTTGGTTATTTAATATCCTCTACGAAATATTAAAGTTCTTGAATATTGGTATACGGATTTGGTTACGACCAAATCTAACAAATATAAAAAATCTTAAAATATTTGGATACCCAAATCTAAACTACTAGCAAAGAATATAGGAAAATTTTCAAAAATAACACATTTTACAAAATATTTACAACCTATAGCAACTTCTATCACTGATAGTCATTAGTCATTGATATACTATAGTGATAAAATATTATCAGTGATAAAATCTAAAATTTTGCTATAACTTGTAAATATTTTAATTTATTTTACTATTTTTAAAAATGTCTCAAGAATATACGATTGTCAAATTTTTTTTAAAAACTTCTTTTATTTAATTTATTATTGATGAGATGTAAGAGTTAGATGAATTAACAAATGTTGGATAGAGTATCTAATTTAGAGTGAAATTTCCTTTTTCTTCTCTAATTTGTTTATCAAACGTTGAGGTATAGTTGGCTTCTACAACAATTTTTTTCCATCCATTTTATTTTTTTTCTCAAGATGTGAGCTACTTTCAATTTTTCAACCATAGTGCAAAATATATATAGAGTTGAAATTGTCAAATATAGCAACACGACTAAGAAAATATTTACAAAATATAAAAAATATTTTAGATTCAATCAATAATAAATCGTGATATTAACTAAAATATTTTTTTTTTTTTTTTGTCTTGTCTTGCCCACAAGTTGTGAGGTTTTCTCTTATTTTAGCAATTCAATATTTCTGAAAAAAAAAAAATAGAATATAACCATTATATAAAAACCTACAATATAAATATTGTTGTAACGAGACTAAATTACTGTTATGATTGTGGTAAGTTTTGTAATTTAAAAATTAAAAATAAAAAGATAATAAGTTATTTTCAAATATAACAAAATTAAGCAAAATATTTATAAAATATAATAAAATAATACTGTTATATAAATTTAGTATCTATCAACATCATCGTAACTATAACTATGGTTTTTTTTTCTTCCAATGCTCTTCGATCTCTTCCCCAAAACCAAGCCAATTAGAACAATGGGACTCCAAATCCAATCCGATTTTTTTTTTCTTTATTGTTGTTCTTAATTATTTGACTTAACATCCCAAATTTAAAATCAAATGTGTTACATCCAAACAAATAATTTCCTATTTTATAATTTACTCATCTACTTGAGTGGCAGTCCTTGTCTTTTAAGTCCTTATTTTGTGGGTTGACAATGCGTTTTTCAGTTTCCTTCAAACATTAATTAGGATTGGGATGGGATCAAGCTTCTTTAATTCTTCACTTTTTGAAATGCTTAAAAAGTTGTTTTGAAAAAGTGCTTCCAAAATATGTTTTTTAAAGTGTAAAAAAATATCACTTGAAATGCAACTAAAATAACGTGCCTTTAGTATAACTTTTCAAGGTTTAATCTTGAGAATAAATCATGTGAAGTGTTCCACAATTATATAAAATGATTTTTTTGAAACACTTTCTGTAGTTTCTTAAACGCTTTCAAAAAGTTTATTCTAAACATTTTTTTTAGAGTTTAAATAAAAAGATTATTTTAGAGAACATTTGTTTTTTTTTTTATAATAAATCTAAACCAATGAATCATTTAACTTTAATTTGTATTGATTTAATCTTTTGATACAATAAATACAGTTCTCAATTAATTTAGTTTAGAGTGTATATATAAACAGAAATTTTTATATATTTTGAAAAAATTATTATTTTATTTAATGGATTGTTTTATTTAATGGAATTTTTTATACATCTGAATTGATGAAATGATAAATTGATTAGGGTGAAGTTTTGTTTATAAATAATAAATATAAAAGTTGTTGGAGAATCAAAATTAACAATTAATTTGAAAAAAAATTACACGATGAGGACTAAAGTTTAGTTTGAAGTTTATGTAGTCTTTAAAATAATTATTGTTAACTTTGCTTTTTAAAAATCAACGTTAAAAGAAAATAAAATAGTGTTTCTAACTCTTAATTTAAATTAGAAAAATTAGTTACGGTTTTAGGTATTAACACTAAATGGGTGTAATCTAATTATATGAATTAAAGTAGAGTTATTGTTTTAATTATTTTCACATTGATAATTCTTTTTGAAACACATTGATGATTAATTTATAATGTATAGTTTTTATAATTTTATATGAATTTTGAATTTCAACTTACTTTGTTTGATCTAAGTTATTTGATTAAGAATTTAAAAATATATTATACATTTATTTAAGAGGAATTTACATGAATAGAAGAAAATTGAAAGTATTCACATCTATAACAAAAAAGAAATGGATATTTTAGGCTTGGGTTAACATTTTAGTTATTTATTTTAGGTTTGGATTAAAATTTTGCTACGAGTCGTAAATAATTTGTAAATTCTTCTATTTTTTAAAATTTCTCTTTATTTAAATGATTAAAAAATAAAAGAAAAAATCTTTTTAAAAAAAGTTGAATTTAAATGGTACTAATTATAGCTTTTATACCTTAGTTATAACTTTAAAAGTGATTCTGTTAGATTAATTACTTATAAATCACTTTCTACAATTGCAAAGAATTTCCAAAAAAATGCACCATAATTTGTTATATATTTGAAAGTTTAGGATATGTTTGATTGACAAACTTAGATTTTGTTTTATACTTCAAATACATGAGTTCTTGCATTTAACAAACAACATAAACTCTACCTTCCAAAATAGTTTTCGAAGTCTACAATCGAAATAGTATAAATTTTGAAAACACACTGTGACACTTTTATGTTTTTGTTATATTTTAATATTAAATTTTAAATTTTAAAATATATAATTACATCAAATAAAAATAGAAAAATATACAGAGAGATATTGTTTGTAAGGTTGTAAACTTAATTCATTTTCTTAAATTTAAAATATGTATTGTCTAATGTATTATAAACTATATAATATTACAAAATAATAACCTTTAACGTAAAACGTTTTCATAAATAGTTTATTGTCAAAAAATAATCAATAAGTAACTTTAACTAGGTTTATGGTTTATAAATATGATATCAAACACATTTTTAAACAATTTTTAAATTCAGATTTAAATTTTAAATATGCTATCAAACATTTGAAAAAAAAAATAGCTCTATCTCTACTGAATCTTTTGTTTTCAAATTTTCTAACAAATAGAGACTAAATTGTTAGTTACGAAATGACAAAATCACAACAAATTTAAAATTACACACGATTAGATATTTATGAAATCACATAAACTAACTTCGTTACTTCTTTTGTTAAAGTTTAAAGACCAAAGTCATTTCAAAGGTCTTACTTTTCAAACTAAAATTAGAGCAATAAGATGAGATGCACTAAAATACATATGCATTTGACTGCCTTCTAAATACTTCGTTCTCCTTCCTAAGAAACCAACCAAGAGAAAAGTTTCACTAATTTACCAGAAAATGACACTACTGGTAGTTTATCATTGTTCTTATTTTACTATTACCCCTAGCACCTTCAAAAGGCAAGCTATGAGAAAGAGATAGAAGTTGAATACGGTAAAAAGAGAATTGATATTAAATAATGAACATCCAACATTAATTTCAATTACCTTCTTTATATTGGAAGAAGGTAATGTGAATATGATAGAGCTATTACAAATTATCCTCACCGACACCAAGTACTTGAGCAATAGTTCATACCTCCTACAAGGTACCGGCCACCACCAATTTGTTACATTCTAAGAAAAATCGAATAATCTGTCCCTTCAATCAGCATCCAATTTCTTTAACCCGGATCATATTGTCCGAAGGTATAAATGAATTAGTTGAAGATAGTGATCAAGAATATATGCCTGTACAAATAATGGCAGACATGAGAAGAAGAAGCAGAGAAAGTTGAGATCATAAGTACGAGTTAAACGGTGATTTTTTCTTCATATGAAAATGCTAATCTAATGCCAAAGCTTACTGCAGAACCCATTTCGTGGCTTCTTGCAAGATATGATATCAGAAAAGGAGTCAACTAATTGTCCAGCTAAGCTACTAGGTTCATCAATTAGTGTTTGAATAAAGGTGTTGACTATTCTACGTTCTTGCTCGGTTGATCTCAAGCTAAACCAGGTTAGAAGTTTCAATCTAAATTCCTGTTTAATGTAACCTTCACATTCTAGCCACCGAATTATCTTTACACAATACTCAAAGTTTTCATCCAAGAAACATGAACCATTTGCCACTCGGAGCGGCGATCCGTTTATCAAAGTACTGTCACAATCATTTGTCTCTTCATTTGTGCTGGCAGCCCTTTTCCTACACAACCCTGTAAGGGAATCAACAGCCGGTACCTCGCCATTTGGCCCACAAGTCCATATCTGCGAATCGCCACTCCCGTGTGATCTTGCCAAGCCATTCTTCTCTATATCATGAGAAGCAGCATCTTCATCTGCCTCAACTGCTTGCTGTAGAGTACAACCATTAACTTCATCCCTAGAATACTCGAAAGGAGGAGTTAGTTCTTCATTCAGATCAGGTACAGAAACCACATTTAAATCAAGTCCAGGAGAAACAGGAGGTAGCTGCTCTTCTTCCGGAGTTTCAGGTTTCACCTCGTTCTGCACTCCACAACCATTTGCTATATTAGCACTACAAAGCCTCTCAAGACATCCTTCTCCTTGATCCCTAGCAAGTTGCAGAATCTTTCCAAGATCTCGAACTTGAAATCCCGAAGATGAACAGACAATGAATGTATTATCTGGACCCTTCTTCCTGATACAGCTTTCTTCAATAACAGGACTTTCTTTCCTGTGAATTGAAGGGGCAGGAGAATGGGAGTTGTTAATTATTTCCACACTCTTTGTAAAACACTTGGCCTCGGAGTGACCAATGTCACCATTCTCTGTATATGAAACAATTCTGAATGTGTATTCAGTGCACGGTTGTAAATTGGATATCAAAATCCTTCTCTGAGTTCTAGGAAAGACACATATAGGTTCTTTTGTGTATTCTTCTTCTCCGCTCTTACCATACCAAAGCTTGTACCCTTTAGTCTCATTAGATGATGCATTCAAAATTTCAACTAATGTTATCACAATAGAAGAAGATTTAATGTCTTCAAAAAGAAACTTGCAAGCAGCCGGAAGTGAATCTTCTGTCAAAAACGAAAATATGGGGAAGAAAAAAACAACATAAAACTAATGAGATTTATTTCGAATGATTGGGGGGCAAGAAACAAGATGGTCATTGAATAAACCTCTGCACTTCAGATTTGGATTGGATACTGTAGCAAGCCATTGATCTGCTTTTTCAATTGCCAGGGAGCAAAGCTTCTGCACATCACCAGCAACAGCAAGCCTACAGACAATACCACGAGCCATCTTGGCGGAAATCCCATTTACTGGACCTACTTCAGTTTCTAGCTTGGCTTTTGCCTCTTGAATAACTTCGTGCAGTTCCTTAAACCTTGAAGTCCTTTCAAGGAGCCTGTAACTTAAATAAATCCTATAACAGAGAATATCAACACGGCGCGCATCTCTTGCCATAACTAGTTGCTTCTTCCAACATCTGCCAGTATAGAATTCACAATCCAATCAGGCCATAGGTAAAATAATATAGAGGAATGAATATAAACCATGTAACAACACCTCTCTGAAGCTTGAGAGCGAAAAATTATGCACAATAAGAGGATCAAAGGAAACATTGGGTGAGAAAATTGCTTACTCTAGTATCCCAGAAACTTTTCCACAAGAAGCACAACAGTAACTACCATCTAGCTGCATTAGTTGCCCAAGATCAACAACCCCTACCTTTCCACGCTGCAGGGCACACTCAATATGGCATGATAATCCACAGGAATCACCCTGTTCCGATTCCGTACAGCAAACCAGCCAGAGACTAGGGTCCTTGTTGTCATCAAATAAGTGGCAGATACAGCAAGAGCATCTCCTACAAAACGTATCATCTACTGACAAAACAGCTCTACAAGCAGAATTTTTGCATACCCATGTACTTGAAATTCCAGAATGTAGACATTGCTCAGGAGCTGCAGGCATGCGAATTGGATTTTCTATCTTCCTGTGTTGCTTTCTACTCGCAGACCGATTATTTAAACTGGACGAAGTTTTCTTCATCTCTTGTTTCTTAATCATTCTACTGCTTGCCTTTGAAAGTTCAGACATTTAACTTCTAGAATGATTAAGTCCCCCTTCACCTTGCTAAGACATGATTGGAATGCTCAAAAAATTCATCATTCCAACCATGATATCAGAAACCTAATCAAAAAGTTCTTGACCTACTTGTGCACCTAGAAGCTCATTTTCTTGCCAGGGCTATGCAAGCCAAAACTGGAAGGAAAAAGATAAACTAGTTACACCTGGAAATAAAACAACGTGACTTAAAATATTCAAAATGACGTAATATACCAACTATTAAGTTCTATTCATGGTCATATTAGTGTAAGCTGCACTGATAAAAGACGCACAATGCACAATAACAAAATAATTCATTATCTTCTTACCAAATCTGTAAGGCAAAAAGTTCCTTTCCTTAGTGCCATCCAGTGAAAAGGGAATTAAGGGAATACAAAGCAACCAATCAACATTTAATACTACAGCTTAATATACGTCAAAATATGCTATAATTTTCTGAGCAAGAAGCTAACATATGCCCGTCCCAAATCAGAGCTATAACAAATTTTCCTACTTTGCTGTCCAGCCTCGGGCACATGCAACTAAACCCCAGAGATCTTCATCATGACAATGAAATGAAAGTTGATTTTCAAAGTCTTATGGACAAAAAGAATCAGCACAAAGACATTCTCTCTATGCATATGCAGGAGAAACATCTACAAGACTCCATCTTTTATTCAAAACTTTCCTTAACCCCTAAATGTAGCTTATAATTCTCCGAAATTGATCGAAAAACACAAAAATATTAATTCAGTCAAATTCCCAGAACAAGACTAAGAAGAAACAAAAAGCTTTACCACACACAAAAAAAAATCTCTTCTCCACCATTTCTCTCCAGAAAACCACTGTTGAATTACCATGACAATTGACACATTAACTTCATCAAATAATCCCCCCTCCACCACTTTAATGATATGACAACAATACACAAAAAGAATAAATATACACGAGAAGCCAAAAGCAAAAAACAAAATAAAAAAAATAACACATCTGAAATTTTCACAAACACATTATGCGAATCTAGAAACAAACCAATAAAAACCCAACAACAAAGACAATAATTATAGAGAATTAAACAGAAAAAAAATACAAGAATATTAAGTTACGAAATACTAAACCAACAGAGATGAAAAACAAAAAGAAGCAGAACAAAACCGCGAAAGAAGCTGGAAAAACAACGGATCTACCAGAGAAACAGCCCCCAAAGAGAATCGTTTGAAAGAAACGATGAAGACAAAAGAGAAATATTCGGAACGTACCAACGAAGAATGAGGACGAATCTAGGGCTTCGATGCGCCGAAACCGAATAAATTGTTCTTAGCAAACCATGAAACTGGAGAGAGAAAGAAGAGAAGAGGAGGAGGAGGAGGAGGGAGAGAGTCTTCGAAGGTGTTAGTTGGCTTAGAGAGAGAGAGGGGGGGGGGAGCTTGTACAAAATGTTCACGTTATGGAGAGAGAGTGAAGAACACGTAGAAGAAAAGCGCGTGAGGAATGGGGGTTCTGTTGGAATACATTTCCGGTTAGGAGCAGATAAAAGTACACAAAGCCATTGCGTTGAATTACAATTGGGTGAGTGATATCCATTCGCGGTTTTTGGCGCGTGACTTTCCCACTACGTAATTAAAAAAAAAAACTATAATTTATTTATATTTATTAATATTAATATTAATATTATATTTTCGCTTTTATCAAGTTTGTTGGAAACCCAACGTGAAAGACAAAATACTAGTCTCATTATCAACATCACCCTTGCCGCTGCACTACTCATCTATTTCTGACCGTTTGATTGGATGACTTTGAAATACTTTGACCTATTATGATTCTAAACTTCTAGTCATCAATTAACTTCAATCACGTCGACTTAATTATAAAACCAAAAAAAAAGGATAGGAAGACTTGGTTTTGCATTTAACGCGTGGGGAAATAATAAAAGCGCATAGGAATTTGTGGGATTTTATCGAAGGAAAAATTAAAGCTTTTTTTTTCTCTCTTTTCTGGGGTGTAATTGGTTAATTTAGATGTGAAATTAGGAAAATGAGTGGGCTGATAAAGTGGAAGAATAAAAAATGGAGTCAATCAAGAATTGCCACTGAAACGAGTAGTTGTTAGAAACGTGTTTTGAAATGCAACTATTTTTGCCGCTTTTCTAATACTAATTCGGCCAAATGAAATGAACCCGTTTTGAGCTTTTGTCTTCAACCTGTATTTTGTTCCATTTCTACTTAATTATGGTTAGGTGCACCATTTATGAATTGGTGCACTCTATTTATACTTCTAAACTCTACCATTTATCGTGTCTAAAACTATATATAGCTCGAATTTATTTGATGAGGAAAGGAAATGATTTATTTCATGCTTAACTTAGAGAATACATAGATGCAATAAATTAGGAGTTTTGAGAGCGTATTTGGAGATTTTAAAATTGTTAGAATCACTATTTTAATTTCATGTTTAAAATCACTTTTAAAAAGATCTTTAATCATTTTCTTAATTATTAAAAACATATTTTAGAATAATTTTAAATATGATAAAAGAACTTTAACTATTTGAGAATCACTTTCAAATATTTTTTAAGTCAACTTAGTCATCCTAGGATTATTCGACCAAAGATTGCTCTAAGTCATATTTCTTTAGGTTTTCAAGTCATCCTAGAATCATTCTTAAATTTCCTTGGGTTTGGATATGTGTGGACCTAACCTAATTAATTTGATTTGATTTTAAGAAAATAGTTGGGAGTGATTTGAAAATGATTAAATTCAATTCTTTTTGTTTTCAAACCACAATCACTACACAACATGTTTTTTACTTATTTCAATATCAATTTTGGTTAAAGGTAACTAATATTTAAATGAATAAACTCAAACAAGTCATAATTTTGTTTAAGTTGTTTAGAGTTGATTTGAAAATGAAATCAAATAAAAATAACCATCAATCACCTAATATGTAGTATAAATTCGATATTGTTTCACTAATAAGAATTGTTGAAGTTCTTTGAATCTCTGTTATTTGGCTCATCGAATGACCAAGCAAGGGTTCTCACTATCTGGTCAGTGAGGCATAAGCATGGGCGATGTGCTCAAGCTTCTGTTTGAAAGCAACACCCTATAACCTAAATTGTATTAACACTTATGTGATTTTATGATATCGGCCCTAGAGGTTAGAGAAGTGTGCTATATATAAATCTTGTAATCTTATTGATGCTTTTACAATATGTATTATTTGATGTATCTCTCTAAACTCTACTTGTGGACCTATGTTGATCTTAACCATGTCCACTTTTCTAGCCTTCTTTATATTTGTCGATTTTTCTAACAAATCGGTATTCAATCATCCTCTTCATCATGTGTTAAAAAAAGAGGCATGCGGCTCATCAAAAGATATAGTCATGATAATATATTTTTTTGTCCATAGTTGAGATTTTAGAAGGATAGTTTGCTCAAGTGTAATTAAGATAAATGACTAGTTGAAAGGAGGTTCAATGGTCCATCATTTGAGAGGAGGATTGTTGAAACATAAATCAAACTCTCCCACTAACTGCATAATGGAATGATCACCGATTTATAAAGAATAACGACTATCTTCAATGACATGAAATATTTTGAATGAAACAAAAAAATAATGACCAAGTATGTTTAAAATGAAGAGTCTTTAACAAAAATTTAGAGCATAAATCAATGCAATTCCTAAATTACTTGCAAGGTATAAAATTGATTTGTGTGTGTGTGCGTTTTTTCCTCACGATAATAGACAAAAAGAAGGTGAAGAGTAGTTGAAAAAGGAAAGAAAGTTTAAGTGGAAAGAAAAAGAGGAAAAGGTGTGTGTGGTGGGGGGGGGGGGGGGGGGGCGCATGATTGATTGATAAAACTCGTGAAGAATAGACAACAAGGCAAATCTGAAAATTATGCATCTTTTTTCGGTGATATTTAAAAACATGGAATAGAAGTGTGACATGTAATTATGAGTTTCTTTTTGGGAAACGATGCTAAAATAATAATAATTAAAGGGGGAATTGATTGGGTAATGACAATGAAAAAAATAAAAGAGCGCATGCGATAGGGAACAGAGAGGGCCAATGGCATTAGAGGGAACTTTGGTTTTAGGGTTTATGGCTAAATTATGAGTGTGGTTTTTGGTAAATGAAAATGTGGAGCAGATTATACGACAAATGGTGATTATTGCTTTTTTGGCAATTTCTTTTACAAAAATTTCTAATTTTCTAATCATACTACCCATATCCATTTGACACATTGTTGGAGAATAAGTTATTGTTATGTGTTTGTTTATATTTCAAAATGATTACTAGATATAACGAATCAAAATATTTTTATAAATATAACAAAAAATTATAGTATATTATATGTTTGTTAATAGATAAAGTTATCAGTCTCTAATAGACTATGTATTTTTGTTATATTTATAAATATTTTAAATAGTTTTGTCATTTTGAAGAATTTGATTTCAAAATGTTAAATTTTTATGCCTCTAATCTTTATTTTTAGTTTTTTTTTTTTATTTTCAAACGGTTTTATTTTTACTTTATTTTTTTTTTTTTTTTTTAATTTTGAGTTTTATTTTCATTTGGTTTAATATATACATATTTACTCTTTTTGACTTTTAACTAAATTTAAATTTCGTGTTTGAATTATAGTGTTAATTTATTTAAAAAAGAATTTAAGTTAATTACAACTAAAATAGTTTTCACTTCTTCTTTTTTTCACTATTATAGTCAATTAAAATTTTATATTATAATACTTTAAAATCAATTAAGGAAAGGGTAGCTAGTAAAATATAATGCTTTGAAATTTAGAATAGAATAAAAAATAAATTCAAAATCTAAAACTAGAATGATTCTTTTCCTATATCACTCGATATTACAATTTTTGCATAATTCAGTGACATTTGCCATGTGACAAACAATGAAGGAAGATATATAGTATAAGAATTTTGTTTCTACTCTCATTTTTCCACTCGATTTCATTTAAATTTTTTTTTGGCAGTTCATGAAAATATATGACAATCACATTCATGGTTTTGTTGATGGACTTTCACTCAAAATAATGCAATAATTAACATGATTCAGTTTTTTGCGAAAGAGAAAGACAACTATTTATTTATATATGATACTGTCAATTTGACTCGTTCTTTCAACAATTTGAAAACTTAAATTATGAAGACTATCCACCATAGGTCTACTCAGCTACTTCAAGGGATACACAAAGCCTTTAGTTCTTTTGTTTGTGTTTTACTTTGTACAACTAAAAAAATATTAATAAGAACTCACCAAAATAATCTAAACCGAGTGAAAACACGTTTCTAAAAGCTAGATGAAAACTAAAAATAAAAAGGAGAAACTAACCGAATGTACTTTTCTTTAATACCATTTTAGTTACCAAAAGTTTGACACAATTTTTAAACATTTTAGATATGACAAGCAATGAATGATGTAGAAAAATTGCCCCTCTCCTTTCACTTGGTTTCATGACGCCAAAAGTTTTGACGGTTCAAGAAAGTGCATGTCGACATGTCGAGAGTTTGAAACAATGAAAATAAGTATGATCCTGATGTTGGTTGAAAGACGATGACATGTCGACCAATATGCAGAAGGCTTATATTCTCATAAATTATTTCAATTTTGCTTTTCATGTTTTTTCAAAACAAAATTTGATGAGTATTTACAAAGTTTAAAGGGTTAAATATAAGGATAAATGTGGTGGGTGAAATTGGAATCTTCATGATTATAATTGTGACCATAGACATTATTTATATGTGAATTACTTGTTTTTCTTCTTCTTTTTATGGGAATATAACATCTGAATAAAGTGAATAAAGTAGATGTGGATGTGAAGGTCTGGATATTCAATTCATAACAAATTAGATTTTGACTTACAAGAAAAAAATTAATGTTTTATTATTATGTTATGCTCAAATTAACATCAATCCATAATTGTTATGTACTTGATTAAAAATGTAGCTAAATTGCCAATCTACGTGACTTACTATATATTGTTATTATTATAATTAATTACTTTCTTCTTCGAAAAATTATTTTTTTTCTTCTCAATGGTTATAGAATATCTAACTATATGAATGAGTATATTGCATAAAATAAGCACACATGTTATTATCATATATACATATATATCTATAATCAAGTTTTAATCTCTAAAATTTTTAAGACAGCTTCATTTTAATTACCTATTTTAATAGCTTTTTAAGATAAAATACAAAGAATAAAAACATCACATTCAAAATTACATATCAACAACATAAGCTCAATTCAAACTCCTACGAAAAAGGGAACAAGTTAATATCATCAGTCAAGTTTTCTTAAAAGAAATGCAAATATATTTTCACGTAGAAATACAATCTTACAGACATTTTTCTTTTTCTTCTTTTAATAAAAGAAAAACACCGGTCCCTTTATTTATTTCTTTTTCTTTCTAATGTTGCAAAACTGCCCTATAATTTTCGTAAATACATCAAAACTAAATTTGAAGTGGAAATTCATTAGAATTTTCATTAAAAAAAAAAATAAAATAAAACTTTTGATATAAGAGAAAGCTTTCAAGAGAGTAGTAGTGTATTTTTGAAGCATTTATGGTTGGCCAGATATAAATTACAAGTTTTAAAAGTATGAGAACAGTTTTTAAACAAAAGCCCAAATTCAGAAGCACTTTCTGTAATTTAGCTTTGATGAAAGTTCAACTTTTCATTTGGAGTCATAAAAGCCAAAGTCAATAGTTTGAACCTTATTATTCAAATCAACAATTTAGTCATTAAAATTCAATTGAAAGTATTATCATGTGAGAAAGCTGCTCAAAAGACGAGACAACCGACAACGGAATTTGCAAGTCATCACCCCTCACCAAACCAACAGAAGAAACCAAATAAAAAATAAAAGGGTATAGAATAACTACACATCAGCTCGTAATCAAGTACTAACCTTATTTTACAAGAGTATTAATCCAGAACTAGAAGTAGCAAGTGTTTGAATTCGCAGGACTAAAATATATACAAATTACGAAGTATATAGTTCATCACACAGCCAGCATAGGTAGAAGGTTTACATTTCATTTTAAAGAAATATGAAATGATATGCATTATCCAATAAGTTCATCTATCCTTGAAGTGAATGAATGCCCCTGCAGTACACAAACAAAGTGCCAATTAAATATGAGATCATATGCAATTTGTATGATTCTACACAAGATATTATACGCTCTGCACTTTAACAAGTCAATCTATATAAATATCTAAAAGCAAAAGATACAAAGTGGAGGAATCTACTTTTTTTTTTTGCATAGAAATCAAAAACCAGACAAATGAGAATTCACTCATTTCTTTATGAGCAATAATGAAGTTGAAGATAGCTTGAGATCGCAGCATTGCCTCCCAAACACACTAAAAGAACCACAAATCCAGCTAAATAATTCTTTAGGAAAATGTATAATGGAGGTTACAATATAACTTTTCTAGAACCTGAGAATGACAATGTACATTCAGATAGCATCCATGTTATGCGCCCGTGATGCAAGGAAATTAAAGTTATTCACATGCTCCCGTTTTCTAAATTCTGTCAAAGATCTTGTGATCAGGGAGAAAAATGAGGGTCGAGGAGATGTAAGAAGAGAAAAAAGAGGAAATGTAAAGTTGGCAATTTCTGTAGTGGACAGAAGTATAATGAGATGTAGATTGTTGCTGTTGCTTCTTTCAACTTTATATATGATGAAGAATCTACATCTTACCCTACTTGGTCCAGCTTCCAGTCAGAATCTGTACTTCAATCTTTAAAAATGACATTTTTAGATGGTTGATCTTGGCCCCAGAAAACCATCACAACAAAGTACAAGGTTGCTTTTGCGGAAATGAAGAGGAAAATGATATTTTTAATACCGATGGACTTGAACCCTTGTGTCCCTAACATGAATTTGATGTTGGGAATGTAAGACGTAGCATGGAAACAAAACTTCATGAATCTGACCATTAAATGGTTCAGCCTTTGGGATGGTTCTTCAGATGTTTCCATTTGTTTCTTTTTCTAACCACTAAATTTATTGTCATCATCAAGACTTCAAATTTCAACTGTCTATTTGATCTCTCTCTCTGAATCACTGCCTCCTTTTTTCCCCTATGTCTGTATTTCCTCGATTATTCCAGCTTAGAGCAAGCAAATGTCGTTCGAAATTCACAGCTGAGGTGATAAGATGCTATTCATAATAATAAATAGGAAAAATTGCACAAACGATCCCTAAAGTGTGAGGTTTGTTACAATTACTCCTAAAATTTTAATTTGATCAATCATCTCCCTTAGATACTGCATAGTAAAAAGTATTTAGGGGTGTAATTGTAACACCTCATACTTTAAGAATAGGTTGCACAATTTCCCTAATAAAAGCTACATAGTAAAAAATGGATTTTGCTAGCTAGCCTGCTGGGTTGGATATATTTATTGGCCTAGTGTTCAACAAATTAAGTTAAAACACCAGAAATATGTTTTAATATCTTTAAATAAAACGGGTTTTGTCATCGTATGATTGTCCTTAAT
Organism: Cucumis hystrix; assembly: GCA_025688845.1. Lineage (NCBI taxonomy): Eukaryota > Viridiplantae > Streptophyta > Magnoliopsida > Cucurbitales > Cucurbitaceae > Cucumis > Cucumis hystrix. Next base: position 22,022,910 of record CM046884.1, read on the forward strand.
GGCTCATGTTCTTATTAAACTCCCTCCTTTTAAGTGTTGTAGTAGTTATAGTCTTTGATAGATCCAAATTACAACGTCATCACCATTTTAACCTTAGAACACCCAGTTGTTAAATCCAAAAAAAGAAAAAGATCTCATTCATCAAGGAGGCTGATTTAACAAAGGCCACCCAGTAACCTTATCCCTTAAACTATTGCCAAAACTAGCCAGCTGCCGATAATTAATAATATAATATGTATACAAGATGATCCAACAGATATTGCACAAAGATAAATTCCCTCTTGCAACGTCGGGAAACTATAATTTTCTCGTATCATAATAAATGCTGGAAGTTTTAACATCTCAAATTAATCAGGGTATAATCAAATTAAGCAGAAAAAGATACCTTATTTAACATCTCAAATTAATCAAGGTATAATCAAGAGAACCTGAAATTAGGCACAGTATGAATATGGAGAAAATAGACAGCATCTGTTCAAAATTCATGGATATTGAAGATAACAAGAATCCAATCAATTTAAAAAGAAAAACATTAGAAAATTAAAGCCAACAGTGACCTATTCCTACAGATTCTCACCACTGCAAAGACTGAAAACATTACTCTCAACCCCACAATCACAAAGTGCTTATCGAGTTAGGTAAAAAGTCTACTTCACTTGTAACAACAAAACCCAAAATTACTTCTTAAATTTCAATCCTAACAATGGAATTAACGGTAAAATAAATAGCAGAAACCCGAACCTCTTACAAAGAAGACCGACGGCCTTCACACACTGGGCTATCGTTGAAACTCTTGGACGGGTACTTCGCAGTGATCAACCCAACCTCGAAAACCAAATCCTCGCCGGTGGACCTAATCCCAGTAATCGACCACCACTGGAATAAAGCCCGAACACGAATGCCATCAAGATTGTGGATCCGACCCTTTGCAATCTTACCAGTGACAACCCTAGAAAAGGAAGCCACATAGTTGTCTGGAGGAAGCGTGAACTTGCAGGAATCACCGAGGTCCAAAGAGAAGTCACCAGAGGTATCGTTAATGGTGTAGGTGGAGACGGCGGAGGGGAGAAGGCCGAAGGGGAATCCGTAATCGGCGAGGCGAGCATGCGCAGAGGAAGGTGGAATGTTTAGGTTTTTGGAGTCAATGGATTGAGTGGAAAGGGAAACGAGGGCTGAGAAGAGAAAGAGAAGGAAGATAGATTTCATGGTGTGAGCTTCTTCAACCTCTGAATCAGAATCAAATGTTGATATCTGGTTTCAGATTTTGGAAATCAATTTCAGAATGAGATACGTTGTTTGTGATGTGATGATTGTTGTTTATAGTTATCTGACTAGTCGTGTGTGATGGCTACGTAACTGTTCTCTCTTCCACAAAAGGAAACAGTGGGATGAAATACTTTGACCTAGTAAACGACGTCGTGGCCTGGCTATTTATTTAATTATTTTTCTGTAAGAGATATTTCTATCTTTTTCTTAAACAAATTGCAATTTATTTATTTATTGTGAAATGAAAGTCAATGAAATTAAAAGGTCCAAATTACATATTCACCATCATATTTTGATCACTTTTCAATTCTTTTAAGGTATTTGAATGCAAGTTTCTCAACGTTTACTTCTTCCATTTTTATTTTTATTTTTATAGTCATCAACACAGGATATAGAGATCACTAAAACCATTCTTATCAACTCCAACAACATGGAATACCAGGAAAGTCACAGGTCCAACTCTAAAAAACACAAGAAGATGATATCTTTGACTAAGGAATGAGCCACTAAATTAACCATGTGGGATCATATATGAACCCTCTAACATTTAAACAACTCAGTAAAAAAGTCACCTCAGCCTTCAAAGGGGAAGAAGGAAAAAGAGAGAGAAAGATGACACTTAGCAACTCTATCAGCATCATATTTCAAATGATAACTCATTAGCAAATATCCCAGCTACCTTAGTTAAGAAGAAGCCTTGCTGAAAGATAGCAGTGAAGACTAATGTCTGATAGTTAATAACTGAGGTGTTTTCTCATTGATTTAGCTGGTGGTAATTAGAATGGAAGGTATAAAAGCTCTTTGCAACAAAATATTTTATAAAGACCTTACATCAATTTAATTGAAAACTTAAAAATACCGTACATTGACAATAGTTACATGAACAATTTTCTAATTGAGGCTAAGCATACTTTAAAATTATAGATTAGAGAAAGAAAAACTAACGTAGTTTGACGTCACTAAATCTACTAAAACTTCAAATTGGGAACACTATCCATCAGAGACCTTCATATCATCTGGGATGAGATTGGTTTGTGGGAAGCAATTGGAATGAAAAAATCTTTTGAAAATTCGCAAAGAGACAAAAGCTTAGGTTGAAAAACTTGTCTTTTTTTTTTTTTTTTTTTTTTTTTTCCTTTTTTCTACGTATAACTCTCTCTTCTTTAGGAAGTTTGAGAGAATAAGAGATTCTATTAATTTAAAAATATGAAACTAATAAAAATACTAAATATCTCATAACCTATAGTTTTAATGTGTATCAAATACACATTAAATTTTAATCATATTCAAATATAAATTTCTTTCATAACCTATAATTTTAATGTGTATCATATACGCATTGAATTTTAACCTATAGTTTTAATATGAATCCAATTCACATTAAATTAATATTTGAACTCATTCAAATATTTCATCTCTCATAAATTAATTTTGAATCAAAAATTTATATAATAAAGTTTAATTAAAATATAAACTTTATATTATAATGTATCACCATACATTATACTAATTCCCAAAGTAAATTTGAACATTTCAAATTACAACCAATATAAATGAATCTCATTACCCTTTACGAGCTAGGAAGGAGATCTAATGGACGTACATATTAGAAGCTACAACGATAGGAGATTAATTGGCTAAGCTCATTAACCACATTAATCAATATTCGTTAACTATGTGTACACTCCACTAAAGACTCACAGTTGAACTCTTCTCACTATAGATATATTTCTATGGATATAGACCAATAATAGTAAGTTAGTCTTTCACGAGTGTTCGTAACACCAATTGGGTCAAATTATCATTTTACTCGTGGGTTATTTCTAGTTCTTAAATGCTAGTGCTCCTCTAATGAACAACCTGTTTATGGTCAAACTAATAAACATAAACCCCTATCGTGCCATAGAGAGGGTAAGGCCCTTTGTTCAAGTGTCAGAGAGGGAACACTCATCTACTTACCTAAAGTCTAGAAGGAGCGATTATATTTCCAGCTCTCCACTCGGTCTTGTCTCTAAAATGTAAGCATATTGAGTCAGCAATATGGCCACTCTCACTCGTACAAATCAAAGGACAATCCTTCACGAACAAGAGTTCATAATACACTCATGATTAAGACTAAGTTACCTAGGTCATCCTAATGAAATAGAATTCAAACTAGTTAACGGAGTTACATCTAGTAGTTACTATTTCATGGTTTGGTCTTATGCAAACTCATTGTATAGTACCCCTCAGACGCATGTTAACTACACGAAAACGTTGGATCATTGCGTTTGTATCAGGTACAAAGTGAACCGTATCTATAGTGTTACCAGGATAAGGTATCCGACCTTATCCCTATACTACAGATCCTTTAAGCTGATCTCGAACATTGATTCCTATATGTCTCTACATACTGTTCAAGACTCATCAAATAGTTTTGGATGTTAGTTTATTGGATTTAGGTTATTAAGAAAAAAACTAATAATATAATCAATAACACTTATTGAAATTATAATAATAACACTTTATTAATAACAAGCAATGGATTATATTTACAATCTATGAGTTTTAGGATATAAATCCCAACAAGAAGTATTTATAATACTCTTTTGCAATACAGTTTTGGAAAATAGAAAATGCAACAAATAATAATTAATTCTAAAACAGAGTTTATACATGATAATATCTTCCCTCAAATTGATGCACTTTAGACTTAAGGCATAAGTTTGGATCAAAGAGTGTGAAAGCGATCGATGGTGAGAGATTTTATGAATATATTAGCAGGTTGTTCTGTTGAGGGAATGCACATCAATTTAATGTCATTTTGGACAACTTTTTCCCTTATAAAGTGAAAGTCCACTTCCATGTGTTTGACTCGACCAGGGAAGACAGAGTTATGAGCAAGTTGGATGGCAGACTTTTTGTCACACCATAAAAAAGGAGGTTCTCTTCCAAATATATGTAAGTTTCGAAGGAGTTGTCGAATCCAAAAAATTTTAGAAGCTGTTGTTGCAAGGGCTCTATACTAAGCTTTTGTTCAACTTTGAGATACAGTGGACTGCTTTTTGGTAGCTCATGATATTGGATTATCTCCTAGGTAGATGATGAATCTTATGGTTGATCTTCTATTAAGATTATGTCCTGTCCAATCTGAATCTGAGAATGCATTTACTTTGAATGGGTTTGTGGATTTCTTGAAGAGTATGCCTTGTGAAGTGGTTCGACTGATGTATCTTAGTACTCTTTTGGCTGTTGTAAGATGGCAATGGGTAGGTGAGTGCATGAACTGTGACAGTTTGCTTACTGAGGAGGTGATGTCTGGTCGAGTAAAGGTGAGATATTGGAGGGCTCCAACGATAGTTCTGTAAGTTGTTGCATCTTCAATTGATCATGGATTGTCTGGTTTGTCATTAAAGGAATGTATAGCAATTGGAGTATTACATGGTTTGCATCCATTCATTCTGAACCTTTGTAATACATCCTTAGCGTATTTTCTTCGTGTGACAAAGATACTGAATGAGTTTCTCAGGATTTCGATCCCTAGAAATTATTTCAACATTCCTAAGTCAGTCATATCAAACTTCTGCTGCAGCTGACTTATTAACACATCAATGTATGGCTGGTCGTTGCCTGTTATTATGATGTCATCTACATAAAGTGGGAGATAAGTGGTAGATTTTCTAAAATTTCGAACAAACAATGAGGTATCGACTTTTGAAGCATTAAATCCAAGTGTTAATAGGTGAGTTGTGAAACATTCAAACCAAGCTCGAGGAGGTTGTTTGAGGCCATATAACGATTTTTGGAGCTTGCACACTAGGTTTAGTCTTGTTTTGTCAACAAAACCTTGTGGTTGTTGCATATAGACTTCTTCATAGAGTTTGCCATGTACAAAGGCATTTTTAACATCAAGTTGCCTTAGTTTGCATTCAAAATGTGCAGCTAAAGATAGAACTATCCGGACAGTAGGCTTCTTTACAACTGGGCTAAATGCCTCTTCAAAATCTATTCCCTCTTGTTGGTGGTATCCCTTGGCAACTAACCTTGCTTTATGTCTAGCAATGGTTCCATTAGAATTTCTTTTTGTTTAGCTGTAAACTAGTGAGTTTCCATGTTCCTTGTTTCAGTAAAGCATCATATTCTTCTTTCATTGCATCTTGCCAAACTAAATCTTTTGATGCTTGGATGTAAGAAATTGGTTCATTTTCATCAACAAATTTTTTGGAAAGATGTGTTGATGCAACAAAAACTTTCTTCTTTGAGATACCAGATTTGCTTCTGGTTTGCATTGGATGGACATTTGGATTTGTTCCCAATGATACATTTGTGCCCATTTCAGTTTCAGTATCTTGTTCATTGTTTAGATAGGACTCATATGTTTGTGAAGAAATGATTGTTGGCATAGATGGCGCATCACTTTCATTACTCACACTAGGAATAAGTGGGGGGTCTTTAAGAAACAGAGATAAAGGTATTTGATGGGGTTTTGTATGGTTACCTTTTGTGGTGCTGTTTAATAGGGTTATTGAGAAGGGAAAAACAGTCTCATCAAAGATAACATATCTAGATATGAAAATTTTGCCAATGCTCATATTGTAACACAAGTAACCTTTGTAATCTAGAGGATAGCTAAGAAAGATGCATTGAGAGTTTTTTGGTTGGAGTTTATGGGAATTGTATTGCTTTAGTAAACGGTAGCAGGCATAACCAAATATTTTTAGATGTCTATTTTATTAGAATGATTTAGATAACTTAGTTTTAATGCTGAGTATATTATGAACTCCTGTTTGTGAATGATTTTCCTTTGATTTGTACGAGTGAGAGTGGTCAGATTGTCGACTTAATATGCTTATCATTTTGAGGACAAGATCGAGTGGGGAGCTGGAAACATAATTACACAAGATGAAATTCACTCATTCTCTACTTTAGGGTAACTAGATGAGTGTTCCCTTATATGGTGTCTTTGGGACTTGAACAAAGGGCCCTACCCCTCTATGACACAAGAGGGGTTTTTGTTTATTGGTTGGACCCATAAACAAGTTGTTCATTAGAGGAGCACTGATGTTCATTAAAGGTTATCACGACTGCATATTCTTCAGGTAGCTTGTTTCAGTTCTCTCTTTCTCTGTGATTTTTCTCCGTCCATTTTGAGTCTCTCTCTCTCTCAGCCTATTCAAGCCTCAGGCCTATTTGGGCCTCCTCTCTCTCGGTGGGGATGAAGTGCTTGTATAGGATGCTTTTCGACTGAAAAACTCTATTCCTCTAAGTGTGTCAACGCTATCATCTGCCACTGTGAAGTCACATCACTCTAACTGCGATTCTTGTCTTCTTGTGAGCTTTTCTCATGTGATGTTTAGGTTCATCATCTGGAGTTGTTAAGTGCTAGGCACGATCCATTGCATTGTCTTTGTGCGAGATGTCATGTGTGGATTGATCCTTTTTGCTTTTTCCCCACTTGTCATGCATTTAAACATGATAATCGCGTAAAATAGGAACTACATTTATGTAAGCCATATTTCTAAGTATTTATGCCTTTACAACATAAGTTATGCATTCTGAGCACTCCTTATTCGTTTTAACACCATTATTCTAAGAAAAGGGCTATAATAACGATCATTTCCGCACGTTATCATCGAACACAAGAAATTTAAGCTCCTAATTATCTTATGACGCAACTAATTCATGCGGTAAAACTATTTAGTAAAATTATGCACAATATATTCTTATCCTAACTATTTACACTAAGGTGCTTGATGGTGCAAGGTAAGCATGACGAAACGGTGAAAATGGACATTGAACTCATTTCTAGACATGGAGATGCAATAATAGTTTAATTATCGTAACACAAGGAATTGTGCTTAAATAATTCAAGGCGATATAAAGCATTTATTAACTGACTTAGAGTGAGCGAACCTCTCTGTGCCTTCGCCATACTTGCTCGCCTCTCAGGATCCAAATACACAAAGTTAATCTATGATTTATATCTAATCATTTTATATGCATTATAAGTAATTTTTCCTTGATTAAGGTGGGCAACCTCTCGGTGCTTTTGCCACACACATTGGCATCTTTGCAATGTATGTAAAGAACAAACTGAACAATAAGATTGTATCGCTACAACCTTCTCGCCACTTGCTTAGCTAGTGCGTGTTCTCACTTGTCAAGTAATTACAATCAATTTCATTGTTCTTCTTTTGAATAAACAATGCTTTGATATTGCGTTTAACTCAACAAAACTTATAACATAAACATTGATTCTCTTGGTATTAAAAACACACTCCATTGCTAACAAGTTAATCAAACAAATTGAAAAGGGGAAAGTAACAGAAAAATGGGGGAATGGAAGAAGAAATGCATTTCTTTGAATAAAATAACTTTAGGCCTTTTAGCCATGAGGTACAAATTACAAAACAATACACTAAAAATATCAAATGAAGTACAAAAGAAGGTGCTATGCCTTAAATTCTGATTTCTCATACTCTTCGACTATGATTTTTGCCTATTTGGTGAGGGGAAAGATGAATGGGATGAACTCTCTCTCTCTTTGTTCTTTTCTCTCACCTAAAAATTAGGGCAAGGGAGAAGACAAACGATATAAAGAACTTGCTCTCTGGCCAATTTGTGCACACCCTATTATTTATAGGTGAGAATTTATGTTGACAGAATGTCACACATCATTAATGCCTCTAAAATAGCTGCATTGGCGCCGCACAGACGTTCTTTCGCCCTTTTTCAGACTTTTGCGCCAACCAATTTTGTCTGGAAGTGCCTCATACCGCCTAGCTTGCTTTTTTGTCGTCGCGTAGTTTGGACGCATCTTCTCAAGTAAACATTATATCACTCATCTTCACTTCTTTTGCCTACAATCCTGTGATTAGAGCACTAAAACACAATAAAATAGGGACGAGGTTTTTTGTATCATGCTATTCATAGATTAATCAAATCGCCTACTTTTTTCATTGTTTTCTTCTATTCTCATGCAATTAGACTTCATTATTTTACATAAAAGGCTATAATAACTTGTATTTCTACAAGTTATCAAGTACACCATACAATGAAAACACAAAATGACAAATGTGGAAGGTAGCCTTCAAATTAGTAAGTTGGTAGCCGACTTCGACTAAATTGTACTAGAGCATATAAATTTGTAACCTGATAAGGCAACACAACATAACATGAAATTTAATGCAAGATGTCAGACTAGCAGAAGAAAGATACTTGGAATATTCCTTTTTTATTCTATAAACAGCCTTCGGGAGCTTGACATTCGATATAAACTTCAGAATCAAAGATTAGTTGAAGCTCTGTTAAATTCCTCCTACAACATGTCATCTTCAACCTCTGTCTTCTCATTGAAGTCTAAGTGGGAGCTTATTTTTTCTTGGAAAGCAAGAAGAAGTCATACTCCAATCCATTTTGTAGTCAATGTGAAGTAGACACATCAGAACCAAAAGGAACAAGAAATTGTGACATGGGACTCAATACAATCTCTTGCTACCATTTTCATTTTCATTCTCATTTGTATTTGTATTATTAATGAAAGGATTGAAAAATCTTACCTTCTTAATATAAATATGAATACTCATCATTTTTAGTCATTCATGCTTTGTACTTTCACAATGAAAGGCTAAATTTCTTAAAAGTTAAGAAGATATCAACTTACAAAAGTTTATCTCGTTTAATCAGTGACAAACTTAACTCTTAAGTCAATTGAGAGATTGGTTTAGGTATTGACAGTTAACTAGCTCGAGTGACTAAGTACTTGTGATGTACACCCGAGACTTTCTCATTCTTTTTGTTCTTTCAAAACCTTAGGATTAAGGGTTGTTGTTATTGTTTTGTTCTAAGGAAAAATGGAAAAGCAAGGTTTATGTTTCTTTTGTTTTGAAGTTAAGGAAAGAAAAGAAGATAAATATTGGAAAAAAGAGAAAGAAATGAAAGAGAAATAATTAGTGGTTTTTGTTTTATAAGCAAAAAGGAAATAAAGAAATAAAAAGAAAACATGTCAAGCTCGCCTCGCAACGCACCTTGAACCTCGCGATGCCACTTAAGCAGCCCTAATGCCTCTAAGGCAAAACTCCAGAATGCTAAACTTCAGTCCTTAGTTACTAAGCGATAAAAATGTAGAAGGCAAGATGTTAATTTACTCCTCTTATTACTTCATATCATGCGTTTTGAAAGTAAATTACTTTTTTTTTTACAATAATTATTAAAACAAAGACTTCAGGTCTTCAACGCCTAGCACAGCTTCTCCAGGTTAAACACCTAGCTTGCCTGCTTTATTTTTCTTACTTGGCCTTAACAACCGACAATCTGAGAAAGGAAACTTAACACATATGTCAAATACTTAGAGAGTGATAATTTTGGAAAACGTTTAGGGCATACTGGTTGTTATTGTATGAAAGGACTTAATAACTTCGTGTTGAGAGACCATTATAGCTATACTTCACTAAGTTAGGTCACTGGGCATAATGCACTCGTCATGACTTTTGATATTGCTTGCGTTGCTCTCGTGCGATAAGTCATGAGTAATGATCATTGCATTTGAATTTCTCTTATGTACTTCTTCACCTAATAGTTTCTAAGTCCTTGCTGAATACAAGTTTTCCTACTACTCGCCCAAGTGCAAGCAAACAATAGGTTTACTTGGGTGATCTAGGGTCGAGCACATGGAATTGTTTTAGATGTTAGTTTGAGATTTTACTTTAGCGTTAAGGCGTTATGACAATTAAGCTGTAAGAATGTGACACTAATAGCGCTGACTATTTACAACCATAGACTCATGCACAGAGGGTGAACTAATTTGCCGGAGATTAAATCAAACTAACTTGCATGCAGATAATATTGAAGGAAATTCTTTGTGCTATTAACTGATCAGGAGTTGCGATTACCTTAACACACTATATTTGCATAAGTGGCACATGATTAAGGCTACCTTCTCTCGAAGTGTTCAACACCACACTTGTTCACCTTTTGGGATACAAATGACTATGCTTACTCAAGAAAATTATAACTAGGGAACTTGGCTCATAATACATATAGGATTTCTCGTTTAAGGACGGTTACCTCTCCGCACCTATTGTCCGCACTTGTTCACATTTTAAGATACAAATGTTGGAAGCCGCCTCGCTAAGGAAGAGTTTTTTACCAAACTTCTTTTAGCGTGCATTAGCTTTATCCTTGCTACTTGCCCTCTCGGGTAGTTGGCGATTGACATTGGCCAAGTGATGAAAATAGCTCAACTAATGCGATAAGAATTATAAGTTAAACCCCTTATTAAGAGCTGATCACAACCCTTCTCCTTTAGTAACACACAGATAGATGAAAAGTAAAGAAACGGTGGATTGAACAGGGGTAAACATGCAATTATGTATAAAAATATAGGCCTTCAACCACTATACAATATAAACAATACATACACTACAATATAATAACAAAATTGGTATAGACAGAAGAATGAAAAATGCAATTACAAGTTCGAAGATTAAACACAAGTTCTTTTCTTTTAGTTCGGACGATTAATCTTTAGGTAACTTGCTCAAGCTTTCTTTCTCTCTATGCAACATCTTCACCAGCCATTCGAGTCTATTCTCTTTCTCTCTCTCTCTCTCCCCTTTTCTTGGTGTAGATGCAATGCTTATTATAGGCTGCTTTTTCGGTGGGAAAATTATGTTCCTCTGAATGTGTCAGCGTTGTAATCCGCCCCTGTGAAGTTACATCATTCCAACTACCATTTTTGTCTTTTTGGGAGCTTTCCTCGCGTAATGTTTAGGTTCATTGTCTGGAATTGTTAGTTGCTTGACACGATCCATCAGCTTGTCTTTGTGCGGGAAGTCTCGTGCGAATTGTTCATTTTTTCTTTTTCCCACTTGTCCTGTATTTAGACATGGTAAACGCATAAAACAGGAACTACATTTATGTAAGCCTTATTTCTAAGTATTTATGCTTTTACAACATAAGTTATGCGTTCTGAGCATCCCTTAGGCGTTTTAATTCCCATTATTCTACTAAAAAAGGCTATAATAACGGTCATTTCTGCCTGTTATCACATACAAATCATTTTCATAAAACAGTTTTCAATGCCTCATTCAATAAATCATGAACCACACGATAGCCTTTCATATTTATTTCGCCAAGTACATGAACCATTCCCACGCATAGACTATTCTGATGGCCTTTTCATCAACAATATCCTTTGTAGAATTTTCTGGTTCACTTTTCGTTGCTTAGGCCGTTAAGCTCAATATGCTCCTTTCATGCATTGACCAACTTCATTCCACCATGTAGTCATTTTCTACATGGTTATCTTTACTCATTATGTTTAGATAATAGCTAGTTCATTGATATGAATAAGACTAATGGTTTACTTGCAAGCATAACATAAATACATCAAACATAAACTTGGAATGCAACACAAATTTTCTTTAGAAATCATATTTTAAATAAACATTAACGTAAATTAGAACATTACAAGTCAATAAGAACTTAGAAAAAGGCTTTAAAAAAATCATCTTTAGAAAATCACTCACTGACTAATTTCCTTCTTCAGAACGCCTAATCACCCAAAACCCTTCTCCTCGTCTAATGTTCTTCTTTTCAGCAGTGTAACTCTAAGAGTTTTGGCATCACATTTCCTTCAACTGACCTTTCACCCCTATTCATAATACTCCAAAGTCAAGTTAGTCATTACTTGTTGTGAAGTCAACCTAACGCAATGACACCAAAAACTTGACTTGGTTAGTTAACTCCACGAAGTTAGAGAAGTAGGGAATAGTGATGTTGTTTATGTTAGTATTTACTTATACATGATGTGTCATTGATCAAGATTATTGCATGCAAAATGCTCTCTATGTATCTCTTCATCATGTAAGTGCTAAGTCCTCTTTATGTACAAGTTTTTCTATTACTTGCCCAAGTATAAGCGAAATAGGTTTTTCTGGATGAACTAGGATTGAACACAGAGAATGAATATCAAAGCTTAGTTTTAGGATCTACTCTTCAATTAAACGGTATAAAAGAGTAAGCTATACAGTGTAAAAGAGTGTAAGTTTATACTATATCTATTAATGTACGTTAGAGAATCTCTAAGGGAGGAATAATGAAAGTGGTTGTGAAAATGAAACTCACATGCGAAATAACTTGTATTAAAGAGGGGGTGAAGAAAAATCCATGCATTGCCAGGCAATTAAGCTTTTTGAAAGCCTTGATGCGATACAACTTATTTAACTAGCTTATTATTAAGGCGAGCTCCTCTTGGAGTCTTTATAGGCCACACTTGCTCACCTCTAGGGATCCAAATGTATAAGATTAGCTAAGCAAGGTATATCTAGAAGGGTTTAGTTACAAGACTTATAGAGCTTTGCGTTTAAGGGCGACAAGCTCTCGGTGCCTAATGCCCATATTGGTTCTCCTTCTGGGACACAAATGATGGAAGTTATCTCACAAATGTTGAGTTTGTCTTCAAACTCCTTCTTGCGCGCATTAGCCATATCCTTGCTACTTGTCCTCTCGAGTAGTTGGTGATATACACTGGTCAAGTGATGAAATTAGGTCAGCTAACACGATAAGAATTATAAGTTAGTTTTCTTATCAAGAATCTATCATGGATTCTAAACTACAAATAACACAAGGATAGATGATAAGTAAAGATATCATAGATTGAAAGGCATAAATATACATTGTATTAAGGAATAAAGGCCTTCAACCACTGCAAAATATGGACAGATACAATGTAAAGAAATATAAAAATGGAAAGAAAAGAAATGACACTACAAGTTAGGAAAGATGGGAAATATGATCTTCTTCAATCCGACTTCAAGCTTTCACTCGTGAGCTGACTGAAGAAGAGTAAAGAAAACTTTACAAATGGTGGAAAGGCTATTCATTTTCACCAACTCTTTAGGGTTTTGCCTATTCAGGCGTACGACCGGTCCATACAGACGTCCGACTTCTCACGAAGTTGATCTTCTTCTTAGTAAGGATGGAGTTCCTTTTTATAGAAATATTTAGGTGGGAAATTTATCCTTCTAAACATGTCAGCACCGAAAGCTGTCTCTATTGTTAAGTCACATCAACTCCATCTGTCACTTTTATCTTCTAGCAAACCTCTTCTCGCCTACTAATAATGTTTTATCACATGGTCTTTAGGTGAGTTCCTCTGCGGTTCGCTTAGCTTTTTCTTTTGTTTTTAATTATTCGTTTAGACACTAAAATTTAGTTCTAAATATTTATGAATTTACAACATAAACTACGCGTTTTAACACTTTTCCTATGAATTTTGGTCTCATTATCCTATCTAAAAGGCTATAATAACTTGTATTTCTACAAGTTATCATCCATCCACAATTTTCCTTAAGCTTGCCAACTTCTACTTTAAATAATACAGTTGTAAGCCTATTAACTTTTAAGACCATGCTTAGCTTAAATTCTTACACATGGTTCATTAATTAAACACAATTAGAAAATTTCATTGAATTTTCCTAACTCTCAAAGGCTGGTTTCATCTCATGTTGACCCTCAAACGCCTACTTTATCTTGATCACAACTTTCCTTCCTCGCTTCGCCTTGTTCAACGCAAACTACTATTCACAATGCTTACTTCAAAATGCATTCTTCTCAAAATGTCTTCTTCAAAATCCTTCAATCAAATCTCTTACTTCCATAATGATTCTTGTAATTCTCTTGTAATCAAGACACAGGTCTTAAAAAACAAAAGAAAGAAAGAAATAGAAAGAGAAAGAGGTAGTTTAGTTTGCTTAAGTGCTTAAAAAATACAACAAAAAAGAAAGAAAAGAAAGGATAAAAGAAAAGAGAAATTGAGTAGGAATTGATCATTCAGTTCATTACATCTCAACTGCCAAACTTTTTTAATTACATTCTTCACCATTTCTTTACCAATTTTCAAAAAGTTTTCAAAGGGAAGGTGGTTGAGAAAGAAATAAGAAGTTTTGGAAGAGTAGGATGAAGAAGACAAGGAGTTTGCAAGACAAGCTTCCTCCATAGCATATTTTTTGTTCATTCAGCACATCCCTGGCTTTCTATTGATTTCAAGCTATACAGAAAGAGTTAGAAGCTGAAATGTATCAGGTTTGAAAGTTAACTTATTTGCTAACAAAGTTAAGCTCGAACCAATTTTGGTGTTAAGTGGTTGGATTTTGAAGAAGAAAACAACTTATGAGTTATTGAGGTGAATCCGAGTAACCCCTGGTTCTCTGGTTTTTCTAGTAGCTCGGAGTGTACAAGAAGAATTAGAAGCTCTATTTAGTATGACTAGGAAGCTTATTAAATTATCTACAAGTTTCATGAACATTTTAGGAAGAGGATAAAGGGTTGCAGAGATCGTGATTTTAGAGTAGCACTGTTTCAAGGGATTTTTGAGAAAATCCAAAATTTTGTCTTTACTCCTTCATGTAAGTTGTAGAGAACTTTAAAATGAAGAGTTTGATATAAAGTATACTTATTTTGGTTAAGTATTGAGAAAGTTGCGAGTGTTTGAAGTTGGGTCACTGAATTCGGAATTTTTGGGCAAAAATTGTAAGTGTTTGATTTTATTCCTCAAGTAGAAATCAATATACAACATCATTAGTATGTCATTTCAAGTACATCAAGAAAGATAAGAATATTTAGGATTTTGATACCCGATTTTGGTTTGTTTTATAGGTCAGGTAGAAATAGGTCGAGTCTACAGACCGTGAATTTAACTTAAGACTGTGAGTGACAAAATAAGTTTTTAAATGATTTATAAATTGTTATTTATGATTAAATATTTTACATGCTTGACTACGAGTTTATGAATCATACATGACTTTCATGATTAGTTTTCAAGCTTGAGTTTTGAGCTTAAATTTCATAATGAGATCTATACATTAGCACGTGATTGTTGAGTTTCTGAAGAGTAGTTGACATAACATTGTTTTATGTAAAGCATAGCTTAAGCAAGTATTGTTTAGATTTTTAGTTTTCATGAACAAGCTAAGTAAGATTGAGTTTAATGCAAGAAAGATATAAACAAACATGTTTTTAATGTTTTCATGTGATTTCTAAGATTCTCATTGACTACATGACTATGATATTGAGCTTGAAGCTAGAAGGTTGGTGATATTTTATTTTGTTCGAATTTATTTTTGTGCCTAATGTTGTGGATTCGACATTATAGTTTCCTTCATAGTCTCATGATTGCACGATTAAATTGTATATGTTAAATGCATATTGCAATCCTTCTATGCGGTGAGACATGGTCATTGCAAGCGAGATGCTCACTATGCCTCTAGTCCTCACATAATTACTAAATCCTCACATAGTACAAGTTTTTCTATTGCTTGCCCAAGTGTAAGCGTAACAATAGGTTTCCTAGGTAATCTAGGGTCGAACATAGGGAATTCATATCAAAGCATAGATCTAAGGTTTACTCTTTATCTAGATAGTATACAATAACTACCTATACAGTAAAGTAAAAGTGTGTCTAAGTGTTGAACTACTATCTACACTAGAGAATCTATAAAAGGGGATAAGAATGATGGTGAGATGGATTTAAGAACTAACTTGTGTAAAGAAATATTGAAGAGAAGTCTCCGCATTATTAGGCAATTAAGCCATGCGGTGACCTTGATGCGATAGAGCTCAGTCAACTAGCTTTTGATTAGAGCAAACACCTTTCGATGCCTTAAAAGCCACACTTGCTTGCCTTTCAGGATGCAAATGATAAAGTATAGTTAAGCGAGATCTATCTAAAAGTGTTCACCTATAAGACTTATAGCACTTCTCTTTTAAGGGTGACAACCTCTCGACGTCAAATATCGACACTTGTTCTCCTTTTGAGACAGAAGTGATGGAAGTTATCTCGCCAAGGTGGAGTTTATCTCCAAACTCCTCCTTGCACGTGTTAGCCTTGTCCTTACTTCTTATTCTCTTGAATAGTTGGCTATATACACTGGCCAAGTGATGATTATAGCTCAACTAACACGATAAGCTTTATAAGCTAATCTTCTTATCAAGAAATTATCACAAGCATAAACTACAGATAAGACATTAACAGATGAACATTAAAGTAATGTTGGATTGAAAAGGTATAAACATGTAATGTATTAAAAAATATAGGCCTTAAGCCATTGTACAATATGAACAATATACATTACAAAGAAGTACAAAAATGGAAACTAAAGAAAATGAACATTACAAGTTAGAGGAGGGAAAATGGTGGAATCTTCTCTACTCTAACTCTAAGCTCTCACTCATAGACTGAATAGAGAAGAAGAAGAATAACTTTACAGATGGTGGAAAGGCCACTCCTTTTCGCCACTCTTTAGGGTTTGACCCATTCAGGCACACTTTGCTTGGTAGTGATGAAGTTCTTTAATTTCTCTCATTTAGTTGGTAAATCACAAGAATCACAAGGATGGTAACTATGTACTTTTCCTGTGATACGATACATAAGAGACAAACTTATACGCATCAATAGTGCCCTCGCTCGTTGTAGTTATAAATAACAAAATGGAACTATAGTGTTCATATGGGCCTATGGGTGGAATAATAGACATTTGTAGAAGCCTTATCTCATTAATATGTACTTGTGGTGGACGTAGATATCTACTGAATTCCCTCATTAAAGGAACCTCAGTGCACAAGCAATATCTCCTGAAGGGTTGGTATATTTCTTAGAACTTTTTAGGTATAGTGTAAAACATACTAAAATCATTCTTCATCTCAAATACTTTGGAAATTTAACATCGACATACTTGCTTGTAAATCTCATTAACAAATACATGCTTGTCAAAAAATTTCTAAACTCATGCTTTTAGAAACACTTTGTAAACCAGTATACTCAAGCATTCAATCATTAAGTTGTGCTTTTAACATCACTTTGCATAAACATAACTTGATAAAACAACTTTGCTCTCAAACATATTTACAATGACATTTCAAAAACTCAGTCATCAAACTTATACTCAAACATTTTTAGCTAATACTCATGCTTTGGAAATTTAGTTTAATAAATCAATCTCATTATACAATAAGAATAACACAAAACATACTTAAATAAAGCTTAAGAAATATGTTTAGAAATCATTTTTAAAATCATTTTTGTCACTCATAGATAGTAGCTCAAAACCTCGGCTTGTAGACTTTCCTAATCTCCCCTTGGCTTGAAAAAGTAAAAATAAATCCATTTAATTCAATTTGATCACAAAAATACCTAAATTTTACTTACAACTAAAAAAAATCACTGAAGATAGGTCAACCACCTTCAACCTTTAACCTTTTCTTCTTCCTCAAGCTCAAACTCTGCCCTCTTCAATGTTTCTTTGTCTTACAACCTCTCTGCGTAAACTAGACTCTTTAATAAAGCTTTTCTAATTGGTTTGAACTGATTTGCCCGAGAGAAATGGAACTACCACTCCTGTAAAATTCACCTAATTAATCTGTTTTCAGCACGCTTAACCCTTTTGACACCTTCCATAGGCTGAAATTTAATTTCTTGCATGTTAACACCTTGATTCCATTTCCATCGAACGCTCTACTCTTAGTGATCCCGACAGAAATTGGCTAGAGATCAACCTAAGTTTACCAATTAAACCCTTTCTATCTCTAGTCTTGGGTGACACAACCTTGAGAAAGCGCTAAGATCCTTTCATCTGTTAGCTTCAATCTCGGTCGGACTTGTCCCCAAGATGGCTTGAGACTCCTTAGACTTACTTCTCTACGTTTAATCTTGGTCAAGCTCGACCCCAAGATTGCCCGAGGTTACACTTCTTCAACATTATATCCTTCATTTCGGTTTAACATGCACTGAGATTGCCTTGGGATTACCCTTCTGTCTTCAATCTTGCCCGAGATTCCACATGACTGCTCAAGATCCTTACCTGAATTGAATTTTGTCTTTCCTCTAAGTCGAGCAAGACCAAGATTTAATGACACTTCTATCACAAGATTCATCTTAACTGTAACTCCCCGAGTTTAGAAGGGAGACATGAATGAACCTATATCACATATGAATGGGATGGATCATAAGGATATGAAAGTAATGTTAAGAAACTCTTAAAAGAATTAAAAGTTACTACCTATACCAACAAGGTGCTCCTTCTTTTTCGGTGGCTCGATTATAGGAACTCCAAAGTTAAGCATGCTTAGCTTGAAACAATTCTATGTTGGGATTCCTAGAAATTTTCCTAGGATGCATGCGAGTGAGGACAAAGCATACTGAAAAGACTTGTGTTGGTTTGTGGAGATGAATTTTACTCTAATATAAGCCTTTATGACATGTAAGAATGATGCTTCTAGGTCATAGGGGATGCAGAGGAATGTCGGGGATCCGAATTCTGAATTCTGGGCCTGGGGC
Organism: Cucumis hystrix; assembly: GCA_025688845.1. NCBI lineage: Eukaryota > Viridiplantae > Streptophyta > Magnoliopsida > Cucurbitales > Cucurbitaceae > Cucumis > Cucumis hystrix. The sequence continues at coordinate 22,041,490 of CM046884.1, forward strand.
GTTACATTAACCGACTTACCTTCTTGCCCAACTTCAATAGAACCTAACCTTCCAAACATTCAAAGGGCTCAAATTTCTTTAGGGTTTGAGGTTTACAATACACAAGCATGTTGTCTTTTGTTTCCTTAAAATTAGGATATTCTTAATGGCAATCCATCCCTTCTAAGTATCCAATGTCAAGTCTCATATATAACATGGCATGTTTATAAGTCGATGGATCCTCAATGCCATCATAAAAAATAACGACTTGAGTTTCAACTAAACCCAAGTAGCGGTCAGGCAGATGAACAACCCTTCCACTACTTCTCGACACTGTCAACATTTGAGAAGAATGTGGTTGTTTATATATATTAGTTTTATCAACTATATTAGTGGATGAACTAGGTTTATCTATAATGTCTTTAGAAATCTTATTCAATACTAATTTACTGTGAGGATCATGATTACGAATGTGTGACCCATTTTTAATTCTGGTATAGGAAGTAAAATTTCGGCTAAAACTACTATAGATATTGGCCTTTGAATATATGCGAGGAAAGGATTAAGCGATAAAAATTTTTATTGTTAGAATAAGTTTTGTGATCAAGAAGTTAATTTGCGAGATAGTTTTGAGAAAAGAAAGGTTTATGCGAGGTGAAATAATTTGATGTTATTTATGCGAAATGATGTTTATGAAAAGGTATTGCGAAAAGGATTTCATAAAACCTTAGTCTTTTAGACATTCTTTCAAAAATTCATCTTCCAGGATCAGGCGTTTAGGCTAAGTAGAGAAGGTTGAAGGATTTGCGGTGAGATGACTCAAGACGTTTTAGAAATAAAGCATTGGTTGTTTGGTTAACGTGTTGTAATTTATTATACATGGCGTTTAGGTTGACCACCGTTGCGTTTTAAGTTTTGTTGATAGTATAAAAGGAGTTGAGAATAATATTTTGAGATAAGAAAATTTCAAAGTTGTAACAAACTCACATCCTATTCTTACTACTTCGACATTTTCGTTGATAGTACGGTTTGGGGTGTGACAATTTGGTATCAGAGTGATACGTTCTTCGAAAAAGTATAAATTTGAGTAGAGTGAGCTAAAAGTTGAGTATTTGTTGAAAGATTTAGAACAACGATGAACTCAGAAGCTTATTCTGTAAATCTTGGCGTTTTATTGCCACTGCCTGAGGGATATTTTGGAATAGAAAGGTGAAAAGCGTTAGGAGCCACTGAGATTGGTGGAACAACTAAACCGGAAGAAGTTGAAAAATGGTTATGGACGTTGGAGAAGTGCTTCCGCGTTATACAGTGTTCGGAAGAAAGAAGGGTGGATCTAGCTGCATTTTTATTTCAAGAGAAGGCCGAAAACTGGTGGATCTTAGAAGAAAGCAGGCGAGGAGAAAGAATTCAAGGGAATATTTAGTGGCAAATATTTTTTAGTTTTATATTTAGATAAATAATAAATGTTTTGGGCCACTGTACAATACAAACAAATAAATTACAAAGAAATACAAAAAGGGAAGATAAAGAAATGAATATTACAAGTTAGGGGAAGAAAGAGATAGACTCTTCTCTACTCAGCCCTTAAGCTTTCACTTATAGACTAACTTGAGAAGAAGAAGAAAAACATTTAGAGACGGTAGAAAGGTTATTCCTTTCACCCCTCTCTATGGTTTGGCCAATTCAGACACTATTTTAGCGGTCCATTTAGACGTCGCTCTCTTGACTTGGTGAGGATGGAGTCCTTTTCTAGGGAACTTTTGGTGAAAAATTCTATTCTTCTAAGCATGTCAGCACCGAAAGCACCTTTTGTCAAGTCACATAAACTCCATCTACCACATTTGTCTTCTAGTGAACCTCTTCTCACATGTTGATGTCGATCTCACTAGAAGTTGTACTTGCTAGGCAAGGTCTTCTCATGTAGTCTTCATGCGAGTTCTTCTGCGATTTACTAGCCCCTTCTTTTGTTTATATCCAGTGTTAAGATACTCAAAACATGGTGAAACAGGCATGAAAACTTATGCAATGTGTAGTTCAAAATATTTATGAATTTCTAACACAAGCTACGTGTTTTGACATATTTATTATGCACTTTGGTCTCATTATTCTATCTAAAAGGCTATAATAACTTGTATTTCTACAAGTTATCAGTAAGAGATGAGGGTCTTTATGGATGCCTAGATTTTCCATCTCATGATAGCTATAGCAAGATAGGGTGCTACAGGTGCCTAGAGTTTCGTCTCGTAGGTATTATATCGAGGGATAGGGCTTCCATAACTAGAGTTTCATCTTATAGATACAAAGAGTTCAAGGTATAGCAAGAAAGAAAGAAAAGAGAAAGTTAAAAGTTATGTTTTGAAAAGAAAATGTGCTTTGCTAAGTTTATGTATGTTTTACTCAAAGTTTTCATTACCATGCTTTATTTTAAAAGTTGTCCCACATGCGGCTTTATAACTCACCCTTTCAATGTTTAATTTGTTGGAATTTATGTCCTAAAACTCGTAGTTTGTAGTTTTAAATTATATTCTATTCAATAAAGTGGTTATTGCGGACTTATTAGTGAAAATAGAATATTATAATCTTGAATCCAATAAACTAAGATCCAAAAACTATCTCATGTAGACTTGAACTTTATGTAGAGACACAAATGTGGATCAAGTTTGTGTATATAGCCCAAACGATCTATAATGTATGAATAAGGTTGGGTGTCATATTTTGTGGACACTATGGGAGCGACCCGCTTTGTAGTTAGTACAAATGATGTGATCCTGAATCTTTCATATAGTGATATTAAAGTGAGAACATCCTATGTAAAGTGTTTACGTAATACTGGAATCATGAAATAGTTATCTTTAAGCTATAACACCGTTGACTGCATTAAACTAACTGTTTCGATTATGATAACCTAGGTAACTTAATCTTAATCCTGAGTTAACTACAAACTTCTGTTCGAATAGAATTATCTTTAGATCTACATAGGTGAGGTCTAATAGTGCTGGAAGCCTTCCATTTCTGAGGTAACATCGAGTGGATAGGTAGGGACATAGGGTCCAAGAAGGAATTCACTCCTACCTGCATTAGGGTTAGTAGATAAGTTGTTCCCTTAAGGACTGAATCCAAGTCTTGAACAAGGGGCCTCACCCTCTCATTGGCTTGAGAGGATAGGGATTCAATTTATAGGTTGAACCTTAAACTAATTGTTGAATAGGGGATCAGTGGGTTTAATGACCAAGATGTAGTCTAGAGGGTAAAACAGTAATTTGACCCATTCAAGCTTATGAACAACATGTGAATGATTTAACTTACTGATCATGGTTAAATCAGATGGAAACAAATATATCTACAGTGGCATGACCCGTTACTTAATGAATGTTGATTAGCTCAGTCTATAAGGCCCCATGATCAATAGGTCCATTAAGTTCTCTTGCTAGGTCATATGGAATAAATATAGAACAATATGATGGAATGAGTCAAATTGTTTGAATTAGGTGAGGAGAGAGAAATCGACAAATATATGTGATATAACCATCGATTATAAGTTTGAGGTAGAGTTTTATGTTTAAATATGATTTAAATATTAAATATACGAATAAGGGTTTATATTGGGAAGCTTGAAGTTGATGGAAATGGTCAAAGTTGTAAAAAGTCAAAATGTTAACTCATAACTTTGTAAAGTCAGACTTTTATCGGTTTTATATTCAAATGTGATTTGAATTTTGGAAAAATAAATGCAGATTCGCGCTGAATGGTTGGAATTAGTTAAGACGGACAAAACGGTAAAAAGACAAAATGTTGACTTTTGACTTGAAAGAGTCAAAGTTTGATTTTGACTTGACTGGTCAAATGACCATATTGCCCTTGGTCTAAAGTTAATGGAAAAATTGAACCTTTTGTTTGACAATCCCACTAACACTTAGTGGGATAGGTGGCTAAATGAGATGTAAACACCTAGTCCACTAAGTTCCACTAATGGTTAGTAGATTGTTCGGTGTTGAGATTTTATGAACAAATTATTTGCTTATAAATAGGTCATTTTTCAAATCATTGAAAACTTTTGCCATTTTTGTAATTTGGAATTTCAATTTTCTCTCAACAAATTAATTCTATCCCTAATCTCAACCTTAATTTTCCACGTCAGAATTCCTTCTCTCACAATTTCCTCCCACACTACTACAAAAATTGGATTACATGACGTTGATACAGTTTCAAGTAAACTTATACTTGATATTTTAAAAAACATCCAGTAATAAATTGTCAAGTATAGTCTCATTACTTGACACTAAAAAAATCTCAAGTATTATATTTCTTGTTGTCAATTTTGTATCAACTAAGATATCATATTTGACGTGTTTTACGTGTCAAGTAAGATAGTATATTTGACACATTTTACGCGTCAAGTAAGATTGTACAATTGACTCTTTTTACGTGTCAAGTAAGATAATATACCTGACTATATTTACATGTCAAGAAAGATACCATACTTGACTCTAATTATATGTCAAGTAAGATAGTATACTTGATTCTTTTTATATATCAAGTAGGACAGTATACTTGACTCTTTTTACATTTATCATTTCCCATTTCCTGTATTTCAATTATTCCAATAAAAACAGATTCATGAACATAATAAACTCTCCAACATCAACAATAATTCCATTCTTCAACAATAAGTCATATGTACATAATTTACAATAATGTACAAAATTTACAATATTTGTATACACCAGAACTCAACTTTCAATAAATACAACACTTAACTGATTCACACAACCAAGAGTAGTATGTCATTCATGTTAGATAAACTACTCTCAGTTTACAAAGAGAAATAAAATTACTAACATAAGACTCTAAAATATTAAATTATGTTCTGACCCTCAATAGTTACGTCTTTTCGAGTGTTAAATACTTTATGAAGTCTCCAAGTAAGCTTCACCAAATAATTCCTTAAGCAACAACCTACAATAGAATTTATCAAGTTTTAAGCAAAAACTTAAAAAAATCATCTTTAATATGCAGTTCAACAAAAATAAAACTAGAGAGTATGACACTTTTATATCATTAGACGGGACAGATTAAATGGGAAACAATTTAGATCAATTTGGACGGTGAGAAAACATCATTATAGCATTTACAGAGCTCTGAAACCTAAAACATACATTTTGTTCATGAAAACTTTGTGGAATTGATAGGAGACTAGCTTGATAAAGTTTAACTTAACCATTGGTGAAAATAACTATTGTTTATCCAATGTGAAGACCTATAAAGTTTCTACTAAATGCATATAAGTTGTCTAGACTCATGTAAAAAAGGCATGTAAAAAACTAACCTATGAACTTTCGATCTTATTTTGCGTGCAGTAAGCGGTTGGTACACCTTGGTCTTAACAGGATCTTGAGCTAGTTATGATATCACAAACCTCTCTTCCTTGAGGATTGATACATATCTTACACAGTTTTATATGAAGGAAAGAAGACACATCTGTAAAATTGAGTAAAAGAAATAACAAACATATTTAATGTATAGAAACTAAACTGTTAACATATTAAAGTCCATAGATCAAATTCTTATAGGTGTGAGAATATGAAAACTAAATTGCTACATAATAAAACCCATTAGGACTAGCTAAATAATTTTTTCTATGAAAATTTAAGACCAAAGGTATGTTTTACCTGGAAAGCATTAGATCACATGTTAAAACAAAAACCATCTAAAAGGAAAATTTTATGAGACTTCTATAACCAGAAACATCGAATTCAAATTTAACATATAATTTGAGATTACCATGAACTTAATAAACTTGAAAGAAAAATAATACCTACCTGAAAGGCAAAACCTCCAAAGAATTCTTCTAAAGATACACATGATAATTTATATAAGACAAAAAGGAATATTGACCAACAAAAACAAGTAATAATTTTTTTAATTTCTTTTTGGTATATTATGTGTTCTCCCATCTAACAACTGGAGGAGGCATGTCACACCTTTCTACGCCTTAAAGCTTATCATTTTTTGGCTTTCTATCCATCAAGATGTTGATGATGATAATAAAATTCATCAAAAAAGAAAAATAAAGAGCAAGCCCTATATTCGCTTGAAATATGAGAGCAAGTCCTGAAGATTAACAATTATAATCTTCCCCCTACCACGAAGTGATTTTAGAGGAAGGTTGCATGCTGGAGTTGATCTACAAGCTGCACATAGTAATTATACCTATCACCGTTCAAAAGATTCAGTTTATATTATAAACTTTCATAGGCAGGCACACAAAATGCTTTACAAACAATTGAATGATAGAACTATATGAGCACAATGGTCATAGAGAAGATTTAAACCATAAGCTAAAAATTCGTTTGCTAATATCGAGAAAGTCGACTAAATTCTTTGTTAATCATGACATTCTAGGCACAACATTTAAGGAAGTTTGAATTTATATCATAGAAATATTTAAAATTTCCATTCATATTCCATAATGATATAAACAATGAACATGTAAAAACAAAGATATCCAAATTACAATAGACTAATGTTACACTAGATCAATAAATAAGTAATTTGACCAATGAAATCTGCAAAACATCAATCAAGAAGCTTTGATGGAGTTCAGCGCATACAAGCAAGTTTTATACGTTATCATCAAAACTACACCTTTTTCATTGATATTACAAAATGATGTGATGGTCAAATCTACCTCTTTTCATTTAATTTCAGAGAAGACAAAGTGTAAAGCTTCCAGTGCTGTTATAAATTAATTAACCTGCAAAAGAACCTAAGTAAGTAACTATCACTAGCAACCTTAGGATGGCCTAAGGAGAATTCTTATTTATACTTCAGATTCAATTCTAGATAGTCAACAAGAATGACTTATATACAACCACAAATTTGAGATTAGCAATCAAAAGTGAAGGGTGCAAGACAACTAGGTAAGGCATAAAAGTTTAATTTTCAATTCGTTAAATTACGTTTGCCTCAAACAAGAGGAAAAACTATTAGTTATAATACAAATACTCATTTCTGAGATTTTCAAGTTATTCTTCATATATAATTGATAATAGCCCTAGTTTAATCTTCCAATATATCTTGATCTACTCCTGGCCTTTCTACGTTGAACTGCTTTCTAACATTTAGTCCAACATGAGCCACATAGAAGGAACCGCTTCAATGTCCATGTATTTTCAATATCACCATTCTCCATCTCGCAGACCATGGCAATTACTCAACACTTGCTTCCAATTTGCACAAGAAAGTAGACGGATCAATTCTACGGCAGATAAATTTCTTACGGCCGAAATACGTCGTGCACCTTAACCCATCCATGTTCTATCCAATGTCTACAAGATGGTGCTATCAAATAAATAGGAGGAAACCTAAGACTTTTGTAGAAGAACATAGTTACAGAACAAGTCCTACATAGGTAGAAAGTTCAATAAATTGATTCATTGTACAAATTCATATCAACACACCAAAACTTAAATCAATCGAAGTATTTATAAATATAATAGTTTCGATTGAAACGACCTAGATTTCTAATTTTACAAAAATGAATATAATCACAAATAGACGCTAGCGTACTGTCACGTGTGAAGTTTTGACCCCAAAAATCGCCCCCAAAATCGCGCCAATACGTACCACGACTCCTTTAGCAAGGCAAGGAGTAGTCCCAACGTGGTCCCGAGACAGCCCAAGACGAACCACGACACATGCCAACGATATTGGCAGACACCTCTCGAGGACAGCTCACAGGCCCCGCACGCGTGCCACGACAAGTGCCCATGATAGCCCGTGTGTCAGCCCACCGACACAGCCCATGGCACGCCCATGCTCGGCCTAGACAGCCTTAGAAGCCTCTAGAACGCCCGAGACAGTGCTGGAACGTGCTGGAATGTTCGGGAAGCTCCCAAGAAGGCCCCAGAACGTGTTGGATGATGCTGGACAAGGCTAGAACGTCCTAGAAGGCTACAATGATGGTCAGGAAGTGTCATGAAAGGTCTAGTCCTCTCTAGAATGTTCTAGGCTTCCTTGTAATGTTCCAAATGATCTTGTAACATCTAGAAACTCCCTTGGCCGACCTTCTAAGGCCCAAGGTTGGTGGGGATGGTCTATAAATACTTGGGGAGGGCCTCATTTGTACCAAGCTTGGCAAGCCTTGCAATGCCTTGTAAATTGGCATGTCCTAGCCAATCAAGGCCACCTTGCCTCACCTAGTCTTCTTGCCCATGGCATCCCATGGCAAGAGACAACATATTTGTATCCAAATGTGTATTTATCCATTCTTGGAATGTAAGGTATCATTCCCAAGAAGTATCCATCCAAGCTCCCTTATCCTTCCAACCTCTCTCTCGTGTCTTGCAACCAACTTAATGACTTCCGCTGCAACACGTTATCGTAGTGCTTGGCGCACTACCTCTTAGGAAGGCTTACTTGGCTACGAGGATGACATAGTCAAGCCAAGTGTCGCACGGTTGGTTAGTTGAGAATCCTAACCACGTGACAGTACGCTTAACAAATTGAATAGCGAAGATTTTTCAGTTCCAAAGCAGAAGACTCACATCTACCATCAAGAAACTAAAAGATTAACAAAATCCCAACCAGAAATTTTTTTATACTCATCAAAACTGATGATGATGCTCATAGTCGTATGATATAAAGGAAATCCTGTCACACCCTAAACTGGGAATAACTTCAACCACTTAACATTTCTCGAATAACCTTATCATGTGGTTATATTTTTACTATAAGAAACCTTCCATGTGAACTAACCAACTTTTACTGGCATAAAACTCTTATCACGAACTTAAACTCCAAGGCTTCCTCACAGATTTCTTCTCCATGAAACACTTGGTTCGTCTCGCGAACACCACCCAAAACTCCTAGTCTAACACTCGAAACTTTCACTTTTTAACAAACGCGAAGACTTTTTCTCTTCTTATCGCACAACTTCTTTCGCGAACTACCTACTTAATTGCAAAAATCTATACTTAACCATAAAAGATTTTATTGCGTAATCCTTTTCGCGAATTTATTCAAATGCCAACTTCTTAATACTTTTCCGAATTTTACTTCCTTACTCAAATTAGAAATGGGTCTCACAATTCTTTCCCTCTTAAGAAATTCCGTCCTCGAAATATAAACAGTAAAAATTTTTTTTTTTTTATAACTACTTTTAGAATTACATCTTTCCTGTTCTTCCGATTTCCTTCTTCTCCTTCTTGCCTAAGTGAGAGCTTGATCTTGTTAAGCCAAACTCATTTCCACTCGCAAGGCTGCGTCCACCAACTATTCGTAGTCACTCTTATCAAAATCGGGACAATAGGTGTCCTGATCTCCTCCAGCAAGTCGTTTACAAAACCTCTGCATCTTTCTCCCTCATCTATGATTAATATTAAGGTGTATTTCGCCAATTCTGTGAATTTTCTCTCATATTCAGCAACCGAGAGTCTTTTCTGTTCCAAATAGAGGAACTCTTCTCTCTTTTTTCTATATACGCCACTAGAAAATATTTGCCATTAAATATTCCCCTTAAATTCTTCCCAATTCACCCTTCCTCGCCTACTTTCCTCCAAGATCCACCGGTCTTCAGCCTCTTCTCGTAATAAAAATGTAGCTAGATCCACTCTTCTTTCTTCCAGACATTGCATAACGTGAAAGCACTTCTCCAATGTTTGTAGCCATTTTCAGTTTTTTTCGATTTAGTTGTTCCACCAAACTTAGTGGCTCCTAATGCTTTCAACCTTTCTATTCCAAAATTTCCCTCAGGTTGTGACACTAAAACGTCAGGGTTTATAGAATAAGCTTCTGAATTCATTGTTGTTCAAAAATTTTCAACAAATACTCAACTTTTAGCTTACTCAACCTGAATTTATTTATGCTTTCTCGAAGAACGTATCGCTTTGATACCAAATTGTCATGCCCCAAACCATGAATAACTTCAAGCACTTAACATTTCTCGTGAATAACCTTATCACGTGGTTATATTTTGACTATAAGAAATTTTCCACGTGAACTAACCAACTTTTACTCGCATAAAACTCTTATCACAAACTTAAACTCCAAGGCCTCCTCGTAGACTTCTTCTCCACGAAACACTTGGTTCTTCTTGCGAAGACCACCCAAAACTCCTAGTCTAAGACTCGAAACTTTCACTTCTTAACTTATGCAAAGACTTTTTCTCTTCTTATCGCAAAACTTCTTTCACGAATTACCCACTTAATTGCAAAAATGTATACTTAACCAAAAAAGATTTTATCGCTTAATCCTTTCTGCGGATTTATTCAAACACCAACTTCTTAATACTTAACCGAATTTTACTTCCTTACTCAAATTAGAAATGGATCTCATAAATCTAGAGAAATTAGCAACAAAAAAAAAACTCTTCCAAATCTGACAATGGAAATCTTTGCTAGCGTCGAATCAATGGGCAACAAGGAAGACGCCGACGATGTTGAGCAGAGGAGACAAAGGTTTGCAGATAAGGCGCCGATGACAGAACCTAAGGGAGACAAGAAGCTAGCGATGGTGCACAAAGGAGATAAGAGGTCTATGATGGAGTCGAATAAGGGAAGCAAGGGTTTTCACTCGAACAATCATGGCATCGAATTAGGGGAGAAAAGAGCTTTGACGGAACCAAGGGGCTGATACGCAGAAGCTAAGGTACCTGTATGCAAATGAAGGGTTTTTACGAAAGATCAATTTTTTTAAAAGTTTCCTTTGGTGCTGAAAAAAAAATACTTGACATTTAAAAGATATCAAATTAAAATCAATATTACTCTTAACATTTTTCTTGCGTCAAGTAAACATTAACCGTACTTGACGCAAAAAAAAGTCAAGTAATAACGAACATAAAATAGTTCAAAAAATTATGTGATTACAACATTTTTTTAACATGTTACTTGACGTTTTTTCTTTAAAATGGTCCATACTTGACAGTTTTTTATATTTAACAAAAACGTCAAGAATGTAAAAGTTGCAAGTGTCAAGTAAAGTAGATTTTATAGTAGTGCTCCTTACGGGTCCCAAACCCGATTCTAAGTTTAAAGAATAGAAGATAAACTCTAGTGGTCTGAGGAGATTGAGAGGAACGGGAAGCTATGAAGGTAAGTTTTCCGTTAACCCTAATTTTCATTTAATTATGGTAGTTTTAACAAGTTAATTTCTAAACAGTTTAGATTCTTTTAGAGAAAATTTTGATCTTTCTTTCCCTGCGTATGTCTCTTATTGCATCATAATTTCCCTTACAGGTAGAGATCAATGTTCCAGCACTTGTTAAAGCATCTTGCTACTCTACTAGAAGCTTAAGTAGATTTTGTACGACCTATTCCATGCATGCATGATAAATTATAATTAGTTAAGCTAAGAGAGGCTTAGCTGTCATTGTCTGTAATAGACTAATATTATAGTTTGATTTCATTTTTGTAATAGTGTTATCCTTGTTGGGACTCTGAACTTCATTTTGTCTATATAAGACTATTGAGCAGGTTGTGCATTAGTTGGAAAAACTTGAGAACGTTTTGCAAAGATTTAAATGATTGTTTTCATATTAGATTTTTCTTTCTACATCTTGTGTTTGAGTTTATCTGATTAGAGATAGATGATAATTACAGGTTAAGCAGGGTTGACAGGCATTGTTAGAAGAAAAACGATGTCGGTCGACTTCATGCCACATCTCGGATCGAGTGAGGTGGTGCTCCAGGATGGGGTGTGACAATAAGAGGCAGCAAGGAGAGAAAAAGAAAGTAACTTGTATTTGCAAAAGCTTCAAAGTTCGACCCACAAACCAAACTAATGAGATTTGACTAGTAGCAAGGATATTTTATTTTCAACATTGTCCACAAAATAATTACCACCTTCAATCCCAGTGCAAATGGGAAAGCAATTGATACCCAACTTAAAGATTTTCAAAATTGCTTTGGAAAAGTTGATAAGAAAAAACGAAAGAGACAAAAAGAGTTGAAAGGAATGTGGAAAAAACGATCAATCTTTTTGACTTACCATATTGGAAGGTATGTACATTTTGTCACTAATGTCGTTTAATTGGCTTGTCTTCCATTTTACATTAGGTAATGCACTGATTTGCTTTTATGCTAATGTACGAACTTGTGTTACGCGACAACTTAGACGTAATGCATGTTGAGAAAAATGTATGTTATAGCATAATAGACACATTGTTGGATAATGGAAAATCAAAAAATGGATACAATACTTGTTAAGATTTGCAAGACATGAATATCAAGTGTACACTATTCATCATCTTTTAAAGATTGTATTAGAATTTTAATTAGTGATACATCAAATATTTTAGAATGCATAGGAACGAATTGATCCTATCAAACAAACGACTTTCAAATGATGACAATCTCTTAATTAAGATTCAATCGGAACAATTTCCTATTTGGTTGAGAGAGAAGGAAATGTTTTGCTTACCTATGATAATGGTCCCGATCATGAATTTATCTAACTATATAGCTTTTAATTGGAACAGATTTCATTGGATGTTGGTAACACAAAAGACTCAAATATATTGAAATGGCTTGCAAATGGACCACGCAAGACTGCAATGTCTTTTTCAGGTTATATTATAAATGGTCAACGGTTCCATATTAAAAGTGTAGAAAGATCGACTCAAAATAGTGGTGTTTCAATTGATGCAAGTACAATATGTAGATCAAGTGCTGAAGATGGATCTACAAAAATTGATGTGGTTACATATTATGGTCCTAACCAAAGGAATTTTATTAGATTACTATGTTTATCTGCTTCCATTGTTTAAATGTGATTGGGCTAAAATCCATAATGGTGTTAAAGTTGACGATGGATTTATACTTGTTAATCTACATCAAAACCAAAGTCAATTCTCAAGCGAGCCATACATTCATGCATCACAAGCTAAACAAGTTTTTTATGCAAGAGAAAATGACAATTCTCCTTGGTATGTTGTATTGAAAGCACCCCCGAGAGGATTTCATGAATTAGACAAATATGATGAGAATATTGATACAAGCTTTGTGGGTGCAGATCCTCCCTAGCGCTTCATGATATTGATGATGAGTTTGAATGTCGCAACAATTCACTGAACGACTGTGAAGGCATCTTATTATGATAACTTACGGTCATTTTGTAAATTTGCACTAACATTTGACTTGTGGTCATTTTGTGAATTTACACTTGTATAGTGTTAGTGGTCATTTTGTAAATATGCACAGACAATTGCTAGGTTGTGTGCATTGTGAACGATTTCAATTTATAACAATCTACAATTATTTTACATGTATAATCAATATATATAAGTGTTCTCTTTATTCTCACTTGACCCATCACTATGCATGCTAGTGCTCTTTTTTCAGGTTGTGTGAACTATTTTGAGTGAAAGAGCTTCAACCATTGAGAAAGACATGAAGACAAATATGAATGTAAGTTATCTTTAAATATTTATTTAGATAGAAAATATCATATATATATATATACATATATTATTATACTAATTTCAATGCTTTATGTCTTATGATTTCGATAGGAACAAATTGGACAAACCGTTATGAAGAAAACAAAAAGACCTCGTTCTACAATAAAAAATACATTAGAACGACAACAATCAGATAGAACATCTGTAAAAACATCATGGAGATTCGCAAAGTCCTTCAGTATGGACTTAACTCAACTTGGTAGTGATGATGAGGCAAACGAGGGAGAAGCGATGATGAGGATTGTAAATGATACAGAAAATGTTGCTAACCCTAGTATAGAGAGAGAGATTAGGGAAACATCACCTTCTCCTAACCCACTTCACCACAACAACGTGAATTGTGAGGAAGCTACTACTCCACTTCCATCTTCAAATGTCAATACAATGAGTCATCCCTAGTCTAAACAACCACTAAATATGTTATTAGACTCACCTGCTGCTCGTACTAGATCAGCAATGTGTAAATTAACCATTGAAGAGGTTCAACCTAAGCAGGAGGAAAATGAAAATGTGGATTGTGAGGAAGTTCATACCAAGGAAGTAGGTCCTAAAAAGACAAGAGGTAGGACAAAGATGAAAACAATAGCGATGGAGCCTGAAATGAAAGTAAATGTAAGGTACAAAAAATATGGACAACCTATTGGAGAAACATCAGTTGGGTTGTCCTCATTTTTGGGTACACTGGTTAGAGAAGTGGTGCCAATGAATGTTGAAATTTGGAAGAAACTTTCTATTCGACAAAAAGAAATATTGTGGCATTCTATTCAAATATGTAATTTATAATTATATATTTATAAAATGAGTATAATTTGATCTTTCTTATACGATCACTACCTAAATGATTTTATTCTTTACGCACGATATAATGTTGATGAATGGTAAAATAAAAATTTATTCCAAAAGATGGGTGGATTGTGGTGAGCAAGTAAATATCACCTAGTGAGTAAGATTGGGGAAGCTTCAAATGCCAATGAGTTGAATAAACTCAAGCCAAATAACATTTCTTCAATGCATGATTAAAATGACTTTGTCAAACATAAAACTAGTGCAACATCAAGGTATGTTTGTAGTATGAAAGTTGGTGGCATTTATTTCTTTGGTTCAAGGTATGGAAACAAGTTTAGTCTTAACCTTTATTGATATCTCGTTGAGTAAGATTTTCAGGCAAAAAGCAAGAAGTTTAAAGAAACGAAAAAAAGCAACTTCCTCACACATGTAGTCGTAGAGGCCATGCTCAACTAGCTGAAAATTTGGTATAATTTTATGTAATTAGTGACATTATTATATTTAGCACATATAGCCAATATATAACTAACTATTGTGTTTCAATGTAGAAAAACTCTTCTTTAACCCCGATTACTCGAGTAGATGTTTAGACCAAGGCATATGTGAAGAAAGATGGAAAATCGACACTCTGGTTGGTTTATCTTTTGTATTTTTTGTTTATGTTTTTATTTTTTATAGTTGCTGCCATTTGACTATTGAACTGCCATATGAGTACAATTGCTGCAATATTGTGACTTTATAGTTTTTGTGGTTGTTGGCCTTTGAGTTGTTGTGACTGTCTCATGTTCCCGCCCCCCTCCTCCCCTCACCATGACCTTTGAATAGTTACTCTATGATTTTTGGTTAGGAGCGTATTGAACAAAATCGTGTGGGTAGTGAGATTTAGTTGAAGTAATTTTTAAATGTTGTGACTTTCTCTCTAATGCCTTCTTTCCCCCGTCCCCCAATGATCTTTTTTATGTCTAATGTGTTGTTTATTGTTGAGTATTAATTTGTAGTTAGATTATTGCCATTTGGGTATTGATTTTTAAACTAAATGACTTGTTTGATGAACTAAGTTTAGATGCCAGTTGTTTTTATTATTTTTATAGTTGCTGCCATTTGAGTATAGTTGTTGTCATTTAAGTATTGATATGCCATTTGAGTATAGTTGCTGTAATGTTGTGACTTTATAGTTTTTATGGTTGTTGCCCTTTGAGTTGTTGTTGGGATTTCTATCCTAAAACTATTAGATTGTAAATATAATTCATTGACCGTTATTAATAAAGTGTTATTATTGTAATAATTGTTATTGATATTGTTATTAGTTTTGTCTCAATAACCTAAATCCAATAAACTAACATCTTAAGTTGTTTAATGAGTGTTGAATAGTATGTAGAGACATATAGGGATCAATGTTCAAGATCAGCTTAAAGGGTCTATAGTATAGGGATAAGGCTGGGTACCTTATCCTGGTAACACTATGGATACGACTAACTTTGTATTTGATACAAACACAATGATCCAATGCGTTCATGTAGTTGACATGCAAGTGAGGGTATCCTATGCAATGAGATTGCATAAGATCGGACCGCAAAATAGTAACCACTAGATGTAACTCCGTTAACTAGTTAGGTTTCTATTTCACTAGGATGACCTAGGTAACTTAGCCTTAATCCTGAGTGTGTTATGAACTCCTGTTCGCAAGGGATTGTCCTTTGATTTGTAGGGGTGAGAGTGGTCAGATCGCCAACTCAATAAGCTTATCATTTTGGGGACAAGACCGATTGAGGAGCTAGAAACATAATTACACAAGATGAAATTCACTCCTTCCCTACTTTAGGGTAAGTAGATGAGTGTTCCCTTAAATGGTGTCTCCAGGTCTCAAAGGGCTCTACCCTCTCTATGGCATGAGAGGGGTTTCTGTTTATTGGTAGGATCATAAACATGTTGTTCATTGGAGGAGCAATGGTATTTAAGGATTAGAGGTAACCTAGGGGTAAAACGGTAAATTGACCCAGCTGGTGTTACTAACACTCGTGAAGGACTAACTTACCTGTTATTGGTCTATATCCGTGGACACACAAATATATCTATAGTGAGAAGAGTTCAACTGTGAGTCTTTAGTGGAGTGTACACATAGTTAACGAATATTGATTAATGTGGTTAATGAGTTTAGCCAGTTAATCTCAGATAGTTGTAGCTTCTGATATGTAGGTCCATTAGGTCTCATTCCTAGCTCGTAAATGATAATGAGATTTATTTATATCGGTTGTAATTTGAAATTTAGTTTAATGTATAGTGATACATTATAATATAAAGTTTATCGAACTTTATTATAAAAATTTAATTTTGGATATGATTCAAAATTAATTTATGAGAGATAAAATATTTGAATGAGTTCAAATATTAATATAATGTGAATTGGATTCATATTAAAA
>CM046884.1:22058140-22070893 GCA_025688845.1 Cucumis hystrix
TTTGAATAGTTACTCTATGATTTTTGGTTAGGAGCGCATTGAACAAAAGTGTGTGGGAATGTTTTCTTTGAGTAGTGTAATTGAAGATGCAATTAGTAGAGTTCTCGGCCCAGATCAAGGTTATGTAAGAGGATTCGAATTTGGTGTGACTCAATCGAAGGTGGCTACATCTATCCTAAAAGATAAAACCATTGAATCTCTTGAAAGAAAATGTAACAACCTAACGTCAGATGTAGATGAGCTGAAAGGTGTGGTAGCTTCCTTATTAAAGGACAAGGTAAATTTGTCATAACACTCTTAAAGGTTCTTAAACTATGTTTTATAGCACATTTTGACATTGTTGTTTATATAGAAAAAAACAACTGAACAAAATTCGAATGATCCTGTTAGAATACCATCATTGAGGGATATTCTTACTCCTACTTCTACTTCAATCATAAATTCCCCACCTGTAAATTTATTTGTAACTTTTTTGTTCATTTATTATTTGAAATTATTACTGTTTGAGATGTTTCTAACCATATTATTGTTGAAAAAGAGTGTTACTACCAACACTTGGCACAAATGTTTGCTACTAGATTGGATTGGTTCAGGAGAAGTTATTGCTGAAGGTAGATGGTCCTCCAATGATCCATCCGTTCTTGTCCACCATGTACCTCTTGGCCCCAATGCAGTTCGTGGAGGCCTACTTCTGACATTATTGTTATTGACGATGCTGTGGGCACTACTGTAGCATGGCCAATGGATAAAGTCAAACTAAGTAACAAATTTTATTTACTTTTTGAATTAGGTATTTATTTAGTGCTTTAACTCATTTATTGTTAGAGTTATATAATGATATTTTTTTTTGTTTTTTGTTAGGTGATTGATATGTGGAGAAAATATTGGAACAACTTGAACATTTTGGTATTGCTACAATTCGAACATTTTTTTTTATCATATAAAAATTTGAACATGTTGGTCATTTTATTTGAATTAAGAATTTATTTGTTCTAATAGTTAAGGACTTTGGTTGGAGCTTATAAGCATTGATGATTATTTTTCAAACCTTGAATTTATATAATGCTTTTTGTTTTTTTGTATGTTAAAAATTTGAATATTTTGGTTATAATTATGAATGTAGATTTTGATGAATGTGAATTATACCTTTCTAGTAAGACAAATTACAACTTAATCTGTAAATATCTATATGATTATAACTTGATTTTACAATAATAATATTGGATAGTTGCAATTAGATCAATTATAGTTATACATTGTATTATTACAAAAAAAAAAAAAAAATGTTGTAGAGGTCCATCAACAATAAAGTTTGTATGAGAAAATGGGGTATTTACAATTTGTTTCCATTACGATGAATTATGCTAATAAAAATAAGAAACTTTCAATAACATATCTAGTTTTTTTATAATGTCTTTTTATCGTTATAATAAATTTTCATGGTACTTTTTTAATACTATGAAACGTTTTCCTAATGGTGAATTAAAGCTATAATATATCAACTATTGTTATTAATAGCACTACAAATAACACTATTAAAAAGTCAAGGACTTTTTGCTACTACATCATTCATAAAACGCTATAAATAATTGTTTATAGCATTTTTTCCAATGTTATTAAAATTGCTATGGAATAGTTTTGATAATGGAATTGTTTATAGCATATTCCCAATGTTTTTGAAAACGCTATTAAAACATTTTGATAGCAACTTTCCAACGCAATAATAAACGCTATCAAAATGTTTCAATAACGTTTTTTTTTCACGTTATAAAAAGTATTAATAGCCTCATATATGTGCTGTCAATGGGAACATGATGATAGCATTTTGCATAGCGTTGGATAAACGTTATGAAAAGTCATAGACTTTCAATAACATCGGCTACGACAACATTTCAATAGCGCTATTGAAAATCATCGATAGCGTTTTTTCTGTGCTATCCTAACTGATATTTCTTGTAGTGGGTATTAATATGTTGATGTTTAGAAAACTATTACTTCTTGGTGTTTTCACAGCAAGATTTTATCAAAGTTGGAGCAATTAATCGAAGAATTCTCAACGCACACTTAGAGGCAACACTTTAAAGAAATGCTAAAGAGAAGAAACTACTCGAAACATAACAAGAATTATTCTACGAGGAGTTAAAAACACATAATCCAGTCCATCACTTTGAAGGAGCTAAGCACCAAGAACCAAATGCAATGCATCATTTTCGAATTATGGTTGAAACCCACTAATATAAAATAGTCGTTGAAGAACATAGAACATGCTTGGTGGGTAATGAGTGTCGGAAGACTATAAATATACTTTTTGAAGAGCCAGCCAAGGATATATATACGTGCATAGACAATCTTCAAGCCAAAATTCTGTCCATATTCTTATACCATCTCCACGCTTCATTCATTCCTAGGTTGAGATGTAATGACCCAAACCTTTCAACCTTGTCTAAGTCGTTACTTTAACGCAAAACAGTTTGTTGACAAAAGACATAGCGAAGTTTAGTTGAAATCATGAGAAATCGAAGAAAAACTTTAATCGGGCCCTATTTCAAAATATGAAATTTTAAAGTACTGTTTACAAAAAAATTTAGCGATTTGTAAAATTTGTTCAACAAAATATTTATAAAATCGTCAGCGAAAGCTGTTAAAAGACAGTCCTCTATGGCAATTCACGATTCCTTCTTGTCCCTCGTCGGTCTGCCCCTCGTGTTACCTTTTCCTGAAAAGTTAAACATAAAAAGGGTGAATATTAATTTACCCAGTAAGAGACCCACTACTGGTCCTGTTAGGGAAAAATAAATTATTAGCTTCCTATGGAGTACCCTGCACAGTCACAGTCTTGTGATCCCGTAGGATGCACATAATCAGTCTAACGTCCAAGGGACGCATAAATCAGTCTAGTGTTCTGCAGAAACACATATCAGTTTAGTGCTCCCGAAGGATGCACATATTAGTCTAGTGCTCCCGAAGGATCACAAAAGGGTGATAATCCCGTAGGGCACCCGCAAGGTAACTACCCACTAGGAAACCAATAATTTACCCATCAGTCCCTTCTATACATCTTAACAGTCATTTACAACCCAGTCAAACGTCCTCATCACGTACTTTCCACTTAACCTCAAACAACCATTCATTTTCCAATTTAACCTAAGGTCAGTCAAAACATATCAGTATATCAGTCAACGAACTAAATACTCATAACATTCTCGCCCAATTACAAGGGGTATGACTAATTAGTCCCCTCCATCACAAAAACGCAACCACGACAGTGTATCCTACACTCAGCCTAAACAACCATCCGTCAGTTCCAACCCATCCCCTATATAAAATACATTTACTGTTTTCAGTCATTCAACAACCATATGTGAATATTTACATAGCCAGTCAGTCACCACATACACTTGACACCAAAACCACATAAATCCATACAAAAATATATATTCTCGTCGAAATATAATCTTAACTAAACATCCAGCCCACAACCAAACACATGTAGCATATCCATTATTTCTGCTCAATTTCAATATAATTATACAGCCCAACACATCTCAAAGCTATAAGTGAGTCCAGTAGGAAGTCCCTTACCTCAAGTTTATGCAAGTTCTTCAATCGAACTAAATCCAATAAATTGAATCTTAAACATAGACAAACGTAAAATCAACGTCTTTCTAAATAATTTCATCCATTCAATTCACCCTATAAGTAAATTCCAAAACTTACCCAAGAAGTGGAGAATCAATTCCACCTCACCCTTTTGGAAAATCAAGGATTCGCTCACCGATTTGATGTGTACCTTCAAGAATTAAACATTTCGCCAACAATTAAAATCCAACGGTAGCAGACAAAGCCAAAACTGTGCACGGTTTAGTTGCAAAGAAAAATCAAATTTCAAATCGGGCTCCAACTTACAACGAATCGACAAACGTTGGCTTGACGAACTTCGACGCGCGGATTGGAAGAAGACGAAGTCAGATCTTCGACCGGCTTCACACCCGACGGAAACAGAATGGGGCTGAGGCGAACGGACGGTGGAAATATGTGACAGTCGACGGTCGGGCTTTGCGAACGGAGACCAGGCGGCGGCGGACGGAGGAGCGACGGCTTCACGAACTGGACGGACGGCGCAAGAAGAACAGATCTGAGGGGGGGCGTTTCGGTTTCTTGAGTAGACGACGGCGTGCGACTTGGGTTTGGGGATGGAGACACGGACGGCGACCGGTCTTGAGGCGGCGGCGGCGGCTGGATTTAGGGTAAGGGAAGAGGAGAAAAGAAAGAAGAAGATGGGGGGGGCTGCGTACGGAGGAAGGAGAAAAAAGAAAAAAAGAAAAAAGGAAAAGTTAAATAAATATTAATATTTAAATATAAATAAAATAATGAAAATACTTTAATATTTTCACTATAACCTATTTATCCATACTTTTCTATCCCCTTTAAATTTCTTTATTCCCTCCAACAACAAATTCTCTTCATAAACTCCCAACATTATTCTAGATAAGAAAACCAATTAAATTGTGAGAAAAATACCTCAAAAATTCGGGATGTTACATGAGAAGTTTTACAAAGATTGATCAGCCCTAGAGAGCAAGAAATTATGATCTATAGTTTATCATTATCACGATGTTGCTTATTCTTTACTTCCATTACACTTATGATTGTAATAGATAATTTAACATTGTAACAAATTTGTGTTATCAATATGATAATTTTGCGTTTCATCACATCCATATCTTCGATGTTCATTTCTTGTAAGAGTATAATAAGCATAGATCCCATTCATTTTAATTGATCTTTATTAAAATAAAATGCTTGAACGCATTGAGAGAATACTTCAGGTAAAGGTAATTATCTGTTCGAAATAGTAAGTGACTGAGACCACGTTGAATGAAGATAGGAGATAACTTAGAAATAAGCACAAACCTATCACATTTCATTACATCATTTATATCTAGAAATACAGTATTTGTGGCATGTAGACACCAAAATGGCACTTGCCTTAAGTGAAGGCATGAGTAACTTTTGTGTTTGTAAAAGGATTAGAGGAAAACTTCTTAACCGTACTCCATCGAATACTTTCATACAAATCAACACCTGAATAGCTTTAAGACTATTTATTTCACTCCTATTTATTGCATCCATCCAACGCATACCATCTGGGCAAAAGTAGATTTAGTAGAACACATAATCAACTTCACTCCTTTAATTATAGCTTCTTTCACGAAAAACTAAGATTTAGTAGAACACATAACAAATTTTCTCGCATAACACATAATCACATCATACTTTTAGAACCACAACAAATTCTCTATGATGGTACTATAATGTTGAGGTTTAGAGAGGAAAATTATTGTGGTGCTTCGACTTGCTATTGTGTTTTGACATGGGTTGGAGTTCTTTCAGAAGTGTAATTCAAAATCATGGCCAAAGAAGATGGAATCAATGTCACTATTGGCCACGTTCCAAGTACGACGCCTTTGATTCTATTATTCTATTAGCTTCTATTCTCGTTTTTTGTTGTTATTGCTCTTTGAACCTCATTTCCTGTGTGTAATAATGCAATTCATGTTTGTTTGGAAGGAATTTTTGTTTAATTTTAATGTTGGGTTTTGATTTCTTGAATTTGATTTTGTAGATCAAGTCAAATTTGAGGTTTTTAGTTCAATTGCGACAATGAATGTGATTGTCTCAATGTATTTTGTGCTCTATCTATTTAAGATACGAATTAGAAGTATACAATCCTTGTAGTTTGAAAACTTATATGTGGAAATATATTTACTATTCTTATGAAATAATGAATAAAGAAGCTAAATAAGAACAATAAAACAACACAAAAGAAGAGAATGAAGGAGAGAGGAAGTAGAGAACAATTGAACTCAATTGTGGTGTGTCTTACAAAGGCACCACATACTTCTATTTATAGGACACCACATACCTCTATTTATAGAACATGTAATGGTATGAGTTACACTATGAAATTCAATAAGATGAATGTTATAACATAGAATTGAGAGAGAGTTATACGAAGATTGGTAACCTATTGTATGTTATGGATATCTACATAATTATATTTACAATAACTACAAATTCTTCTCTCTTTTTATTATTACTTTTTTCTCTTTTGAAATGAAAACATCTTCATTAACGATGGAAATGAAATTAATGCTCAAAAAACAATAGAGTTATCCATAAAGTATATAAAAACTAGAATTAAAGAAATAGAACTGAGGCTTATACACATCCCAAATGCCAGACCCAACAAATGAAAGAGCTTAAACAAGGAATTCAAATAATCAGTACAATTAAATACAATACAATAGAACTAAGGTGTGAAAATGAAGGCTTGCCAATTCAAACATAAATCTTTGATGAAATAGTTTTCAAACGATTTATGGTGTGTTTGGATTACATTTTCAAGTATTTAATTTAGAAAAATAAGTTATTCTGAAAGAAACTAAAATGTTTAGAAGACAGAGAGTTTAAACAAAAATGATTTTCTTGAAAAATATTTTTTCTTAATTAAATCCAAATGGTAGACATGATGCACCATGATGAGTCATTTCTCAGCAACTTCATACTTATTTATCTTGTAAATCCTCATTCCATTCTTCTTCTATTTATGTTAATATTTCATAACCAGTGGAAAAACAGGTTTAAATCCAATTGTAAACGTGTTGTGGTATGAATCATTTTGGTGAGAAAATTTTAGAATCAATTTTATTTTGGTAATAATTAGGAAATTTGAAAGTAATGAATCTAAGGACAAAAGCAGAATTTTAGTATGAAGTGAAGGATAATATGATAATTTTCTTTCTTTTTTTTTTAATTAAAATAAATAAAATAAAGAAGAACAGAGGATTCTTCTTCTTCATCTAACGATCTTTCCCCCCTCTCTAGAAATTTCTCAGCTCTAACCTCCCCCTCACGCCACCATCTCTCTTTCTCTCTTGCACACTGACGAACTACAACAGACGCTCTTGTGTATCTCTCTATTGTGCATCAGCCACGACACACTCTAGCCACAGGTGTGACTTTTTGATACAAATCCCAGCCGTTGTTCCATCGCTCACCTCGTCGGATGATGACCACCCACACACTGAACCTTCACAGTCCCACAGATCTGGAAGTCCTACGCACCGCCGCCCTCCTAGGTTGTGTGTGATTCGAGCTGCATCGTCACTCAGTTTAGACGTGCTGTGCCTTGAGTTTCTTTCACCGCTACTCATTTTTTGCCCTTAAAAAATTAGAACCTCAACGTTAGATCTCTCTCTTGTGTTGCTCGGTTGTTGGTACAACTCAATCTTGTTGTCGATAGTTGAATCTTGGAGTTTTGGTAAAGATTTGCTCATTTTAGTTGGTTTCTGAAGTTTTAAGAATACCCAATAAGTTTCGGCTTTGTTTTTGCAATAGCCATTACATTTCGTGGTTTGATTTTGAGTCTTTGGAAATTTTAGCCGCTGTCCAACCTTTAGGAAGCTCGGAATTCGATCTTTTCGCACAACTTGGATAAGATTTTAAGCTTTATTGAGTGAGTCTTGAGTACCCATTGAGTTTCAGTCCTATTATTAAGCAACCCATGGTTTTGGATGCTAGGATTTGATAGTTGAAGGTCGTTAGAAGATTTTCCATTGAAGTCAAGGGACTTTGGTAAGTGCTTGGTAAGTGTTTGAGTAATTTAAGTGAGTTTTTTTTAAGTTCTTAAATGCACATTGAGTCTAAGCATCCTTAAGTTTAGATTACTCATATTACTCGGGTTCTAAAGTTGAATGTTACATGTCAATGAGGGATTTTGTTTTAGCTTTAAGAGGTTATTGGGAGTTGTTTTTACATGTTTGAAACATAAATAGTTTAGTGAGTCATATGGAGTATTTAAGGATAATTGACGCATGTTGATATAATGGATATAAATTCCAAAAATCATAGATCATGGGGATAAAATTGTATCTACATAAAAAAACTCATTGAGTTTGAACTAAGTCAAATATTCATTCAATTAAGTATCTAGATTTCACGTCTAGGGGTTCATAAGTGAAAAGTGTAGTCTAATCTAAGGTGAATTGAGAATTCCAAGGACTTTAGAAACATAAAATAGTTTGAGTTAGCCTTATGAAATGATTTGGAGATTGTTGTGTCGTCTTGCTTTGTGCAAATTGAAAAGATAAAAGCCCTTGGCAGCGAAAGATTTTACAGAACCATTTCTCAATTTAATTTGGAAATTTCAAAATACCAGTACATTGGCAAAAATAATTAAGAAACTAGTTTTCTTATTAAGACTTAAAAGCTAAGCATGCTTTCTAATTATAGATTAGAGAAAGAAAAACTTACTTATTTGACGTCTCTGAATCTATTAAATAAATCTCCAACTTCAGACACCACCCATTGGAGACCTTCCTATCCTCTGGCATAAGATTGGTTTGTGGGAACCAATTGGGATAGAAAAAAATTAGAGATTTTTGAAAGAAACAATTTTGCAGAAAAGAAAAATCATCCGTTAAAGAAAAACCATTTTCTTCATCGTATTTATAACTCTCTTTTCTTCATGGAGTAGGAAATGGAGTAGAAAAGAATCAATGGATTCTATTAATTTAAAAAATATTAAATTAATACAAATTTCAAACCAACTAATTAATTAATCATTAATCAATTAGTTAATAATTAATTAAATCTTGTTGAATGAATATCTCTCCAATATCTTATAGTATTATATTAATTTAATTAAATAAAAATAAAACTAAACTATTAATTAATTATCCAATTAATTAATAGCTAAATTAAATATGTTATATTTAACTTAAGTTAAATTTGAATCATATTCAAATATAAATTTTTTTCATAACCAATAATTTTAATATGAATCCAATTATAATTAATATTTGAACTCATACAAATATTTTATCTCTCATAAATTAATTTTGAATCATATCAAAATTAAATTTATATTATAATGTTTGATTAATATATCAACTTTATATTATAATGTATCACCATACATTATACGAATTCCCAAAGTAAATTTGAACATTTCAAATTACAACCAATATAAATAAATCTCATTACCCTTTACGAGCTAGGAAGAATATCTAATGGGCCTACAGATCAGAAGCTACAACAATATAAGATTAATTGGCTAAATTTATTAACCACATTAATCAATATTCGTTAATTGTGTGTACACTCCACTAAAGACTCACAATTGAACTCTTCTAACTGTAGATATATTTCTGTGTCCACAGATATAGACCAATAACAGTAAGTTAGTCCTTCATGAGTGTTCGTAACACCAGCTCGATAAAATTACAGTTTTATTTCTGGGTTACCTCTAATCCTTAAATATTAGTGCTCCTCTGATGAACAACCTGTTTATGGTCCAACCAATAAACAGAAACCTCTCTCGTGCCATAAGGTAGGGCCCTTTGTTCAAGTCTCATAGATATCATTTAAGGAAACACTCATCTACTTACCCTAAAGTAGAGAAGGAGTGAATTTCATCTTGTGTAATTATGTTCTCAGTTCGCACTCGGTTATGTTTCCAAAATGATAAGCTCATTGAGTGGGCGATTTGGCCACTTTCACCCGTACAAATCAAAGGTCAATCCATCTTGAATAGGAGTTCATAATACACTTAGGATTAAGACTAAGTTACCTAGGTCATCCTAATAAAATAGAAACCTAACTAGTTAACGGAGTTACATCTAGTGGTTACTTTTTCGCAGTCCAGTCTTATGAAAACTCATTGTATGGGATACCCTTACTCGCATGTCAACAACACAAGCGAGTTGAATTATTGCATTTGTATCAAATACAAAGTGAGCCGTATCTATAGTGTTATCAGGATAAGGTTCCCATCCTTATCCCTATACTATATGAATATTTTATAAACTATGTGTTAGAAATGTTTTTAATATGATTTTCGGTATCCATGAACTTCTATATTTTGGAACCATGGTTGAACCCTAACTTATTAATCATGATTTTATATGGAAACTAGTTTAAAGAATACTCGATCTATTATTAAACGTGGATGGTTTGAATAAAAGGTTATTCTCAAAATATGTATTGATCGCTAAGGATTTAAAATGACTTTATGAAATGTATTTCTGACCATGTTTGGCTTTTAAACATAAAATATGTGATTTTTAAGAATATTGGTGATTATCCTAAAGGCTCATGAATGTGTTTCCAGAGCCACTTATGATTGTCAAAGGATTTTGGAGCTGAAAAAGGTTGTGACCGAAGATCCAGGAACCTGAGCTTAGGTAAGGATATGGATGGAGAATGTGATTTTGACTCGGGCCTAGTTTAACCCATGATGGATGGCCCTATTTACACATAGGAGTGGATATGGAGATTGTTACTATGGTAGTGCTAAGTATGTGTGAGCTCTGTTTGGCAGTGTGTTTCCTTGTGGATATGGAGCACGTGTGAGCTATTCTCGATCGTGTAAGTATGCTATCATGGTGGGATTCGATGGAGGTTGTTACTGTGGTAGGTGCTAAGTATGTGTGAGTTCAGTTTAGCAGCGTGTTTCCTTGTCATCACATCAGAACAAGGAGAAGGTGATACCTAATGTCACCACATCACCATTATTGAGGAATCAGATATTGAAACTCTTGAACAAGATTCAAAAGGTCCCCAACAGAGTTTAGAGGATGGTGGCCAATCTACCGTACATGAGCTAAAAGAGGTGAACATTAGTACATTAGAGGAACCACGCCCAACTTTCAGTAGTACATCTCTCTCTACTGAAGAAGAGGACAAGTACATGAATTAACTCGTCGACTACAATGACATTTTTGCTTAATCGTACAAGGAGATGCTAGGACTTGATCCAAAAGTAGCAGTCCAACATCTTACAATCAAACTAGGGTATCAGTCGATTAAGCAAGTGCAACGATGTTTTTGACTAAAGCTTATTCCCCAAATCGAGGTTGAAGTCAACAAGTTGATTGAAGTAAGATTCAATCGCGAGGTCAAGTATCCAACGTGGATAACAAACATTGTCCCTGTAGACTTTCATGACGTGAAGAATGTCTGCCTTAAAGATAATTTTCCTTTGCCCATCATAGATATCAAGGTTGATGCAACTACTAGACACGAGGCGCTGTCTTTTATAGATGGGTCGTCTTGATATAACCAAATACGAATGGCTTTCTCAGATGAAGAAATGAGTTAAGAAAGAAACATGGCATATTGCACAAGTTTCAGTGTAAGTGATATAATGCGACTTCCACTCTAACGTTAACAGTTTTATGATTGTTGTTGACTGTTATTGGAATATTAAGAAATTGTTGCTGGAGTTGTTTAGAAAGTAGTGTAGCAGTTGGAATTTTTTAGTTACGAATTTTGCCAAAGATTCAGCTTGATTGTTTTAGGTATTAGTTAATGGTTACTCTTGATTGTAGTGTTAAGCAAGCCAACTGGTCAAATGAAGCATTCAGTGAAACAAAATTTTGTTTCTATAAGATGTGAGCAAAGTACCTAAGAGATTAATTTGGATGTTTGGCTTAGGTGATTGGCAATGGCAGGATTTGCAAGCAATTAGTGTTGAAATTGCAACAGGCAAGGGACTTTTAGAGGTATGACCTTTCCAATTCATTTGGTACTTATATTTTTACTAGTTGATAAGAAATTGTTAAAGGATTTCTTTAGCTTTTTGTATTTTGAATTTGACTTATCTTATTGGTGAAGACCTAATTGTTAGTGTTAATAAGATTCTAGCTCCAATATGAGGTTTGGTTGTGTTCATTCGACATAATACATAGATATCATAGTTTCTGAAATTGTCTTCTCCTTAATAATTTATATGAAAGTATCCTTTTGTACCACTTGGAGTATTCTATTTGAAGTGTTGAGTTTGTTTTGAATATGGGTCTTAAAGTGCATCTAGAATGTATTCCAATATTGGCTTTTCTTGTTACTTTGGCATTCTTATTGTGACATTGAGATATTCAGATACCAATTATGTTGTGGTACATTTTCTTTTTCATCCTATTTTATCAGTAATCATATGGTATATAACTGACGAGATGATATTTTCTCTTGGTTGCTAGTTAGCTTTGAAGTTGCTAAATAGCGAGGGGTTTAAGGATAAGTTTCTAACTCTGTTTAACTATTCTGCTTAATATACTATCAACATTCAAGTGAAGTAATGGAACTCTAAGATTATACTAGTCTTGATGGCTTTTTCCCAGCACATAGAATGGGCCGAAGTTAGTGGGGTACTTTCTGCTTTTCTTTAATTTAGTTGAATTTTTTGGAATCAGATGGTTTTGTTATTTTTGAAAAATAAGAGTCAAACAATCTGGTATGTAATAATTAATTGGTTTGGTTGAACTTGCATGCTACAAAATGTGTTCTATTTGTTTTTATGTAATAATTAATTGTATTTTCCTTTACATACAACAGGTAGACTAGAAATTTTGCAAATATTTCCATCATGATAGTGTTGGTGATATGATGGTGCATTAAGGATTACGTAGTTAACCAATTTAAGTTTTCTACATGTAGATCCATAAATTCAATGATGTTAACAGCAACTACATAATATTTATTTCAAGCATACAGTCTAGTGGTCTGGGTATCAACCTTACTACAACATATGCTTATTAACTCTATGATATTGATTGGGTTCTTTTCTCGACATTAAAGTTCTTTTATTTTTTTCTTTGCAGTTTCTACATTACTAAATAATGGAGGCATTATTTGATTTAAACTTAATGTTCTTAGTTTTAATGCTATCCTCATTTTGTTTGTACATTTCAA
>CM046884.1:22070903-22085592 GCA_025688845.1 Cucumis hystrix
GAGGCATTATTTGATTTAAACTTAATGTTCTTAGTTTTAATGCTATCCTCATTTTGTTTGTACATTTCAAGGAGTTAAGAATAACAATCGGTGAGACTTTGAGCTTGGAGTTATCTAAGAGTGTTGTGGTTCTTGGAGGATGGTGATGTCTCTATTTCAAAGATCTCTCTACAATGTCTTAAAGGCATATTCGGTTTTTGATAGGAATGTTGGATATGTTCAGGTCCAAGTCTTATTTTTTCATTACTCATATATATGTTAAAAATCATATTTGGTGGTGAATGGTATGTAATACTTTTGAGTGTGTAAGGGATGGGATTTTTAGTTGATTTGTTGCTTCTTTATATAAGTGAAGAGGATGCATTCAGGTTGTTGGTCGCATTACTCAAAGGTGCACTTCATGCACCAATGAAATGATTATATCTGGTAACTCCGTTCTAGATTTCTCCTTTATTATGGCTGACTCTAGAATAGCTTGATGTACAGAAAATTTGACAATCAGAACAAATGAATGGATATAAAAGCTATATTTTACTTGAGTTTTGTATCATTTTAGTCTTATTGAGTTTTGTGTGATATATTTTCCTTCTAAACCATCTTATCATTGCATATGTGCTCAAATCTTATAAATCTATTGTATTGCATAGTTTCTTCCACTAGTACGCCCCCCTGCCCTAAAACTGTTGATTACTATATATACTTAACGCTTAAAAAGCGTCAAGTAATCTCATATACTTAACGCTTTTTACCTGTCAAGTAAACTCGCTTAAAAACTTCAAGTAAACCTCCCTTATTCTTGACACTGGATTACTTGACGCATTGAAAAACATCAAGTAAACAGATATTTGACAGTTTTTAAGCGTAAGTAAAGCCAGTTTTGTAGTAGTGACTTATCAAACCACTCATTGCACCCTTACAAGGATTACACGATATTCACTTGTTTAGGGTGTGGAGGTTGTCCTTTCCATATAAAGGGAAATCTCGTCACTAAGAATGACAATTCAAAAGGGTCTAACTACTTAAGACAATGCTAAATAAAGCTTCAAGAGTTAGAAACACTTGACGAAAAGAGATTAGAAGCTCAACAAGCACTGAAATGTTCTCATGCACGAATATCTCAGGCTTTTGACAAACATGTAAAGCCCCAATCATTTCAAGTTGGTGATTTAATGCTTGCAGTGAAAAGACCTATCATCAAAATGAGACATACGAGGAATAAGTTTATACCTAAATGGGACATACCCTAAATCGTCAGAGAAGTTTTCACGAATGGAGCATACAAAATCATCCATCAAGACGGATTACGAATTAGCCCAATCAACGGTAAATTTTCCAAGAAATTTTGCTTAATTTTATTTTGTAAAAAAAATGTGTTACAGTTGAACTACATTATGACTTGATCCCTATTTTCTAAAGGGTATGTAGGCAACTTAAGGAAAACTTTAAGTTCAGTCGAGAAAAAAAAATTCAGTTGAACTACATTATGACTTGATCTCTATATTATAAAGGGTACGTAGGCAGCTTAAGGAAAACCTTAAGTTCAGTTCAGTAGTAAAAAGAAAGTTGAACTACATTATGACTTGATCCTATAAGGGTGCATAGGCAACTTAAAATAAATCTTATTTTTAATCACACATAAAACAACAACAGTGTTATCACCACATAAAGCATGACACTAGCAATTGATGGCGTTCATTCTCATTAAAGAATATCAACTTAAAGTTGAAGATGCCTTGCTAGGGGCAATATAACAAATCAAAGAGTTGTTGCACTAGGAGTAAGATGCTACAAAGTTAAATGCTTATAAGGGGCATCACTCCTCTAAAGTTCAACACTCCACCTTCAAGATTAGAAGTTTCTCAAAATCAAACTCTGAGGCTTTGTTGATGTTTCTTGAAATTCAAGTACATAAAAGTTTAGAAGTCCGAATTTGTTAATGTTTCTTGAAATTCGAGTTCATACAAGTTTAGGAGTTCTTAAGAATCAATTTATAAGGCTTTGTTAATGTTTCTTGAGATTAAAAAAAAGAGAGAAAAAAGTTCAAACAAGTTTAAAATTCCAAACGATAACGAACAAGAAAAGAAGAAGAAAAAAGAGAGAGGGAGCTTACCTTTTGAAAATATGTCTAATAGCATAACGAAAAAGCTCGATTATTCCTACTATCAGTTGGATCTGACGACAAATATCTGATAGTCTCCTAGTAGAAGTTGGATCGCTAACGATGAAGAAAAACGAAGAAACTCGATCGTTCCTACTAGAAGGTGGATCTGACGACAAATGTTCGATTGTCCCCTAGTAAAAGTTGGATCGTTGATGGTGAATCAAAACAAAGATGTCCAAGCGTTCCTCCTAGGTGGTGAATCTAATGTCATATGCCCGATCGTCCCTTAGTAGATGTTGGATCGCTGATGGCAAAGCAGAACGAAGATTCTCGATCGCTCCTACTATGAGGTGGATCTCATGGCAAATGCCCGATCGTTCTCTAGTAGAAGTAAGATTGCTGATGGTGAAGTAGAACGAAGAAGTTTGATCATTCCTACTTGGAGGTGGATCTGACGGCAAATGTCTAATTGTCACTTAGTACAAGTTGGATTGCTGACGACGAAGCAAAACGAAGATGTCTGATCGTTCTTATTAGAAGGTGGATCTGAGAGCAAATGGTCGATCTTTTCCTAGTAGAAGTTGGATCGCTGACGGTGAAGCAGAACAAAGATGTCCAATCATTTCTACTACAAAGTAGATTTGACAGAAATTGCCCGATCTTCCCCTATTAGAAGTTTGATTGCTAACAGCAAAGCAGAAGAAGGATGTCTAACCGTTCCTACTAGAAGGATGGTCTTAGGGCAAATGCCTGATCGTCCCCCAGTAGAAGTTGGATAGCTGACAAGCAAGAAAAATGAAGATGTTCGATCAATTCTACCAAAACGTGGATCTGAAGATAAATGCCCAATCATTCCCTCGTAGAAGTTGGATCATTGACGATGAAGTAAAACGAGGATACCAGATCGTTTCTACTAGAAGGTGGGTCCGACAGCAAATTCTCAACCTCCCAAATTGTAAGTTGGATCGCTGACGACAAAACAAAATGAAGATGCTTGATCGTTCTTACTAGGAGGTAGATCTGACGAAAAATACCTGATCATCCATTAGCAGAAGTTGGATCACTAATTGAGCATAAGGAGGATGCCTAATCATTCCTACTAGAAGGTAGGACTTACGACAAATGCTCGATCGTCCCCTAGTAGAAATTGGATAGCCAACAGGCAAGCAAAATGAAGATGTGGATCATTCCTACTAAAAGGTGGATCTGACAATAAATGTCCAATTGGTCCCTCGTAGAAGTTGGATCGTTGACGATGAAGCAAAATGAGGATGCCTAATCGTTTCTACTACAAGGTGGGTTTGACAGCAAATTCTCAATCATTCCCCAGTGTAAGTTGGATCGTTGACGACAAAACAAAACGTAGATGCTGGATCATTCTTACTAGAAGGTGGATCTAACAGAAAATGCTCGATGGTTCCCTAGTAGAGGTTGCATTGCTAACGACGAAGCAGAATGAAAATGTCGATCGTTCCTATCACGAATTAGATCTGATGACAAATGTCTGATCATCCCCTAGTAGAAGTTGGATCGTTGACGATGAAATAGAATGAAGATTTTGATCGTTCCTAGTAGAAATTGAATCTGACTGCAAATGCCTGATTGTCTACTAGAAGAAGTTGGATCGCTAACGGCGAAGTCGAACGTAGATGCTCGATCGTCCCTACTAGGAGGTGGATCGCTAACAATGAAGCAGAAAGAAGATGGCCGATCGTTTCTATTACGACGACAATTCAACACTATCGTAAAGAAAATCCGTGAAAGTTTCTTACAGTCATAGAATCGCCTCTTATGGAAAGACCGTCGATTACAATTTTAAAAACTCTCTATAAGTGTTTTCATGACAAAAAAAATAAATGTCATTATTTAATATTTTATGACAATAAATAACTTTCATTATTTACATTTTTTAAGACAACAAATAACCGTCATTAACACATACATATTAGAGTAATTATCTGTCATCCTTTGCATATTTATGACAGTTATAAAATGTCATGAATTCGTATAATATGGCATTTTTTCGCAAATTGTTATACGGATTTAATCAAATCAAATGTCATTGTTTCAATATTGAAAAAATTACAAAATATCACGAATTCGTATAATTTGACATTTTTTTCTGTCATATATTTCTCTATTACTAGATTTTTTTTACAATAGAATACATTAATGAACTACTAAATGAAAATGGCGAAGTAGTAGGAATAGGATATGAGTTTGTTACAACTTTGAAATTTTCTTATTGCAAAATATTATTCTCAACTCCTTTTATACTATCAACAAAACATCAAACGCAATGGTGATCAACCTAAATGCCAAGTATAATAAATACCTACCAAATCATTTATTAATAATAATAGGCGTTTGATACATAATTACAACACTTTGACCAAACAATCAATGCTTAACTATTTCAAAAACGTATGGAGTCATCTCACCGCAAATCCTTCAACCTTCTTCTCTACTTGGCCTAAACGTCTAATCCTGGAAGATGAATTTTTGAAAGAATGTCTAAAAGACTGAGGTTTTATGAAATCCTTTTCACAATACCTTTTCATAAACATCATTTTACATAAATAACATCAAATAATTTCATCTCGCATAAACCTTTCTTTATGCTTAACATATTCATAACATAACAATTTCACATAAACACACATTAGTTAACATTTATTTCTTTCGCCAAGGATCCCGAATCGTTCTCTACGCTTGGTCCCATTACCGCATTTGACTACTGTATCAACAACATCCAAGAACATACAAATTCGTCCTTGTTCTCAGGCAGCTAAGCCTTATAAGTTCCTTTCAATGCACAAGCCAGCTTCTTATCACCATGTGGTCCATACACCCTATGACGACCTTGATTCTTTATCTGCACATAGAAGTTAGCATCATCTCGAATCAACTAATGGTTTGAAAATTATTTCATAGCATCGAAATCGTAATCATCAAATCAAGGTTTAACACTTTCTCATTTGAAACACTTTCACAACTTCTTTTTTAAACTCTTTCTCATTTGAACTCATCTTTCAAAATAGTAAAGCGGAACCATCAAACATTTAAGAAGAAAACCACTCACCACACTTTAACAAAATTTCTCCTCTTCCTTCTCTTCTCGTGGAGAGGGAAGAGACATTGTCTTAATCTTACACGTTAACCCCTATCGAATCAGATTTGATATTTTCTTAGCCAGACCTTACTTCTCGCCAAACCCCGTACCACAAATAACTTTAACCACAACACTTTTCCCGAATAACCTTATCGCGTAGTTGTATTTTTACAAGAAACCTTCCCGCGAACTAACCAACTTTTACTGGCTTAGAACACTTTTTGTGAATTTAAACTCCAAAGCTTCCTCGCAGACTTCTTCATTGCTAAACTCTTGGTTTTTATCGCGAAGACTACCCAAACGCCTAGTCATTTTAAAACTTATGCGAACTTTCTTTTGAGAGCGTTTAGACTTATAGATTCTACTGCAAATCCTTCTTTTTTCAAAACTACCTCACGAATTAACTTCTTAATCGCAAAACTTATTCTAACAATAAAAGATTTTATTGCTTAATCCTTTCCGCACATATATTCAAAGGCCAATTTCTATAGTAGTTTTAGCCGAAATTTTACTTCTTATACTGGAATTAAAAATGGGTCTCACAATTCCTCCTCTCTTAAGCAATTTCGTCCTCAAAATTTAAATAGCAAGACAATAACACAAAATAAATTAATTTTTTATTACTTCAACTTTCGAAATTATGTTCTTCCAACTTCCTCCTTCTCCTTTCTCGCCTTAGTGAGAGCTTGATCTTTTTAAGTCCAAATTCTTTTCCACTCATAGGGCCGCATCCACCATCTGTACGTAGTCACTCCTTATTCAAATCGGCACAATAGGTGTTCTGATCTCCTCTCGCAAACCATTTACAAAATGCCTGCATCTTTCTCCATCATCTGCAATTAATTTAAAGGCGTATTTCGCAAATTTTGTGAATTTCCTCTCATATTCAGCAACTGAGAGTCTTCTTTGTTCCAAATAGAGGAACTCATCTCTCTTTTCTTCCCAAGTCACCTTTCTCTATCTGCTTTCTTCTAAGATCCACTAGTTTTTGACCTCTTCTTGAAATAAAAATGCATCTAGATTCACCCTTCTTTCTTTCGAACACTGCATAACGCGAAAGCACTTCTCCAACGTCCGTAACCATTTTTCAGCTTTTTTCGATTTAGTTGTTCCACCAAACTTGGTGGCTTCTAATGCTTTTAACCTTTCTATTCAAAAATTTCCCTCAAGCAATGGCAATAAAACGCTAGGATTTACAGAATAAGCTTCTGAATTCATCGTTGTTCCAAATCTTCCAACAAATACTCAACTTTTAGCTCACTCTAGCCGAATTTATTCTTTCCCGAATAACGTATCAGTCTGATACCAAATTGTCACACCCAAAATCGTACTATCAACAAAAATGTCGAAGTAGTAGGAATGGGAAGTAAGTTTTTTACAACTTTGAAATTCTCTTATCACAAAATTTGGAGTAGATTCCATTGCGTTTGGGACTCGCAAGTCACAAGACCATTTAGACGTTTCAAATATTGGTAGACCATTGTCCATGGGAGTTCCTGATAACTTGTAGAAATACAAGTTATTGTAGTATTTTATGTAAAATAATGAGGTCTAAACGCCTGAGAATAGGAGAAAACAAAGGAAAAAGTCGGCGATTTGCTAACTTGCAAAAAACATAACATAAAAAAGCCTTATCCCTGTTTTATTGTGTTTTAGTATTTATATCGTAGGATTGAAAAGAAGTGACGCTTGGCGATGTAATGTTTAGGCGAGAAGGCGCGTTCAACCAGGCGTTCAATGAAGAAGCGAGCTAGGCATTTTGAGCACTAGCAGACAAAACTGGTTGATGCAAAAGTCTGAGAAAGGACAAGAAGACAATTTATGTTGTGTTGCTGCAACTTTTCAAAACTTTAATGGTGTGTGGCCTCGTATCAGCATCAACTCTTGCCTATAAATGTAGTCTCTCACTTTAGAACAAGTGTGTAGAATTTTGGCTGAAGAGCATGCTCAAATATCGTCAAGCCTCCCTTTTCCTAAGTTCTAAGTGAGAGCCAAGAGCAAAAGAGAGAGAGTTCTCCATTCCATTTCCCCCTTAGTAATAGGCAAAAATCAAATCCAAGGAGGATGATAAATCATACTTTGAGGTGTAGTTCATTCTTCTACCTTTCATTTTCTTTTTATATTGTACTCTATTCTATTATGTACTTAATGGCTGAAAGGCCTAAAGTTATGTTATTCAATACATTGCATTTTATATTTCATTCGTCTGTGTTCTTATTTCTTCCTTCCTTTGTTATATTTAATTAGCTTATGATGATAAAATGTATATCAATGATTAGAGAATCATGATGTTTGTATTTTAAGTTTTGCTGAGTTGAACGTGGATGTCACAAACATTGTATATTCGAAGGAAGAACAATGATCTGGACCGTAATCATCTGACAAATGAGAACACACATTTAATTATGCGTTTAGCAAGAAGATTACAGCAATGTATTTTTATTGTTACGTTCATCCTTTATATACATAACAGAGATGACAATGTGTGTGAAGAAAGCACTGAGAGGTTGCCCACCTTAATCAAGGAAAAACAACTTTGAATGCTTATAACATGATTAGATATAACCCATAACAAAACTTTGTGTATTTGGATCCTGAAAAGTGAGTATGGTAGAGTTCTGAGAGGCATTTCGCCTTAATTCGGATTTAAAGTATTCTTTATATCGCTTTAAATCATTGAATGCAGTTTATTGTGTTTAGATAGTTAAACTGTATACCTTCTCCGTCATGCCTATAATGAGTTCTTTATTTGCTTTCTCTCATTTCGTCATGTCATCTTGCACCGCCAAAAGCACCATAGTGTACATAGTAGATTACAATAGAAGATACAATGTCCATACATCATACTGTATACATCATACCACATAGCTTTAGCAACGCAATACGATAAAGTAGGATCTTAAACTCCGTGTGTTCGACCCTGGAGTTACCAGAAAACCTCTCTTCACCTACAATTGGACAAATGAGAGAAAAATTTGCACGATAATGATTATATTCTGCGATTTAACAATGCATGGATAGGAATGCATCTTTTAACGCATACTTCTATTTAGTCGTCATAAAGTTGCTCAATTAGAGCTCATAACACCATATCCATGATTACCTTGCATGAACATACATATTCATAATAGAAATAAAATAACAAGTAGTTCCTTTCATGTAACGCCCTTAAAGAAAAAAAAAAAGATTTTATTATTAATTATTAAATATTATTATTTTATTTTTATTATTATTATTATTATTATTATTATTATTATTAATAATAAAACAAAAAAAGAAAAGGGGCAGCCCCCCCCCCCTCTCTCCCCTCCCCCGCACGACACCCTCCCCCTCCATTTTTTTTTCTTCTTTTCTTCTTCTCCTTCTCCCAGCCCTAGCCGCAGTCGCCGACCACCACAGTCGTTCTTCCCCTGGCCGCGCCGTTGAAGACGAACGTCGGCCATCACAGCCGCTTTGTTCGCCAGCCGAAAACCCCACCTCTTCCTCTCTTCTCCTTCGTCCGCGCCGCGCCTCTGTTAGCGAAGCCTCACCGCACGCAGCCGCGACGCCTCGTCCGCCCAGATCCTCCCCTCTCCTTCCGTCCGACCGGCCAAGCCCATCTGCACAGCCACCCAGCCGCACCATCCCTCCATTTGCAGCCGTCCGCCGCCGCCTGGTACCGTCCCAAGGCTGCCGACGCGCGCATATCACGAATCGGACGAGGATCTGAGCCGATCTGCCTCCATTCTGCAAGAGGCCAGCCACCGTGCATCTCCTTCCAGCTGTGGATTGGAAGCCGACCCCTGCCCAAATCGATTTCACAAGGTCGTTTGCCCAAATCTTGTGTGCCGCTGCCGCTACGACGTTGAAATTTTGTTGGGTAAGGATGAAATTGATGGATTTAAGAGTCTTAACTGAAATCTTGATTAGTTGATGTTGTTTAATTGGGTGTTTGGATGTTTGTTCTTGAAGGAGATATAGGAGATTTGAAGAATTGGGACTTTGAGTTTTGCCGTAAGCTTCGTTGGAGTCGTCTCTCCACTTCTTGGGTAAGTTGTGGAGTTTACGTATGGGTGAATTGAATGGATGAAGCTATTTAGAAGGATGTTAATTTTACGTTTGATTATGTTTAGGAAATTATTCGTTTGAAATTGCTCGATTGAAGAACTTGCATAAAAGTGAGGTAAGGGACTTTCTACTGGACTCAATAACAAGAATTAAGATGTATTGACTATATGGACTGAAATGTTATATCTGGACTGAGTAGGCATGACGTTTATGATGTGTGTTTGGGTGTGGACTGAAAGTTTAATGTATATTGTTCTTGACTGAATGAAATTTTTATATGTATGTATGGGTTGATGTGGACTTGTTGTCTAACGTATGTTGTGACTGATGGGCTATTTATGTGGCTGACTGATGTAGTGATATGTTTCGGTTGTCCTTGGGTGAAATTTGGATAATATAGTTGTTTGAGGTTAAAAGGGGAGCTTATGTGATAAGGAAATTTGACTGTATTGAGAATGATTTTTTTAGATGTTTAGAATGGACTGAGGGGATAAATTATTAGTTTTCTAGTGGATAGTTACCCTACGGGTGTCCTTCGGGATCATCCCCTTTATGTGCATCCTTCGGGAGCACTAGACTGATATGTGCATCCTTCGGGAGCACTAGACTGATATGTGAATCCTACGGGATCACAAGACTATGACTGTGCAGGGTACACCATAGGATGCTAATAATTTATTTTTCCCCGAACGGGACCAGTAGTGGATCCCTTACTGAGTATATTAATACTCATCCTTTTTATGTTTAACTTTTCAGGCAAAGGTAATACGAGGGGCAGACCGACCAGGGACAAGAAGACTCGTGAATTTGCCATAGGAGACTGTCTTTAAACTGCTTTCGCTGACGGTTTGAAAATATTTTGATTTAACTAAGTCTACAAATAGTTAAAATTTTTGTAAACAGCATTTGAAATTTTGTATTTTTGAAATAGGGCCCGATTAAAATTTCCCTTCGTTTTCTTACGGTTTCAACTGAATCTTCCTATGTCTTTTGTCAACAAACGGTTTTGTGTCAAATTGACGACTTAGACGGTCAGTCCGAAAAGTCTGGGTCGTCACACTTCAAACGTGAACAAGAACTTCTACATCAAGCTCATCGATATGTCTTGGAAAACGCAATTGATGTCCAACCATATTTGGAGTAAGTTTATTCATTGTTTTCTTGATTGTTTCATTGACTTTTATATAATTAATCTAACTATATTACAATGTTTGAATGACGACTAGAGAGAAAACATATGAAGGCTTTGCAACTAAAATATTTGAATAAGTCTAAAAATCAGAAATGGCTTCAAGAGTAACATAATCTAAATTTTATACATCGGCTACGAGAAGAGGTATAGTGTTGAACCTAGTAATTTAGTTACACATGTTATGTGTCCAACTTGAAATTAGAATTCCTTTGGTAGTGTCAACTGAGGTTGAAGTTGAAAATACTAGAGTTTCAAATAACTTAAGGTGGATTACTCATGGCCCTCATCCTTTTATTATTACATATTGTGGTTATGCAATAAATGGATGTCGCTATCACACAAAATCTTGTGATAAGGATCGAAGTGTACAAAATAGTTGAGTTAGCTTAGTTGAAAAAACAATGCAAGTTTCTAGTTCTAAAGATAAAACTCTAGTCATTGGAGATATGTCATTCTATTGAGTGATACAAGAGATATTGAAACTCAATTATAATATGTTTAATGTTCCTGTGTTTAAACGTGATTGGGTTCATAATAATGGCGGTTTTTGGATCAATGAACTTGGTTATGTTTTAGTTGATTTAAATAGAATTGGACACAAGTCAGATTCCTTCATACTAGAAAGCCAAGCAAAATAAGTATTTTATGTTCAAGATCCAAGCAATGTTAGATGGTCAGTTGTACTTACTCCACCACAAAGAGACTTTAAAGATAGATATAATGATGACGAACTTGGTGATACAATACTACAATGTCAAAAAATACCCAATGATATGCCAGATGTCGATCTAAATAATGACTTGGATGACAACATCTCAACGTATGTACGACCAGATTTTGAAGGCACGTGGATACCTATATAATATTATAATTGTGTGTTTTTAAAATTTCAAACTAATAGTACCATAAGTTAATCATGTTCATTCATCCCATTTCATTTTTTATTTTTTAAAACTTGTATATTAAGCTAATTGTTTCTTGATTTTGACTCACAACCTTCGATTCATATGCCACATGGACGATTTTAATGAAGTACTTGGTGTTGATGAGTTGAATGCAACATTTGGAATTGAGAATGAGGAAGAAGATCTTGGTATTGGACATGAAACCCCAAAACAGATAAAGAGACCAGAAGGACTTACTACTATGTTCGATGTAGCTGGCATTAGAAGTTTGGGAGAGAAGAAGGTGGTGAGATACAATGAAGATGGAGTACCTATTGGTGAGAATGGAGCGAAGTTGAAGTCTTTCGTAGGGTCTGCGACACATTATCATGTATCTATCACATATATGTCTTCGAAAAGTGTCCATCAGAACTAAAAGATAAGATATTTAGTACAATTGAGGTATATATAATTTCAATGTATATTAATAATGTTCCTGATGTACGTACAAGTTACTAATTACTTTTAAATATTTAGGCCACATTCGTCATTAATCTAAGACCTAGGAAAAACATTCTCTAAACTGCAGGCATTACTTCATAAGTAAGTTTCCTTGACAAGTTAAACGCTCAAATAAAAAATGAATCCTTATTTCGCATTACTTCACTAAACTATATTGAAAATACTGAGAAAAATTAAAGTAATTTTAGGACGACAATGATCGGAGAAGACAGATCTTGAAGTTGAGTGAAGAATTGTGTTTGGCTAAAGGGGTGGATTTTAGGGTTTTTGGGAAGCTTAAATAGTCATTCTT
This sequence comes from Cucumis hystrix, assembly GCA_025688845.1. Taxonomy (NCBI): domain Eukaryota; kingdom Viridiplantae; phylum Streptophyta; class Magnoliopsida; order Cucurbitales; family Cucurbitaceae; genus Cucumis; species Cucumis hystrix. The sequence continues at coordinate 22,083,054 of CM046884.1, forward strand.
ATCCAGGATTAAAGGGTTAGTTACCATACGGTTAACGTCCTGTCGTAATAAATGAGACGTTAAAATCTGACAGATAGTTCGCTGCTCGAGGTATGGCATACTCATTTCTTCTTAGAAGTTTAAGAACTTTTAAGAGAGATGAGACGTCTCAAGCTCCCTAAAAACCCTAACGATTCTCGATGATACCCTAAACTCACCTACAGTTTAGAAAAAGATCAAAATGCCTATTGCGTTTTAACGTGACCTTTCATAAAATGGCTTCACTGTAAACATCCTTTCTTAATAGCCTACAAATTCAACGAGATAACTCCCTTCCCCTAAAAATTGAGAAGAATATACAAACCTAAGTTACAAAACTGATTTACAAGTATATACGAGAATTTTAAAGATGCAGCTGTAGAAAAGATGGAAAGATTATACATTACACATGCGTCCTTGTGTCCAGGTTCCTTGGCGAGGAAGAACTTTGGTATCATTGCTTCTGCTCTGCATAGGTTTCCTTGTCGCGTCATTCTTCTAGACTTAATGGATCTCTCTGCATCTTGATTGTTCCTTTCAATAAGCCTCTGCTCCCAATCAGTTATTGCATTGTTTAGACGATTCTTCACTCAACTTCAAGTTAACAATTAATTAACAATTAATCAATTAATTAAACCATATTTCATTAATATTTCATTTAAATTTTATTTAATGAATATCTCTCACTTATCTTATAGGTTTAAATTAAGTTAATTAAATCAAATTAAATTAAATTAAATTAAATTAAACCACTAATTGATGGGGCATTTTTAAAAATAGCAAAATAAAATAAATATTTTCAAGCTATAGCAAAATTTTGGATTCAATCAATGATAGTCTTCTATCACTATAGCATATCACTGACTATCAGTGATAGAATTTGCTATAGATTGTAGATATTTTGTAAAATTTGTTGTTTCTGAAAATTCCCCTTAATTAATTCTCCAATTAATTAATAGCTCAATTAAATATCTTATGTTTAACTTAATCAAATTTAAATCTCATTCAAATATAAATTTCTCTCATAACCAATAATTTTAATATGAATCCAATTCACATTAAATTAATATTTGAACTCATTCAAATATTTTATCTCTCATAAATTAATTTTGAATCATATCCAAAATTAAATTTATATAATAAAGTTTGATTAAGATATAAACTTTAGATTATAATGTATATCACCATACATTATACTAATTTCCAAAGTAAATTGGAACATTTCAAATTACAACCAAGATAAATAAACCTCATTACCTTTTAAGAGCTAGGAAGGGGACCTAATGGACCTACAGATCAGAAGCTATAGAGATATGAGGTTAATTGGCTAAACTCATTGACCACATTTATTAATATTTATTAACTTTATGTACACTCCACTATAGACTCAGAACTGAACTCTTCTCCCTGTAGATATATTTTTGTGTCCACGAATATAGACCATTAACAGTAAGTTAATCATTCGCCAGTGTTCGTAACACCAGCTGGGTCAAATTACCATTTTACTTCTAGTTCTTAAATACCAGTGCTCCTCTAATAAACAACATGTTTATGGTCCAACAAATAAACAAAAACTCCACTCGTGCTATAAAGAGGATAAAACCATTTGTTCAAGTCCTAGAGACACCATTTAAGGGAACACTCATCTACTTATCCTAAAGTAGGGAAAGAGAGGATCACCGACCCAACTTTTCTGACTAAATTGAGACCATTACTTTAATACAAGACTCATACCTTAAACATAAGACCTGATAATTCAAATAAAATTTTAACAACATCAAAATGTTTTTTTTTTTTTTTTTTACTTGGGCCCCAATTCAAACAAATTTTAAAAGTAAAAGAAAAAAAAGTATCAATAATAAAGAAAGTTTAGCCATGAAAAATCCAAAATAGTCTCAATTACTAAGAATAAACCAAAAACATAAAGCGGAAGCAGTTCGAAAGACATTTTCCCTACAACAATCATGGCTCCTTCTTGTCCCTCGTCGGTCTACCTCTCGTATTACCTTTGCCTGAAAAGTTAAACATAAAAGGGTGAGTATTAACATACCCAGTAAGAGACCCACTACTATTACAGTTGGAGAAAAAATAAAATTGTTAACTTCCTATTGAGAGTACCCTGCACTTTAACAGTCTTGTGATCCCGTAGATACACATTATCAGTCTAACACCCCGAAAGAGGCACATATCAGTCTAGTGCTCTGCAGAAAACACATATCAGTCTAGTGCTCCCGAAGGATGAGCACAGGTGGTGATCTCGTGGGACACCTGCAAGGTGTCACAATCGCAACTCTTCAGACACGATATGAGCGATTGTGTAGCACTTGTTCGATCCTCTCAATAAGTCAGCCGATCAAAATCCGCAAGCCGCGGACAACTTTAACACACGATTTAGCCTCCACTCACGTTTTTGGGAAAATGTTTTAGAAAACGTGAGAAAGGAATAAATTCATTGAAAATCGTTGTTAAAACAAGCTTTGAAGACTGTCAATTGCAATAAGAAAGCATAGATTGCAAAGAG
>CM046884.1:22085602-22111676 GCA_025688845.1 Cucumis hystrix
AAATGCCGAAACGTCACACCCAAGCATATCGACTTGAAATTGAAAGCAACTAACTAAACTATGTACAAGACATAAAGACAAGATAAATTGGGAGTATTCGGAGCATACGGCCATAGGTAAACACACCTTGGACAAGTATGTCCGTTACACAAGGCACACGACCCAATAGAAAAGCTAACAATTTTCCCTCAGCCAGTTCTACCTTCTTAAACAATCACTTCAAATTACAATTCAAACTACCATCATACCCGTCTTTCAGTACAACACATATACAGTCAAATTTCTCAATTCTATCACAAGGTCAGCCGGTAGTAAAACAACACATCAGGCAATCAAGCTATATACATAATACTCCTCCCTGTTCACAAATACTCTAATCATAATTTTATATATTAATCACACATTCTAGACATTATCCATCACATTCACATAAGCATATTAGACAGCAATAACCTACTTTTGTCATCACATCTACGTCTACATATATATCGGTCAACCATATTGTACGTTCATCATCATGTCTACATCAATATAAATATCATGTCCGACACCCATACTCAGTTCAGAGAATATCCATACAGTCAACATATTTCAAATCTATAGTAGAGTCTAGTAGTAAAAGCTCCTTACCTTAATGTTACTCAAATTTCTCGAACGAACTAAATCCAACGAAAGAAACCTAATCATAAGGTTATGGAACTCAATTACTTTCACAATATTTTCTTCCATTTAATTTTTCTCAATGTAAATTCTAGCTTACCAAAGTATTGGCGAATCGAACTCCAACAAAACTACAATTCGGTTGTGAATCCAAAGAACTCAACGTTACTTTCACACCTTCAAGAATCAATTAACAATTTAACTAATTAATCCAACCATAACACTTGAATTAGTTTTGAAACAACTACAACCCATAACTTAAATTTGTACAACAAAACTTCGACAAATTCTCAGCAAAATAGAGACAGCGGCAATCTAACCTAAACAAAAAAAATCTTGGAAAAACAGATCTAAACGGTTGGCTTTAAGGTGGACTTCGGCTTGAAATCTCACGGCTGAAAGATGGGGAGTCACGCAGCTGTCGGACGCGAGGGAAACTGGGTCGGTCAGATGGAGAAACTAGACGGCGTGAGGTGACGGCTTGACCTGCTAATGTCGGCAGCAGGTGCGGCGGTGGCGGAGCTTCGAGAATGGAGGGATGAACGACGCTCTGGCTCAACTCCGACGGGACGCAATTTGTTAGAGTTGTCGTCGGCTGTAGCAGGATGCGCTCGACGATGACTTCACAAACAAAAACGGTAGACGATCAAAGAGGAGTGGTTGACAGTTGCGGCGAACGGAAAAGGAAAAACCAGATGAGAGGCGGCTGGGATAGGATATGGGATAAGGAAGAAGAAGATGAAGGGGAAAGGGTTATCACGCGTGTTACATAATAATAATAATAATACTATCTATTATATTATTATTATTATATCAAAATTATCATTTAGTTTTCCATTTTCTTTTCCTTAAAAAAAAAAAATTATTTGTCCATCAAACACCTTCTTTTCCACACAAAGCTAAATAATACAACACCCAAGATTCTTAAAACTTAAAAATTAGAAAGTTATATTGCGAAAAATACCTAAGATTTGGGGTGTTACAGTTCAAATATTAATTTAATGTGTATTTGATTCATATTAAAATTATTGGTTATGAGATAAATTTATATTTGAATTTGATTCAAATCTTAAGTTAAATACAAGATATTTAATTCAGCTATTAATTAATTAAAGAATTAATTAATAGTCTAGTTTAATTTTATTACATTAAATTTGATTTAATTAAATTAAATTAAAACTATAAGATACTGGAGAGATATTCATTAAATATGATTTAAATGAAATATTAATTAAATATGATTTAAATAAAATATTAATTAAATATGATTTAAATGAAATATTAATTAAATATGATTTAATTAATTATTAATTAATTAATTAGTTGTTAATTAATTAGTTGATTAGAAATTTCTATTTATTTAATTTTTTTAAATTAGTATAATCCAATGATTCCCTCCTACTCCCTTTTCTACTCCAAGAATGAAAAAAAGTTATAAATATATAGAAGAAAAAACAGTTTTTCTAAATAAAAAATAGAACTAATGATTTTGCTTTTTTCAAAAATAGTTTCTCTCTAAAACTTTTCTCATTCCAATTGGTTCCACACACCAATCTCATTTTAGAGGATAGGAAGGTCTCGAACTGGTAGTGTCTCAATTTTGAGTTTTTGCACATTCAGAGGGGTCAAACTAAATTTTTCTTTCTCTAATCTATAATTGGAAAGCATGCTTAGCCTTTAAGTTATAAATAAGAAAATTAGTTTCTGTATTATTTTGCCAATGTATTGGTATTTTGGGATTCTCAAATAAAAATGAAGAATGGTTCTGTAAAAAATTCCATTGTCAGGGCTTTTATCCTTTCAATTGATATCAGAGACATCTCAAAGTTTAATTGAAAATTTTAAAATTTGCATTGGTTAGGTGAAATTTTTGCATTATGAATGTGGTTTGCAAAATAGATGTTTTCGATTTTGACAACTTAGATTACAGTTTTTCATTAATTTGATTGATGTAAAGGTCTAATGTTTTGGACATTGTAATTCTATAATTGAGTTTGTAAGTCTGTGTCGTTTGATGGCAAGAGTTGCCGTGAAGATACGATTTTTGGAGGATTTTTTCCCACTATGTTGTACAGAATTGCAAAAAAAAAATAAAAAGAAAAAGAAAAATCGAAACGAATATATTATCTTTTGTGCGTATGTAATGTATCATGAATGGTTTCTAGTGCAGTGGTTGTTTATCCACCGTTGGTGTAGAAAGTTGTGGTTTTAAGTTCTAGATTGTGTAATTTGCAGTTTTTTTCATTTTTTTATTTTTCTATATTAATTTTATTATTTTTTAAGGGTGCCAAATTCGATCTATTTTGTTATTTAATCTATTATTACATGTGATGTTTGATTAAATTAATTATATGATAATGTATGTCATATAGTTTAAAATCACACCTTAGGATTCTAATTAACATGCATCATTCTTAAATATAAGTGTTATATTTTAGTTGCATGATTTTCTAAGCATGTTCATGCATTTTTATATATTATAAAGGATGAAAATCAGTTTGCATTATTGAGCATAATACATTCATAGTTTAATGTAATGTTATGCATGATGTATGGTTTATAAATTAATTATAATTTGATTTTAATTAATTAAACCAGAGTATGCATATTATAGGACTAATTAATTAATTTTATAATAGTTATAAATTTTGATAAATAGAAACCGTCAACCTATAATAGAGAATTGCATGCAAACATAGGATCTTAGGATTAATTTGATTTAATTTTAAATTGTTTAAAATTAAATAAACCTAAGATCACATTAATTTTAATAGGATTAGAATTATGTCTTATTTTAGTTTAATGAAACTAAATAGGACAAATAGGATTTAAGATTATAATAGAACTTCACTGGTAAAGTTTTGTCTAAAGCTGGGGTATTTAAGTTGACGGTTTATGGAACATCACCTACTTGAGATTTGACCCAAAACCGACGTTGAATTAACTTTATTCCTATTAGCATAAGATGTCACTAGGTAAATTCAATGGTTTTATACACCTAGAAACTTTAAGAATAAATAGGATTTAAGGTTATAAGGAAAATCCACCGGTAAAATTTTGTCTAAAGCTGGAGGTACTTAAGTTGACGGTTTACGGAACACCTCCTACCTGGAAACCGATCTGAAATTGGCGTTGAATTAACCATATTCCTATTAGCATAAGATGCCACTAGGTAAATTAAATGGTTTAATACACCTAGAACCTTTAGAGTAAAGTTTTATTATAAGAGTTATAATAAGAATAGACTTGAATAGATTCATTTAGCCGGAATTTAGGTAAGTACAACAAACCCTAAATTAATAGAACATTTTAGTGGGAGAAAAATGGTATATAGGATATATCAATTTTTAGCTCACACGTCCCTACGAGTTCACATGTGAGATTCATACTCGGCTTCGTATTGCCATGGAAGCGGCCTCCCTTCGGAAAGTGTTTGTATGGGTCAATAACAAGGTGAATAGGGGACATGTTCATAGTAAGTGGGTGAAGGATGTGTGTCAACGTATCCTACGATCTCCTCCATTAGGTTGCACCATGAGATTTTTATGATTCGTCTGTGTTTCATCCTAGAGCAATCATCCCTTCGGAGGGCCTGATTATAAAAGTCAGAACAACGCAAACTCTAGAAAGGGATAGGGTTTCTTAGGTTAATCTTCAACAGTTGTCTTTCTTTTCGGTAACCTGTTTAAGCGTGCTTCTGGAATCTGAAATGGTAGGGTCACACTTACGGACTGAATTAAGTTAGTTAATGAATCCTTAATCAAACAGTAGTAGCTAAGGACTATAGGAGTATGAGTTATTTCTGGTATTGGTTATTAGCTGAGATTGTCTCAATTCAAGAGAGGAGTAGTTGATCACCCTTCAATGGTTGTTGCTCTAAACTTTTGAAGTATCGTTGCAAAAATTAAATCATTTGTCTCATTAGGGTTCTTTGATTGCTTGTTTTTGCTAAATTGATTGAAATATTTTGTGTAAGACAAATATAACTAATACGGTCAGTTGTTTGATATTCAATATGTCTTCTTCAATTATTCAACTGCTTCAAAATAAAAAATTAACCGGTAAAAATTATGCGACATGGAAGTCAAACCTGAATATGATTTTGAGTTAATGATGATCCACGCTTTGTCGTAATGGAGGAATGTCCTCCTTCCCCTACTCGAAATGCATCTCATAATGTTAGGGATGCATATAACCGTTGGTCAAACGCCAATGCCAAGGTCGACATTTATCTCTTGTTCAGTATGTCTGACATACTAAACAAGAATTACGAGACCATGGCACTTCACGTCAGATCATGGACTCCCTTCAAGAGATGTTTAAGAAGAATAAAAAAGAAGGTAAATATAATTTACTTGTCTTTTAAACATGTTTAGTAGAAAATGACCAAAATGCATGGATACTTTATTTAGGAGCCACTATCCATGTTTGCTCTTCTTTACAGGAAACTAGTTGCTTTAAGCGGCTCGAGGAGGGTAAGATGACACTCAAGGTTGGAACGGGAGATGTCATTTCAGCTCATGCAATGGGAGATGTTAAGTTGTCTTTCAAAAGTATATTCCTGTTTGTAGAAAACTTATACATAGTTCCTAAGATTAAAAGAAATCTTATATCTATTTCTTGCCTTATTGAACAATCATATAATGTAACATTTTTTTTAAATGAAGCGTTCATTTCTAATAATGGTGTATATATTTGTTCAGCTAAGCTTGAAGACAACTTGTATGTATTAAGACCTAACAAAGCGAAAGCAATTTTAAATCGCTAGATGTTTAAAACTGCTAATACTCAAAATAAAAGGCAATAAATTTCTCCTAATAACAATACTTATCTTTGGAATTTAAGATTAGGTCATATTAATCTCGACGGGATCGGAAGATTGGTAAAGAATGGACTTCTAAATGAGTTAGAAGATGATTCATTGCCTCCATGTGAATCTTGTCTTGAAGGAAAGATAACTAAACAAAAGTTATAGAGCTAAAGAGTCCTTAGAAGTTATACATTCAGACCTCTGTGGTTCAATGAATGTAAAACCTCGAGGAAGTTTTGAATACTTCATCTCCTTTACTAATGATTATTCAAGGTATGGTTATTTATACTTAACGGGGCATAAGTCTAAAGCTCTTGAAAAGTTAAAGGAGTATAAGGCTGAAGTTGAAAATATATTGAGTAAAAAGATTAAAATACTTCGATCTGATCGAGGTGGAGAGTACATGGATTTGAGATTCCAGGTCTATATGATAGAACATGAAATCCAATTCCAACTCTCGGCACCTGATACACCTTAACAAAATGGTGTATTAGAAAGGAGAAATAGAACCTGTTAGACATGGTTCGTTCAATGATGAGCTATGCTCAATTGCCTAGTTCGTTTTGGGAGTATGTAGTAGAGACTGCGGTTCATAGCTTGAATAATGTTTCCTCGAAGAGTGTTTCTGAAACACCTTTCAAGTTATGGAGAGAACGTAAACTTAGTTTAAGTCACATCAGAATTTAGGGTTGTCCAGCACACGTGTTAGTGACAAATCCCAAGAAGTTGGAACCCCATTCAAGGTTATGTCAATTTGTTGGTTACCTTAAAGAAATGAAAGGTGGTCTATTCTTCGATCCATAAGAAACAGATTGTATAGATAAATGCTACTTTCTTGAAAGAAGACCACATGAGAGATCATAAACCACGAAGGAAATCTTGAAGACTCATTAATTCTAATAGAGATCATAATCTTGCTTCTTCTTCTTCTTTTTTTCTTTTTTATTTTTTCATATAAATTTTATCGCCCATTGCTTCTTTTTTTTTCATATATATTTTTTTCCTTAAAATTTTCATATAATTTTCAAATTAAAACTTATTTTTTCTTAAAAATTAAATTATACTAGTTTAAAAAAATTCGAATTTCAAATGTATATGGATAATTAACAACCACAGTCGATAATGTTAATAATTCTTTTAAGATTTCACTAAAATTTGTTGGGATGCTCTAAACAAAATTAAGATTTTCTTTTTAAAAATACCAAATTTCAAGAGTGGAGTTTTGTATAATTAAAAAAAACACACACATGGATAATAATGTTAATAAATATTTTTCGTTAAAATTCAGAATTTCAAGAGTAGACTATTGGTATAACTTGATAAAATAAATACCTCATAAATAAATACAACAAATAATAATGCTAATAATTGTTTTAAAATTTCGTTAAAATCTTTTGGTATATACTAAACAAAAGTAAGATTTTCTGTAAAATAAATAATCAAATATAATAGATAAGGTTTCACGAGTACGAGTGAGTTCAAAATAAATAAATTCTAAGTATTTAACTTAACGATAAAGTTATAGAATTATAAAATTATAAGTATGTTTATTCGACTGGAAATAATCAAGTATAGTAGATTTTTTCTTTAAAAGTGTATAGTATTATTTATTTGTTTGTTAAATTTGACTAGACCCACTGTTTTGTAGGAATATTGTTAATTTGTTCCTAAGGTTTTGTCATTCCCCGCCATGCAGACCTACTTGTTTGTCTCACAAAACGCAGTGCGACTTAAGCATCCTTGACGGGGTCAAACGCAAAAGACACTCTTCTTAACTTCCTTAACTTAGCTTAATTGCCAAAATGCTTAACTTCATGAATATCTTTTAGGTGATAAAGAACTTAATGCGGACCAAATAAAACAAACTTTAAACTTTTATTATCCACAAGGCGTTTAATACAACAATATACAGAAACAACACTTAACCAAAATACAACAACAGCACTTAACGTCTGGCAGCTTCTCGCCTGGCAGCCCAAACTTTTTCTCCTTTTTGGCCTCAACGCCTACTTTCTTGTCTTAGATTTACTCAAAACTAATCCTTTCAAGCTCTTTGAAAAAAACTAAGATACATAAAGTTCGGGTCTTACAGGTTTCTCCTTTCTACTAACAATTTGATTTATTATTGTTCCTTTTTCTTTTATGTTTTAGAAGGAAAGAATGTGATTTTTTTTATTTGATCAATTTAATAAATCAAATAAAATAAAATTACAATAATAAAGCATAAATGTAAATTAAATTTATTTTACAAAATTTTTGGAGATTCAACTTTCCATTTATATTTCTAAAACAAGAAGAATGTGAATCAATAACATATATAATAACTTATATATATATATATTAATTACTACCAATTTTATTATATATTTTTGGAATCTTATTCGTCTAACGTTTGTTTCAGAAAAATTATTATGATCATTTTAAACAAATCAGTAGAAGTTAACCTCAAATAACTAAACAGAGTTTATATAGCATTTCCCAAAAATTAAAAACATCAGCACTAAAATTAAAAACAAAATATGACTATACATGATTTATTGTTTGTATAAAGATTAAAATTTTATATTTAAAAAGTACATATACTAAAACTGAATAATATCCAAAATTCCAAAGTACAAGAAATCAAGAGAAAAATGATTGTAAAATATTTTATTTATTTAGTTAGTTTTATTATTATTTTTTGTAAGTTGGAAACTATAATTTACAGGGACATTAATGAAATATAGTAGATAACATCTAGTGATAACAATAGTTAGAAAGACAAAAACTTATCATTTCTAATTTCGACCGTTTGCAAGATTAAAAAACTACACATTCAATTTTATTATTTTCCAAGTTCTACAGTGTCAAATTTTCAAATGCATAAAGAATCATATTTTATTCCGTTTTAAACGAAAAAGGGTTGGGGACCGGATATGTATTGCAAAGAAGAATACAAATATCATACATATAATCATCAAACATTTTAAACAACGAAAAAAATCATTTTTAGAATAAGATATTGATACAATTGCTTTAGTTAATAAAAAAAATAACAAATTGAAGGACAGTTCTACTATTGTCTTTCAGTTTGTTTTTTTCCTTATCAATCCAAGACAACGAAACTACACAAAAAGTAAATAACATGAGGAATATAATATTGTTTGTTATATATAGGACATAAAATGAGAAAAATATATTTGTTTTTCCTTTTTTTCAAACCACCACAAAATCTATATAAAATAAAAATCTAGTCAAATTTTATATAAATAATTTAGAAAAAATGAATTTAACAAAAATAAATAGTATACCTAAGAGGTAGGGCTAAGATATAGCCGAGATCAAGGAGATTTTTATAGAAGAAGTGGGGATTTTCCATAAAAATCTCTTTGATCTCAGCTATATTTTCAAGTTTAAAATCTTACATTTGTTAAGAATACCAAAAGATTTTAACGAAATTCTAAAAGAATTTTTATAACATGATTATTTTTTGTGTTTATTTACGTGGTATTTATTTTGCCAAGTTATACCAATACTTTACTCTCGAAATTTCAAATATTAACGAATAATATTTATTATTATTATCCATGTGTGTGTTTCTTTTAATTATACAAAAACTTCACTCTTGAAATTTGGTATTTTTTAAAAGGAAATCTTAATTTTGTTTAGAGCATCCCAACAAATTTTAGTGAAATCTTAAAAGAATTATTAACATTATCACTGTGTTTGTTAATTTATTTTGTCAATTATTCAAATATGTCTGAAATTATGAATTGTTTAGATTAGTAGAATTTAGTTCTTAAGAAAATATATAAATTTTAATTTGAAAATTATATGAATTTTTTTTTAAAAAATAAAAATCTATATAATTAAAAAAAATGTCGATAAAAATTTATATGAACAATTTAAAAATAAAAAAGCAATGGGTGATAAAATTTATATGAAAAACTAAAAGACAAAAAAAGCATTGGGCGAGTCTTCAAGGCTCTCCCAAGAAGAGTAGAAAAAGAAGGAATTGGGTGAGTCTGGACTCGCCGAGGAGAGAGAAAACAGAAAAGGCAAATCAACCATATTTTGGTAAATAATTTTAGAAAATGCAATATTTTAGTGATTAATCCTTCACACAAATTAACTTTTATTTTCTCAAAATAATTATCTTTTCTAAAAATCAAATCTTCTCTCTCTTCGTTAAATTCCATCAAATTTAATCAACTTTATTATTTTACCAAAATAATTATACAATTTTAAATAATTATACTTTACCAAAATATAATTATTTTCTTTTTCTTTCCAAACAAATATACTCTCTCCAAATAATTATCCTTCCATAAATAATTTATCTTTGTCTTCTCTACAAAATACAATATATTTATCTTAAATAATTATATTTTAATAAATATAATTATCTTTTCCTTTTCTATAATAATTATATATATATATATTATATCCATATATACATATAATTATTAAATCTTCAACAAAATTTTGACTCTTCAATTTAATTAAATAACACCCAAATTATTTAATTAATTTCAATTTCCTTAAAACCAAATAATTTTCACAATTTTACTTAAAGCTCATAACATACAATTAAATCAAATTTTCAACAAACACAACAAATTCAAATCCTCTAATTAATTAGATATTTTTAATTAATTAAATATTCATCCAACAAATATCTAATTAATTCCAATGTCCATAAAATCAAATAATCTTCAAAATAAACGCCCAATAAATTAAACATAATTAAACAAAACTAAGATAATTAACTCTAAAAATTATCTTAATTTTCGGGACATTACATAGTAGCTCCCAACGTCTTCAACCTTTCTATTCCAAACTACTTTTCTGGTTGATGCGCCATATCATCAATTAATCTATGTGCAACTCTATCATATACTGCTTCTTCTTGTTCCCTCCTCACATCCAAGTTAACTGAATGCACTTTTGAGTCCATTGTAGGCTTAGTTGTAGTCCTTGATCCTACTCTTGCTCTCCTTTACGACATAATTTCTACTATTTCCTACAAAATAGCTTAAACACTTAGTTTGACTTTACCCAAAACAGACTTCAAACCCTCAGGTTTTTTCCAAAATCATGCTCTGATACCAAGTTGTCACACCCCACCTTGCAACCATGCGAGACGCAATATGACTTTGACCATTTCTAATGCGTTAAACGTCAAAAGCTCAATTTTAGGTCCTTAAGCTTTGCATAAACACTTGATAACTTCACACTTGAACTTAAATTCATACTTTAGTCGATAAAGCACTTAACACAACATAATAATATAAACTATTCCTTTATTAACTTAAATCACATGTTTTACATCTTTTTAACAAAATACATAGAAAATAACTCAAACTTTAAACTAAACGTCTGCCAATCTCTTCTTACCTAGCACCTTCTTATCTTTTCCTTACTTAGCCCTAATGCAGTCCTTGTCTACATGGCTGTCTTTACCCCTTATGTGCACATAATAGTTAGCTCAAATGACAGAGAGAAGATTAATGGTTTGAACATAGTTTCACATTCATAAAACATACTTTAAACATGAAACATCATTTGAAATATTTTTAAGACATTCATATATAAAAACAACTTTTCAAATTAGTTATAACTTAAAGAAAGTTTTTAATGTAACCACCACTTTTAGAAGAAATAAGTCACCACTACTTGTTTTTCCTTCTCGCATAACGCCTATAGTCAACTCAACACTTTACTTCCTTTCTGTTTCTAGTAGCAAATTTCTTACTAATCTGACTTCATCAACTATTTATACTATTTCCAAAACAGATTAGTCATCATAGTCTCTTCATAACTTGCCAGTTCTTGCTCTTAGTCGTACACGTGTAAACTTCACGTTTAACTTAAACATGCTTAACTCTTAACCTTACACCTAAATCCTTGTCAAATCAAGAATAGACATCTTCTTCCCTTAACTTCATCCCACGAATAACTCTAAATGCCTACTAATTCTTAAATGCAGCAAAATGTCTTATCGCATCATTTCATTTCCTCGTGAACTAATTCAACACCAACTTCTTATCGCATCCTTCCTTTCAAACGCCTGCTTCAAAACATTTGGTCACAGTTTGACATTTTTACTTAGGTACGGGCTCAAATTGCTCAATTCCATTGATCCACTATTGAATAATTGGTTAAAGGTCCAAACTTTAAACTGAATCCCTCTCAAGCTAATGAGAGGGTGCGGCCCTTTGTTCAAGACTTGGATTCAATCCTTAAGAGAACAACCTATCTACTAACCCTAAAGCAGGTAGGAGTGATTTTTGTCTCGCATCTTATGTCACTAGTCATCCACCTGGTTTTACCCCTGAAATAGGAGGCCTATTGGGCCAGCAATGTTGAGCAAGCTCTCACCCATGCAGATCTAAGGATAGTTTCATTTGAACAGAAGTTCATAGTTAGCTTAGGATTAAGTTTAAGTTATCTAGGTCATCAATAATCGAAATAGTCAGTTTTATATAGTCAACGGTGTTAATTATAACTTAAAAGTGACTATTTCATGGTTCCTTTTTTTTATGTACACTCTTTACATAGAATGTCCCCACTTCCATTGTTTGTACTAACTATAAAGCGGACCGCATCCATAGTGTGCTTAGAACAAGGCGCCCAACTTTAGTCATACACTATAGACCATTGGGACTCTAAACTCGAACTTGATCCACGTTTATGTGTCTACATAAAGTTAAAGTCTACACTAGATAACCTTAGTTTATTGAATTCAAGATTATAGCATTTAATTTTCACTAATAAGTCCTCAATAACCACTTTATTGAATAGAACATAATTTAAACTACAAACTATGAGTTTTAGGACATAAATTTCAACAAACTCAAGAAAAAATGAAAATGGAAAAAAGTTTTCATCGGTGCTTAGATAAGTAGGTGCTAGTGAAAAAGAGATGTTGTAGTTCTTCATCATGTTGATTACACAGAGGGCACACAGAGGGGGACAAACAACTAGAAGACATCTTTCATTGTAAAACCATGAAGACGTTAAGTAATTCGAAGATCATTATCCACAAAAGAATGTTTACCCTTCTTTGACAATTTGACTTCCACTAGAATATTCTAAAATAGTTACTAAACAGACTCTTAATAATGAACGTGGAGGTAGAAAGAAGTGTTGATAGACGTAAATTTAAAAAACAAAAGGGTTAGAGAGAACTTAAAATATTCTTAATAATGAACGTTTTACATTTTTTTTTTGTGTGACAATATATATTTTAGTGTTTTTCTAGAAAAATATATATTAATGTTTCTTTTCCTCTCAAATTGATTGATAATGTGTAATAATTCATTATTTGATCGCCATCTAATAATTGAAGTAAAGGAAATGTTTCTAATTTTTTTATTATTATTAATGCCAGCCTTACCCAATCACTGATCTACTTGGAATACTTAAAATTTAGATCATTGAGAGTGAAGAGATTGATTTATAATAAGATGGTCAGCAAAAGTTCAAACTCAGTTGACAAAAAGGTTGAATTCAGATTGGTTAAATTCATTATCAAACTTGATTTTAATTTTGTATGTTTCTATTTATTACTTTTTCAAAAAAAAATTATTTTAATTCTGGCAAAGAATTTTTTTTCGGTGAAATCCTATATTTTGGTCCTAAACTATACATCTTATTCTATTTTGGTCTTTGAAAGTTTAAAAGTATTTGTTTTAGTCCCTGAACTTTTAAAAAGAGCATATGTTGGTCTCTGCTGTTAAGATTTCATTAACTCTTTAACGAAATAGTAAGATAGCTTTTATATTGGATGACTAGGATGCCAAATAAGATAATCACTTTTAATAATTTAGAGTTCTAATTTGTAGTAAAATGTTAGATGGTAAATTGATGTTTTATTGGAAAACTCAACAAGTAGCCAAGTAGGTCTTCTAGATTTTGATTGCCACCATTTTGGAATATTGTCATTCTACTTCAATGTTGTTCTTCTAATTTGCTTGATGCACTTTATCCATATATAAATTTTTTAGTGTATCAAGTTTTGATATTATGTGATTCATTGAGGTGTTTTTTTTCTTCCTCCCAATTATTGTCTTCTTTCTTTCTTTGGGTTTTATGATTCATCGTATGAATATTTGTTTACAATTTTATAGAGTTTATTTTAAACAAGTATTTCACTTATTTTGTTTTTCTAGTTTATTTTAAATGTGAAACACCAATATGTTACTTCTATTTTTTTTATTCTACTCCATGCTGTTCTTCTAATTTTCTTTAAAATTATTTTGATTTGAAAAATACATAAATAAATAAACTAGAAAAAATTAGTTTAAATTTGAAAAATAAATCGAGAGGAGATGTGAGAGATTTAAGTTTTGTTTGGAGAAAAAGAACAAATTAGTTTTTAATTTGGGTTTAGTTAATTCAAGTGTATTAATTATATTTCTATATGTAAAATTGTCAAAAATAGCAAATTTGACAAAATATTTACAACATATAGCAAAATTTTCAAATTCTATCAATAATAGATATTGATAGACACTGATATGCTTCTATCAATGATATTGATAGACAGTGATAGAAGTTTATCGGTTTTTATCACTGATAGAATCCAAAACTTTGCTATAACCTTTAAATATTTTAATTTATTTTTCAATTTTTAAAAATGCTCCAATAAATCTAGAGTATAATCATCAAAATCTAGGAAAAAATATCATCATTCCATTAAACATTATGTTATAGAGTTAACAAAATTCTAACGGCAAAGACCAAAACAAGTTTTTGTCAAAAAATTTGAGGACCAAAATAAACACTTTTAAAAGTTCTAGACCATAATAGAATAACATGCAAAGTTTAAGTACTAAAATAAGATTTTAACCATTTTTCACATAATATTTGCATTCATGCATTTTTAAGGTTAATAATTAAGTGTCCAACATTATTTTTACAGAATTCAAATACGGTCAATATTGTCTTATAGAACTCCACTGTTTATAGGCTAGAATCTATCCCTGATAAAAGTTTGATAAGAATCTATAAACACTATAGCATGTTTACTAACAGATTCTGAATTAATATTAATTTAAGGTTAATTTTTGTAAACATAGCAATTCGTTAAAATATTTACGGCCCATGTAACAAAATGAAAAGACCAATGAAACTAGCCATTTTTTTATAAATATTTCAGGTTTATCCTTCCTTTTCATCGCCTTTCTTATCTTCCTCTTTTGCGATTTTTTCTCTCTTTCCATTGTCTTTTTCTCTTCTTCTTCTGCAATTTTTCTTTTATATTTTTTGAACTGTTAGTTGGTTCAGGATCGTGTACAAAATATAAAATATCTATTTTTTTAATTTTTTTCAAATTGGTATTTGGTTGTTCCAAATATAAAAGATTGTGAAAAAAATCGTTTGAATATTGGATAACCAAATCTAAACGCTCATGTACCAAAGAATCTTTAAAAAAATCGTTTAGATTTGGGTAGCCAAATTTAAACGATTCAATCTAAAGTGTACCAAATCTAAACGATCGTGTACAAAAAAATATTGAAAAAAACCGTTGATATTTGACTACCCAAATTTTAAATGATCAAATCTAAATGATGGTGTACCAAATATAAACGATCGTGTACCAAAATGTTATTAAAAAATCGTTTAAATTAGGCTACCCAAATTTAAATGATCAAATTTAAACAATCGTGTACCAAAAAGTTTTTTAAAAAATCGTTTAGATTTGGCAACCCAAATTTAAACGATCATAAATCTACATGATTGGGTACCAAAAATAGCCAAATCTAAACGATCGTGTTTTAAATAATTTTGAAAAAAATCATTTAGATTTGGCTACCAAAATCTAAAGGATTGAAAAAAATAGTAAAATCTAAACGATCGTTTACCAAATATATTATGCATGTTGGGTGACAATTATGGATGAAACATTTTTGGTATTTTTCATTATGAGCCTGTGAGTTTTTTCTATTTTCGAAAATTATTCTATACAATATAAATATTTTACCGATTTGTTATATTTTTTAAAAGACCTTTTAACTTAAGTTGTATCTATAAATTATTACTTGAAAAATTGCATTAGATGACAAAAAAAATTAGAAAAAAACAGCTCATAACACCTCTCTTTTGTATATTGCAAATTTGACAAATATGACAGTAATCATGCAGTAATCTGGTTTTAAATTTGCTATTTTTGTAATTTTGAAAATGTAAATGACATTGGTTCTATTATCATATAAAAAATTTTGGTATTTTTGCAAACTTCCCTTATTATTATACATTATATTATATCTATTAATACTCTCCATCTAATTAATAATTATTATAATTGTCTTTTCTTTAATATGCAGGCATCTATATCAAAATAACTTTAGTGGCCCACAATACGTATTGGTTTTTGAAAAACATAATTAATATAGTTTAGTGGTGCATTCATTTGACTTTTAATGCAACCCCAGTCACTCCACTATGCATGTTCATTTGTGAAGCTTTTTGTTTATTTACTTATTTAATTGAAAAAATTGGGCTGGGTTTATTGATAAAGAACAAATAAGAGGCTTTGTGGAAGAGATTAGAGACTCGATCATGAGCTCCTTCAAATGTTAGGTTTTAATTTTATATTCATCGATTTTGTAATAGAGTGGCACATAAATTTGGCTGGATGAGTTATTCTAAATGTAGAAGGTGGGATGTGGATCGTTAACATGTCACAATGGTTAAGACTTATAATTAAGTTTGATGTCCAAACTTTTAACCCCTCGAGAGATTCTTTAATGTTAACAAATAATTGATGTTTGTTAAAAAAAAAAACAAAAAATCAATCCTGCCTTCTAATATTTCACTATTTTATTTGTATGAAATATATGAAAATTTAAAATTAACCAAACCTTTACACAAATATATATCGAGCAATAGGGTGAGAAGTGGCTACATTTATTTTATCTGATGGTATAAATTTAAGTTACGGCTTATCTCAAACAAACAAGACCAAATAATGAGATGATAACACCGACGTGCATAGACTTTTACGTTTTTATCTGACACATTGTCACATACTAGCAAATCCAAAAACTTTGATTGATGAGGTTTTATAATTTAATAAAATAATTTTAAAAAATTTAAGGAATGAGATTTCAACTTAGGTCTAGATGAAGGGTAAAAAACTAATATCCCACTAAGTCACCAACTAATAATATTAATATAATTAATGTCAGTTATATATGTGTAACTAGCAAAGAGTTAAGCGAGTTCAAAGTTAAAAAGAGCTCAAACCTCCCTGCATCAACGTTAAATTTGTTAATATTATCACATGCTTAATTGAACTATATATCTTAATTTAAAGTTTCTACCCTCTTCAATCGAATCGAAATCCTTACACATTACTTCATATGCTTTGTAATTAGTTGAATAAAACACCTAAAGTTTGTTGAAAAATTTGTTTGGTCCACATGAATTTGGTAATTAACATAAAACATCTATATATATACATGCATGCATGTGTTTAAGTTTGAAATAACATTAATTCTTTTGGACAGAGAAACATATAAATACTCAACATTCTACCTATAAAAAAATGCCCTATATAAATTAAGTGGCATCACATATGGTCAATCTATAGTATAATAATAAACAATATATAGAAAATATCGAAATTAAAAACACAAAATTACAAAGAATATGAAAATATTCTCTGCAAAATTCCGATCAATCTGTTTTACTTGTAGAGAAAAAAGATGTACATATTTTCTCATTAATAAATATATATATTGTTGATATTTCAATAATAATTATCATGAAGCTATAGAGGATTGCCAAATCTGTGCGTTTTTTACTTTAGAAACGCTCTCCACCACTTCAAAGGGCAGAATGTCTCCGATAATAATCACCATCTTAGTCTCCAAGTCTATTGTGTACGAGCTCACTCCTGTAACATTCATTTTTTTAAAAAAAA
Organism: Cucumis hystrix; assembly: GCA_025688845.1. Taxonomy (NCBI): domain Eukaryota; kingdom Viridiplantae; phylum Streptophyta; class Magnoliopsida; order Cucurbitales; family Cucurbitaceae; genus Cucumis; species Cucumis hystrix. Next base: position 22,102,984 of record CM046884.1, read on the forward strand.
TAATAAGCAAACTAAACATATATTTCAAAATTAATTGCTTAATTAATTAGTTAGATAACATTTAAATTAAATGGTGTAATAATATATATTTGTATATATAAGGTTTAATTATGGGTTTAACTACCTTCCATCTTTGAAATGTGTTTCTCCACTTTTCTTGCACAGCCTTTACAGTGCATGGACACTCTCAGTGTCACCATCTGAAAAATCAGAAATACTCTCTGTTTCAAACACTACACTTTAATTCAAAGAATTGCAACCCAGTTGTGTAAATATTTTGAAAATAATCATCTTTTCTTTCAATTCTTTACAATATTTTATGTGGGAGAGAGTTGTACTCGTAGATAAACTTTTAATTAAGAAAGAGCTAAAAAGAGCTTTTTCTTAATTTTTAAAATATATAGTTTGTTCTTTATTAAAAAAGACAAAAAGTATATAAATTAGTGTAATTTTTTATATACTAAAAATAAAAAAGTTACCAAATGGGTCTCGATTTTAAATTGAGTTTTGAAAATATTAATAGAAAATTGATATCAAAACAACAAATCTAAGGAAGAAAACTGTGTTCATAAACTTAATTTTCAAACAGAGTCTTAGTTTTTACTTTTCTACCTTTGAAAATCAAACTTAGAAGCACTGATTCAAGTCATACACATGACATTCATTCTCTAATATGTTCTTTTTAACAAACATACCCCTTCACTTTCAAAAACTGGAATCTAAAAACAACCTTGAAGTCGGCAAATAAGAGAAGGAAGAAAACAAAAATTGGAAAGAAAATAGGACCTTGGGCTTGAGTTGAAAGGCTAAGGTCTGATTTCCATTGACAACATCCTTCAATGTGGGCAATTGGTTGTCCTTTCTGTTGTTGTTGGCAATGAGTGGCTGTTTATCAAAAAACTCATCTTCTTCATCTTCAATTTCCATGGAGTTTATGCAAAAGCAAGAGTTGGAACTACAAGAATTGGATGAATAGCTGAAACAATCAAAAACCTTTCCCATTTTCTTCAACTTTCCCATCACTATACACAAATAAAACACTCGAAGAAATGATCACAAAAATTCCTGGCTTTTTTTGTTTGAAAGTGATCTATCTCTCCATATATATATATATTCTTCCACAACTGCCTCTCACCAATCCCAACTACACTAATCAACTGAATATCATAATTAATAAAGAGAGGACAGACTCTGAATATGTAATTAGAAATTACTTTTTGGCTCTCTCACAAGAAAAATTGAGAGGGGCAGGTATAATGGCAAGAAAAAAAAAATATATGTTTGAAGAAGTAAGAAAATTTGTATTTACAGCAGAATGAAAAAAAAATAAAGGGTAACAGATAATGTCTCTGGGGGTTGCAGCTAATAAGTGGTAACCAACCCCAAACTAATCAATCAAATTATTTAATTTTAAACCTTTTTTTTTTTTATTTATTTATTTATTTTAAAACTAGTCCAACTTTCCAACCCTATTTTCACTAGTAAGGTTTCTTTGAATATTATCAACTTAACTCAATTGGCATTTAAGTGCACTAGTAACCATGAAATTTATTGTTTAAATTCTTCTACTACCAATTGTTTGTACTAAAAAAATTGTATCTATATTAGTCTATTACTTAAAGATGCTATATTTTTTACTTGATGATATGATTTTTTTTAACTAAGTTGGTTTTAATTTTCATCTAAAATATCATAGTAAATATCAATATTGTCTCACATTTAAATTTATTTTTACAATCTTGGTAATGTAGAAATTGAGAAGCTTACGCTATTGATCAAGCAACTTTATCTAATTTTCATCTTTTTCAGTTTGTTTGTAAAATGAAAAAAAAAAAAACACAATCTTTTTCCATTTCTATTTTTTTACATTTACAAAGAAATTTCATTTATATTTCTTTTCTACTCTTTACATTTATAAAAAAAAAATTATTCTTACAACAATAAAAAAAAGTTTATAAACTCCAATATGTAAGTGGTCAAACAACAAGCGGGTAATGATAATTTGAATAGTGAATAAAAGAAGTATAAAATGGATATTTATAATGAAGAAATATGAAGGTGGGGTGTAGCATGAAAAAAACGAAGAAGAAGAAGAATTGTTGGAGGTGAAGATAGCAATGAGAAGCAGGAAAGAATGCAAAAAGCAAAGGCTTCGGGCACCGCCCACCTACGGGTGACGAGACTATTTTGGGCTGACAGCCTTGTCCTTTGTCTTCCATCAACTAATATTATATTATATAATAGTGGCATGGATGAAGATGGGTTTACAATTATTGGAGCCCATCACTTCATTTCTCTCATCACCTTTTAAATTATTGAAATTTTTCTTTCCATGATTTTGTTTTTCTTTTTAAAAATAATTATTGATGTAAACATCGTTCTAATTTAAATTCTAAAATTTTATATCAATTGACACTACCGATTTAGTAGAAAGAATATTGCCATCCATTTGAAAGGTTAATATTTAATTCTTACGTATGTAGAGATTCTCTTAAAGATAGAATGGATAAAATGAAATATTATAATTGATGAATATTTTTTAAAATAAAATCTTGATTTAAAGTTTAAATTAATATACTTGGAAAAATTTAGAACTTGACGAGGTTTATCTAAATGGAACTTAAAATGATTTTGTAAATGGATAGTTAGTTTGGTATTATAAGTTTTCTTATTGTGCTTATGGGCCATGTGAAGAAGGGGTGTTTTAGGAAATTCAGTTAGGAGAGTAGAGGGATTCAAGGAGTCATGTTATGCACGTGCGAATCACGTGAGTTTAGCTAAATTTTGGAACAAAGATTGAAAAAGCTTGGTTGGAAAAAGCCTTAAAATAATGAAGCATAAGCATGTAACATGTTCCCTGTTTGGATAGAGAGAGGATAACAACTGGACTTTCTTTGCATTTTGCCCTTCCAACTGGACCCCATTATTATTGTTATTATTATTAAATTAACATCTTTTTTATGAAATCCACCCACAAAAAGTAATAAATCATTTTCTTTTTCTTCTTCAAAATCATTTTTATCATACTTTTGAAATAAAAAAATAAATATGGAACATTTTTTTATATTTTATAATGATGATTTTTTTTATCCTATGATTAATCAAGGTTGAACTTTAATACTAATACAACAAAATGTTTCATTTATTCGTCCGTACACCGTCTTGAAAAGACTAATTTTTTTGCCAAAATAATGGAAGGAGGGAGTGTTATTATTATTTTTTTCACTTTCTGCCTCATTGATTAAATATTTGCTTTTGACCTAATTTTATGTCAGCAATTATTTTTTATGTACTAAGTAGTAGTAAGTGTAAACTTTGCATGGTTGTAAACTCTATTCTAATTTTAATTAATTAATTAATTGAGGATTAGGCTTATTTGCTGGCGAATTAAAAATATAGTGGGTTGAATTGTAAGTGTTTTTGTCCAAGAATCCAAAGGCATTTTCCTTGTAGACTCGTCCATGTCTTAAATTAAAAACAATAATCAAATATACTTGATGTAGCCTATAATTGATTCACTTAAAGTTGTTGAGGTTTAGATCAAACCAAATAACTCTTCTTTTTTTTTCACTTAAATTATGTAGTATTAGAGTAGGAACAAGTTGATCCACAAAGAACTAATCGAATTTTTCTTGAGATCAAGTTATTGTAAAACCAATAATGAATAAATTGTTGTTGAATTGATTTCAACTTCACTTGAATGAATAAACTGAAAAATTATTGTTGGATTAAAATTATGAATGAGACAAACACCTAGTGGAAACTTATTTAAGTTGTTTTTTTATTCACACACCTTAATCATTGATTTGCTATGCATAGTATATTTCTTGCAACATATGAACAAATTCTTAGTTGATCATGCCTAGAGAAATTAGAGTGACTTTTTATAAACAAATCAATTCTTATGTTTAGATGAAAAGCATCCTAAACATGCAAATCAATTGGCATTAAGATTTGGAGCAAAAACTAATACAATCAAATAAATTAGAATTGCCTAATCGAGTGTTTTGTGGACATTCAATCCTAACCTAGTTGGACAAATGTCGTTAGATAAGAATTATCGAATCTGTAAACAATTCTAACTTAGTATCCATTATCTTGTGATATATACCTAACAATTACATTGTAGAATTAGATCTATAACATTTGACTAAACATGATTGGCTAATTGCCAATAATCTCAAACACATCCAATCAAAGAAATAAGTTCAAAGAAAGAATTCAATAGATCATAAGATTCACAAGACATAAATATTCAAAATCTCATGAGTTTGTAAATCAAAAGATAAATCTAGAATCCCGAGCTAAATAAGAGCACCTTAGCTATGATGCATCCATAAAAATCAACAAAAATCTTCAATCAAATTGTTCGAGAGAGTGTAGAGAGTTTTGGAGAAAATGCCTAAAAAATTGTGTAAAAATTAAATATGTTTCCACAAATGTCGAAAGCTAGATATAAATATAAATAAATAAATATATATATATATATATATGTCACAACGTCGCGACGCTAAGATCAGCGTCGTGGCGTCGTGCAAATGTGTGCAACTTCATCCGAATAAGACCCTTTTATCTTACAACATTCCGACGTTGTGCCTTCAATGCATCAACCCGAGTTTCCTTGCTCCGTTAACACTCAAAACCTCCAATCGAGTTTGTTTTCTTCAAAAATAGATAGTGACCTAGAATGGCTTGAATTAAGTTCAATACCAAAATCAAGAAATAGACACATAATATACAAGAAGTGATTTTGAGTTAAACGGGATAAGATAGTGTATTTTCAATGCTATCAATAATCAAATGTGATTGCTAGTTTTATTGATTTTGAACTTCATGGTGTGTGATTTTGGTCTAAGTTTACTCCATGGCAAAGGATTTATCATAGGAAATACACGGGCCAGTAAAGAGTGAGTTTTAACTTAGGAAATTATTAAACTCAATAATAATAGAATAAAATCTCTTGAAGAGACATACGACTGAAAATACTAACAATTATTGGTTCACGTGATCACAAATACAAACAATATTGTTCAACTAATTACGAAAACCATCCAATTGATATCATAATACTACCCCTTGGAGTGAATACATTATGAACTCCTAACTTGGATAAATTAGGTTGTAAAGCAGAGAGTTTGTGAACGCATCGATTATTGAAAGCGGTTGACATGTGCAGTAAAATTACGGATCTATTTTACCCTAATTGCATCTAAACAATTTAGAAATTAACATGCATCACTACCTAATTAAGTAAAATTAGGGTTTATCAAATACCATACCTTTGAAACTTTTCAATCCTCGTTTCTCCTCACAAACACGAACACGAACCTAAGTCCACCACTAGTGTTGACCTGCAATTCTCCGATCCAAACCTAGAACAGAGTTGTGGGACCCACGATAACTGAAGGAACTTAAGAAAGAGATGGAAATTGGAGGTGAAACTAATTAGGGTTGAAATTTTGAGAGAGAAAATTAGTTTGGTATAATTTTGTAATTCAAATTTACTAATTTTGTAAGAAAAAAATTTAAAACAATTGAAATGAAGCCATTAAATAACCTAATTACATACAAAATTGCATGTAATTAGGTCATCAAATCTCAAAACATAATATTCCACTAACCACTAGTGGAACTTAGTGAGCTAGGTGTTTACATCTCATGTAGCCACTTATCCCACTAAGTGTTAGTCGAATTACCCAACAAAATGTTAGAATTTTTCACTAATTTTAGTCCAAGGGCAATATGGTCATTTGAACATTCAAATGAGTTGGTGGCAAGGATTAGCCTCACCACCGTGTGTACAGTGCTCCTTCTTTTTTTACTAGAATATAACACGAAAGCTTACAGTTTGAGAGGAGAAGAGTCCATCCTCCGTTCCTCTTAACTTGTATTTCATTTTCTTCCTCTTTCCATTTTACTATTTCTTTACATTGTATTCATTTATATTGTACATTGGCCGAAGACCTTCATTCTTTAATACAATGCATCTTTATATGCTTTTCAATCCATCGATGTCTTTACTGTTCATTTGTCTTTGTGTTATTTGTAGTTTAGGTTTATGATGTGTTTAAGATAAGTGGTAATTATTTATATCGCTTAGCCGAGCTACATTTTACACTTGGCTAGTGTATGTCGCCAACTGTCCGAGAGGGTGAGTAGCAAGGACGTAGCTAACAGACGTAAGGAAGAGTTTTCTCAACCTTGCGAGAGGACTTCCTTCATTTACATCGCAAAACCCGAACAAGTGTGGACTATAGACACCGAGAGGTTGTTGTTCTTAAATGTGAAGCACTCTAAGTAGAATAATAAGTATTTCTAGATATAAATAACTTAGCCTGCCTTAGTCATTTGGATCCCAAAAGGAGACCAAGTGTGGCGTTCAATGACTCTGAGAGGAGCACGCCTTAATCATAAGATAGCTTGGTGAGTTATATTGGATCGAGGTGGTTGTTGGATCAGTATGGCAACCATAGAGGAGGGGTGAATAGGGTTTAATTAAACTTTTTAACGAATAAACCTAAATTAAATTAATTAGATAATTTTTAAAATAAAAAAAGGAATCTTTCTAAAATATGTTAAATAAAGATTGATAAAAAGATATGAATCGAAGTATCCAATCAAACTCAACCAACAAGAATATATAACTAAACTAAAATACAAAAATAATTAGAGAAGAGTTAGAGAAGAAGACATCGTAATTTTATAGTGGTTCGGTTAAACTCAACCTACATCCACTTTTCCAAGCACCTCTTGGAATTTTGATTGAAAATCTTCTTTTGACTCTTTTCACGGATTAGAGTCGAACCGCTACTTGCTCCTTTTTTGGGTTCAAGAGCAAACTTGATCCTTTCGACAGGTTAGGATCCAACCGTTACAATATGTTGAAGTTTTAAATCACACAAAAGAAAACTCTCTAAAAGAGTGAGTATACAATTTGAAGCTCTCAATCATTAATCCTCACAATACAATAAGAATTCTCTCAAGGACAAGATGAAAAGAATAAAAATTGGAAGCTTTAGAGAGAATAACAATGTTGGCTTTTGCACATTTTGAGGATTGTAAAGTTTAATAATGTTGTTCAAAATTTGGGGAAAATGAAGTATTTAAAAAGAAGAAAAAGATAAATTCAAAATCATTTTGGGTCATTGGATGTAAGTAAAAGAAAAATGAATGGTTGAGACTTAAACTCAATTAGCTGTTAAACACAATACAAATAATAATATAATAATACGTCTTTTCAAAATACTTTGTTTAAAATCCAATAAAGCAACTTCACCATCTTTTTTAAAAAAAACTATCCGTTGGACACAAAGATAAATAATAATATTAAAGTCATTTTTTAAAATTCATTTTCTTTATAAAAGTCAATAAAACAAAACCAAAACCCACATTTGTTACTCCTCCACTGCTCTAAGTGGCTTTCTCTACTTGATTCAAATTGAATACTTGGCCGCCATGTCACCATCTAGGGTATCTTTTCGTTAAGCTTCTTTTAGCAATATTTTTCTTCGTTTGAACTTTGATTTGGGTGATTTAAGAGGCTTCAGAATCATTGTTCCAAGCTTTACGTTATGGACTATTCAAAATAATTAAATTGTCAATAAAAAATCAGAATTGTTATCATCAAAATATTAATTAATTAATTAACTTGAGATTAATGGCCAAAAAAGCCAACAATCTCCCCTTTTTTATGATGAAAAATCATTAAAGAAATAACTTGAAACACACATGATCAACAAGTAATTCTATTATCAAGATGTATAACCATAAAGCTCATGTATATTTTTCACCACAAAGATCACACTTGAAAACAATTGAAAAAAGAAACTTCTTCCCCCTTAATTAATTTCCCCTCTAAAAATATGCATTATTCAATAGAAACAATTAAGCAACAAATTCATAAGAACATATTTTTCTTATACTTCTTCTCCTTTGGAATCATAAAAAAGAATAACAAGGAAGTAAGCTCTCCCAAAAAGATATGAACACATACAAAATGTCTAATTTATCCCCTATCAATATGCATCCGGTAATAATATCAAGTAAGATGTAAAATCAAGATGCATCTCAACGAATAATTCCAAGCTCAAGTCTATTTTTACAAAAAATTTCTCATTCAAAGACTTGGTAAATATATCCGCTAATTGATTATTAGAGCTCACAAACTCAAGAGGAATATGACCATTTTGCACATGTTCTCTAATAAAGTGATACCTAATATCTATATGCTTAGTTCTAGAATGATGAATGGAATTCTTAGTCAATTTATGGCACTAGTATTGTCACAAAATATAGGCACATTATCAAATTTTAATCCAAAATCACAAATAGTTTGTGACGAGGCGAGTTTTGACATGCAAAAAGATTATGCAAAGAGTAGGTAAGATCGTTATCAATGAAGGGTACTCACCTAAACGCCTTGGCCAAAATTTATTTATAGTTACCCTTGATTTTACGGTAGATAGAAGCGAGCAAGGGTGTCGAACCAAGGGAGTGATGGATTTTCCTCGAATGAAATGCTTGGAAATATAGAGATTAGTAACAAAAGGAAGATAAAAGTATTGAAAACAAATTGGGGAAAATTGTAGGAGGGAATGAGAAGAGGAGTTTGGTATGCAAAACAATTCACAAAAAAAAATACTAGATATTGAATTCCAAGATGGTAATTGAGGAATGGGCTTAGGCTTACATCA